>JAFMOC010000017.1:3477500-4035000 GCA_019802505.1 Corydoras sp. C115 | reverse complement strand
ATGAATTCAAACAGTATTAAAGTTCCTCTGTGAACAGAGAACGTTGGAGACTTGTGTGGTGTTGTGTGGGGAGATGAAATGGTTTCTCTTTTCCTGAAAGGCAAAATCCAGGTCATTTGAAATGGGATGCAAATTACTGTGCTTGCAGAAATTTTGATATATAACTGTGTAACAAGTTTTATTAACGTGCACAGTATGAAAAAAAAAAAAGTACTGGGACACACGTTTAAATAACCAAATTCGGAGCTTTCATTCAAATCCTTTGGCCACAGGTGTATTGAATTCCAATCATTTTGGACCGTTGTATGCCTTCAACTTCTTGGGAACAGTTTGGGAAAGTTCCCCCTCTGTTCCTGCATGACTGAGCCCCCGTGCACCATCCATAAATCTGGAGGAAATTGTCTGCTCAGCACAGAGTCCCTACCTCAATTTCATCAAACACCTTTGGGATGAACTAGAATGAAGCTTGTGAGCCTCTCACATCAGTGTCTGGTTTCCAAAATGTGCTCTATAAGGTCCTATAGGCGTCTTACTGTATGTGGGTGTCTCAATACTTTTGTCTATATGATATAACTATAGATAGATAACTAGATGGGTAGAAAGATAAGTGGGTAGGTAGGTAGGTAGGTGGGTGGGTGGATGGATGGATGGATGGATGGATAGTTAGGTAGATATGTAGATATGTAGATTTAGAGGTAGATAGGTAGTTAGATGGATAGATAGGTAGGTACATAGTTAAATAGGTAGGTAGGTTGTAAGATAGGTAGGTAGGTACATAGTTAGATAGATATTTAGGTAGGTAGATGGGTGGGTGGATGTATGAATAGGTATGTAGGTAGGTATATATGTAGATTTAGAGGTAGGTAGGTAGTTGGATGGATAGGTAGGTATGTAGATAGATAGTTAGATAGGTAGATAGGTACGTAGTTAAATAGATGGGTAGGTAGGTAGTTAGATAGGTAGGTAGATATGTAGATTTTGAGACAGGTAGGTAGATAGATAGAGAGATGAATATTTTATATTGCCCACTTTTTAAATTTAGACACTTTAAAACATTTTTAAAAAGTAGTATACTTCTTATATACTAGTTTGTATACTATTTAAACAATGTTATCTTAGTTAGCCGTAATAAAGACGGCAATGAAGTTTTAATCATTTTCAATTAATTTAAAAGGAAACATTCTGTTCAACATTAATTCTCTCTACATGTTTTTAAAGGCCAAAAAAGGTAGAATTCCACACAAGCCACTACGCCCAGCATGCATCTTTTAGTTCGAGCCAGCCTCCTAACAAGACATGGACTGCACACATACCCTCATCCACCGTTCCCAAATGTCTACTTCCGAATCCAGAGGTAAAGCCTGTCCACCTTACTATTCCTGACAAAACACAAGTGAGCAGTCAGACTGTACAGGATTGTCAACTTCTGAGGCCCGACTTGAAGAATTCCTCAGTTCTCAGCGGAGCAGCACTTCATTGCTTGTTGAAGAACAATTACCTTTCCTACCCGAGGGATCCTCACCTCCTGGAGCCGATTTCTGACTTTCAGGAGCACCTGTGTCATCAGCTGCTTCACTCCCCATTGCCTCAGGTCAACTCTCATTACCTCTTCAACTTTGGCTCCATGCTTGCTGTGCCACAGGGTCCACACAGCTCCACACGGGTGGGGCGCACCGTTGAACTCTGCAATTCCAAAAGCAGACGACTTCCCAGCATCACTATGACCTGTCCGACACCCTCCCCCAAACTTCACCAGTCCAAAAACAGACATGTCGCTTAACTGGATGATTTATAATTCTGCTTAATGAATATCTACGGAAAAAATGATCAGACGTTTAACGAGCAGCCGTGCAAATACATCGTCAGTCAAATATTTGAAACATTCTGCAGCATGAACTGGGGTCATTTAAATTAAATTAAAATTAAATTAAATTGGGGTCATTTATTGGACGCTTTTATCCAAAGCGACTAACAAGGTGAGCACAGGGTTCATCACAACATCCCTGGAGCAATGAGGGTTAAGGGTCTTGCTCAAGGACCCACACTGGTAACTTCAGTGGACCTGGGATTTGAACCCCCAACCTTCAGATTGATAGCCCAACACCCTGACCACTGAGCTAACCCGCCCCCATGAACTGGACATTAATACATCAAAATCAGACACTTAATTAATCCCCAGGGGGAAATTGCATTTTTCACAGATGCTCCATTTGTCGTGTTATTATATACAGGTGTAAAGAAGTAACAATAAGCGCAGCAAAATGAAAAATATTAAATAATAAAGAATAAAGTAAAAGTAATGTGGCAGTGCAAGGTTAGTTTATATATATATATTTTGAATTTGAAATTAAAAATGATAAACTACAAATTTGAAATATATTGCACAGTGGGTCAGGTAATAGTATATGTTTCAATCATAATTAATCATAACTATGATATTGCAAATAAAAGTAGTGTTATTAAGTGAGAAGTATGACCTGTGGTGCATTTGGGTGGTCTCACCAGTTTAATTATAAACGAATAGCCAAAAAAAAAAAAAAAAATTCTATCCTTGGGTGTGTGCGCGCGCATGCATGTGTGTGTATATGTACTGTATATGTTTATGTATATGTGTGTATGTGCACACACTGGAGCATAATGTGCACACCACAGAAATAAACCACAGACACAGCGTTGATGGAACTCGGTGATTCGTTGTTATATTAAGCACTGTATTCTTGATACATTGTGTGGAATATAATTTTTGACACGCTGCTATGAAATAATGCAGTAATTATTAAAGATAGATCTTTAACTGCTTAAATGTGCAGTTAGTACAACATAAGCCTTAAATCAGTCTAATAAAAATAAGCTGATTTTGGGTTGTTTGATTCTTTACAGGCGGCACAGTGGCTTAGTGGTTAGCAGGTTCTCCTCTCAGCACTAGGGATTCCCGGTTTGAATCCCCATCTGGGTGGAGTTTCCATGTTCTCCCCGTGTCTGCATGGGTTTCCTCCCACAGTCCAGAAACATGGATCAAGTCAATTGAGTTCTCCAAATTGCCCCATATAAAGTGTGTGTGCGTGTCTGTGTGAGTGACTGTGTGCCCATTGATAGATTGGTGCCCTGTCCTGGGTGTATCTGCCCAGCGCCCAAAACGTTCTCCCCTGGATGGGCATGGGGAACCCCCCCCACGACCCTAATATAGGATAAAGCGGAAGATAATGAATGAATGAATGAATGAATGATTCTTTACATGTTTACGTTATATATTGTTGACAACGGTTTATTAACCAGATTCAGTATTTGCCACTTTGCTACATAAATGCCACGGCTGTGTCAATAAATTTTTAGACATTTGTAGTTTTAAGGGGTTTTTTTATTATTGGAATAAATGTACCGTAATTAAAAGTTTGGATGATTTATCATTCTTTCATTACACCAGAAGTACTAAGAAGTAAATATTTTCTTATCCTATTTACAATAGGCACGCAGGTTGTTAAGGTTACTGTGATCTATGACCATGCAAGATTCAAACTAAGCCTTAGGAAAAGTAAAAGCAATCAGAATGCATGTTACTCCTGTAGCTCTTCATGGTTTCAGATGGCCCAAGGCCTTCATTATGGAGGTTCAGAAGCTGAGTCAGAAACTCTGCTGTTCCTCTCTCAGTACTGAATAATGTGCTGGAGGTTGGATTCATGTATGTGACCTGAATCTGTGATATGAACAGTCCCAAATTATTCAATTATTCATTTTTTTTAGAATGCTAATCTATGTATTTGTATTTGAATAGACATTTATGTAGTTTCAAAATTATTTTAGATAGTATACTGTATGTATACCATTCCATTCCATACCTAATTCAATGTACACCTTGGCTGCCGTGTACAAAGCTGCCCACCGCTCCATGCACGTGTGTGTGTGTGTGTGTGTGTGTGTGTGTGTGTGTGTGTGTGTGTGTGTGTGTGTGTGTGTGTGTGTGTCAGTCAATGCATGAATGGGTTAAATGTGGATGGCCGATTCCTCTGTAGTCAAAATAGATCACTTCATAATCAATATTCTAAACTGTAAATGCATTGTAATTGAGTTCTGGCGTTAATCTATCATTTTGATTTTACATGTTCCTAAAATGTTTCCTGCTCTGAGAGTAAAAACAGGACTAAAAGCTCTAAATACACTGACGTGCGTCATCTGGTGAGCCTGCCTCATGACACAGAGCCTGAAACAATGGAACAAAGCGCTCACAATGGCGGAATGCAAAGGCTGCCTGCCAGGCCAAGTCCAGCAAATGAGGAACACGTTGGTCTCAGAGTGGACGTGAAAGAAAACCTTTCGAATGTTTGTTTTAAAAGAGCTTTATGTCTGTGGTGTGCACATTATGCTCCAGTGTGTGCACAATTATCCAGTGTCTAGTTTCAGGTACAACGTGAGCGGGTGTGTGTCTGGTTCTTTTAGTCCCCTGCTGTGTTATTAATATTGCATGTGTTCATAAGAGACCCCTGGTTTAACGCTCTAGTTGTGCAGTAGTTATGTATTAACTGTTAAGTCCACCTCCTGCCAAAGAACATTGTTTTTGATCGCTATTTCTTTGCAATAAAAAGTCCTGTATTTAATAATCAAGAAAGCAAGTGATGATTTTCATTCACAGCTGGATGGAGAAGAACATGTGTTGAGAAGAACATGTGTATGTATGTATGTATGTATATGTATATGTCTATGTATGTGTATATATGTGTGTGTGTGTGTATACACTTTCCTCTAACTGAGGATGTGATGCCAAAAGCATTTAGCCATGAAGCCATTATCTTGTTCCCCATGCCCATCCAGGGGAGAACTTTTCGGGCACTGGGCAGATACACACAGAACAGGGTGCCAATCCATTGCTGGTCACACACACACACTATATGGGGGCAATTTAGATAGGGCAGTTTCCCTTGAATCCATGTTTTTGGACTGTAGGAGGAAACTCTGGGATTCGAACCTGGATCCTCAGCACTGATAGGCAAACATGCTAACCACTAAGTTAAAATGTTTAACTTGGATCGGATAGAATCCAATACACACCTTCAAATCAACACATGGATTTTGTACTGACCACAGAATCACCCCAGACTTCAGTGTGACTTTATACAGTATATATACGTTTATTTGCATTTCCACCACTAGAGGATGCCACTTGTCCTTCAGTGCTTATTCATTGTTTATACTCTACACAGTCAGAACCACAAGGTGGCAGCATAATCCAAAGTGATGACCGCAGTGCTTTTGCTCAGGGTTTGAACACAATAATTACCCACTGCATGCTGAGCCACACTATAAGAATAAGGGAATGCCTTTAGGGGGAAAAAAAACCCTCAATATAAACAGGATTCCAATTATAAATATTTCATTGTAACGTAATATAATTCTAAATGTAGACTGACCCCTAACTGGCAGATGAAATTCCCTCTGAAGGTGCTTGAAAAATCAAATCAATAGTTTTATTTGTACTGGGTGTAATGGTTTCCTCCAGTACTGCACACAGATGAGCTAACAGACAGCGATGCAGGTTTTCGTAAAGGTTTCGTTACTAGGTTTTCCCTTTATTTCTTTCCCGTCCCATTTCTCCCGCTTCGACAAGGGTAAGCTTACTGCACATGTTCAGTGGAAAATGCTAATTTTGACCTCAGACAAATGACTCTCATGACAGTTTCGGGTTTCGTATTCTACTGGTGATGAAACTGCAACCTCAGCACAGGACTTGTCTTGGACAGAGCTCATCTGCTTCTATAACTAGACGAGAGCGTTTCACACTTATCAGTGAGGGTGGAGATTCATTGGAGAGTATTTATCGATGTCTGGGTTATTACATTTGCATTACATTTGGTCATTTAGCAGACGCTTTTATCCAAAGGTATATTTTATACAAGGTGAGCACAGGGTTAATCACAACATCCCTGGAGCAATGAGGGTTAAGGGTCTTGCTCAAGAACCCACATTGGTAACTTCAGTGGACCTGGGATTTGAACCGCCAACTTTCAGATTGATAGCCCAACACCCTAACCGCTGAGCTACTGCTCCCTTATACTTACAATATTAACGTTTTCTCAGAATTATTTTACATGAATGCATTTAATTAACAACCTAAGTGTGATTGTTGTATTTAATATACTGTAGATTTCCTTCAATTTACCTGTGGGACGTTTTAAATGAGGGTCTAGGTTCGAATCCCGATCTAGGTGGAGTTTTCATGTTCTCCCTGTGTCTGCATGGGTTTCCTCTAGGTTCTCCGGTTTCCTCCCACAGTCCAAAAACATGGATTCAAGTTAAATTATTATAAATAGCCCCGATATAGTGTTTGTATGTGTCTGTGTGCCCAGTGATAGATTGGTGCCCTGTTCTGATGTATCTGCCCAGCTTCCGAAATATTCTCCCCTGTAATAGTATGGAGAACAACCCCCTCACCTACAACTCTAGTATAGGATTAATGAGACGATAATAGACGGATGGATGTTATATATGTGCATTTTGAGCTTCATTATAAATAAATGACGGTACACATCAGCCACTCTTCCTCTTCTAATGCTGAGGTTAAAATTTAACAGTTTAATATTGTAGGAGGTTTTTTTTTTGTTTAAGTTACCGCATCGCTGCCTGGTTTAGATCCAAGTGACCCATTAAAATAAACATAATCACCATAAACAAAAATACTTGGCTAAAGCTGGTTCTGGCCGTCACCTAGCTTCCTGTGGTTGTGGCTGGCACTGATAAAGGATAAGAGCAGAACCAATGTGAAGTGATTATGGGTTATTTAACGACCATAGGATTCTCACAGTGACACCAGAGTGCAATGTCAGTTGTGGTCCTGTTATGAGTCTAGACTCATGCAGATGTCGAAATCCTTATAATGGAAATGACAAACATTAGTGTAGTCTTTAAAAATAATCTCAGTAATAGTAATAAATACTGGTCAGGATTAAATCATGGATAAAAGTGGATTTATTTGAAATGTTTTTGATGTGGGGCGGCACGGTGGCTTAGTGGTTAGCACGTTCGCCTCTCAGCGCTAGGGATTCCCGGTTCGAATCCCCATCTGGGTGGAGTTTCCATGTTCTCCCTGTGTCCGCGTGGGTTTCCTCCGGGTTCTTCGGTTTCCTCCCACAGTCCAAAAACATGGATCAAGTTAATTGAGTTATCTAAATTGCCCCATATAGGGTGTGTTTGAGTGTGTGAGTGTGTACCCAGCGATGGATTGGCGCCCTGTCCTGGGTGTGTCTGCCCGGCGCCCGGGATGTTCTCCCCTGGATGGGCATGGGGAACCCCACCGCGACCCTAATAGAGGATAAAGCGGGACATAATGAATGAATGAATGTTTTTAATGTGAACGTTCCAGGGCAGCAAGGTGACTTAGTGGTTAGCGTGTCTGCCTTTCAGCTCTGGGATACAGGTTCGAATCCTGATTTGTGTGGTTTTCATGTTCTCCCTCTGTCTAAGTGGGTTTCCTCTGGGTTCTCCAGTTTCCTCTGGTGAGTTGGCTGCTCTAAATTGCATCTATCTAATTTGCCCCTATTTAGTGTGTGTGTAAGTGTGTCCAGTGATGACCTGGCACCCTGTGGCACCCTGTGGCACCCGAGACGTTCTCTCCTGGATGAGCATTGGGAAGACCCTAGAAGAGGATTAAAATGAAGATGGATGGATCTTGGATCTAATGAATGGATTAATAATTGAACGATGAGATGAATGTCCCAATAACTCTTTAGGGGTGTCCTGTCATGAATGTTCTATTGTTCTATGTTTATGGTTTTATAAATGACCCCATATAAATATATCAGTAGAATAATTTCCTCCTATATAAAACTTTATCTTATCTCATGCCAATATCTTCCACCTAATCCACTGCTAGGGTCGCGGGGGATGCATGCCCATCCAGGGGACTTTTTGGGCACTGGGCAGGGCACCAATCTATCCCTGGGCACATACTCACTCACACAGACAGACACAAATTATATGGGGCAATTTAGCGCATTCAATTAACTTTAAATTCATGTTTTTATATTGTGGGAGGAAACCAGAGAACACATAGGAAACCTACGTGGACACGGAGAGAACATGGAAACTCGATCAGATTGGGTTTCGAACCTGTATCCCCAGCGCTGAGAGGTGAACGTGCTAATGACTGTGCCACGCTATAAAACTTTATATTATTGTATAAAGGTGGCTGCGTGGCTCAAATAATATATTTAAACCAGGTTTACTTTTCTGATAGCTAATGAAAACTGGAAGGTCACAATATAATTATCTGGTCTTTAAGCTAAATGTTAATTAATTCACCATGTGATCTTCCACAGTGAAGCTTCAAAAGAAGCCCGAGACAACTGCCACATCCTCATCCTCATCCACGCTCTGATTTAAAGGTCTTATTCACTGCTTAGCACATAGAGAAGTAGAGCCATTTATCTAATGATGAAGACAAAAGAGGTTTAGCTTCACAGCAGGATCCTTCAGGACCACCAGGCCCACGGTTCAAAAGTCTGGTGCTCTGTTCCACTTCTGATAATGTGTTGATCCTATGTGTGAGTGTGTGCATGGGACCTTTCATCAAGGCTTTCATCAATGCCACGGGGCGTTCTGCTGCATGTATAGAAATGTCGCCGTCTCAGTTTCCTCCTAACGAACACACAAACATAGCATAGGACACCTGTTCGACGGCAGCTACATGATAAGAACGCTGTAATCTCGTGGGGGCAGCACATTCTGATAATACTGATTATGTGGCCGACTCATTTCACAGTATGAGCTTATTTCATGAGGGTGACGTCAGGGGAGGTACTACTGCGCAATGATCCTGGTTCAGCAAGAACCATACCGCAATCTCAGATGCTATATTTGGACTTTTCCTGCTATGTGGATGAACTGTCTGTTTTCCACGAGTTTGCATGTTCTCCCTGTGTCAGCGTGGGTTTTCTCCTGGTTTCTCCACTTTGGGTTCAAGGAAAACTGGTTGCTTTAAATTGCCCCTATAGTAGTGTGTGAGTGTGAGTGCTTGTCCAGCAAAAGATTGGCACCATTTCCCACAGGCTCGTTCTGGATGGAGTTTCCATGTTCTCCCCGTGCCCGCGTGGGTTTCCTCCCACAGTCCAAAAACACGGATTCAAGGTAAATCAGTTGCTCTAAATTGCCCCTATATTGCATGTGTGTGTGTGTGAGTGAGTGTGTGCTCAGTGATGGATGTCTACATTCCTTTTATACAGTGTACAGCACAACACACACTAACACACCACCACTATGTCAATATCTGACATGAAGTACCCTTCACCTAATCCCAATTACCCTCGGGCCGCCCACCACTCTAGGCACGTGTGCTCACTTCACTCAGTGTGTATATGTGTGTGTGTCACTGCATGGATGGATTAAATGTTGAGAATTTAATTCCTGTGTGTGTGTAAGCACTGTGGGCAAAATGGATCACTTTATCAGTACTGAATCATCCACCACCCTAATACCTCCTCTGTGTGGGGACGTGATCATCAGAGAACATACTAAACACACCTAACAAAGTATGTAGAGAACCAGATGGACTACAGAACTACAAAGTCCATCCATATATTCAGTGGAACTTAAAAAGGCAAACAGTGAGTGTAGAGTGTGTAGATGAGGTATACATAATAAAATGGCAAGTGTATAATGCAGAGTAGGAGTACCAATTCATTAATAAGCTAAGGTTTTGATCATAGGTACTGGAATTTTTTTTATTTCTCTATTTAAATTGCATACCAGAGTGTTATTTTTTTATTTACATCACAGCATGTGGCTAACATGTTCTCCCCTAAATACCCTGCAGTCTTTAACCAGACCTGGTTTTCCTCTTTAATAGAGCTAAAATTATCTGACCCCATGCCGAGTTTTGATATTAAACATTTGATCTGTCCCAGACTCCATGCCCTGCTTACACTTTGGACCCAACTCGGGGTTAAAAATTGTGCCGTGTCCCAGCCAAAGCAAGTCCGACAGAAATCGCGCTGCTGATATGCAAACTGACTAATCCATAGCTGTAATAAGGCTGTAGCCCTTCTTGCTAATGCTTTTCCATTGTCCTCCGCCTTTCAGTTTTATCCCTTGGCTTGTCTGTTTCCATGGTCTGCCGGCGCTCCGCACAGGAATTCGTCAAAATTTAGGACCGTCTGACCTGTCTGTCCTCTGGACAACACAAACACAGGCAGCTGCTTGTGTGTGAAAGGTGCATAGGTCATGTGCATTGTGATCTGGACTGTACGGCCACATGCAGCAATCAGGTTCAATGGATATCTTTTTCTTAGAATTATAGCCAAAATACAGGAATTATAATCATTTTTTAAATTTATGAATTCTCTGTCGTTGGAATTGCATTAAAAAAACAAAACAAAAAACAAAGATCCTCAGTTACTCTTCTGTTGTGGGGAAACATAACTACTAGACTTGGGTGAAAGAGTTCACTTGGCTTTCATTCTCTCTGGGCCAAATTTGGAACTCGTGTCATTCAGTCCATTTCATAATAATCTTTGCCAAGACTGCGACAGCTCCGGTGGCCCTGCTCCCGTCAGCACATGCCAGGAGCTGGCCTTAAAATGGCTGTGTTCTCTGCTACTTCCGCACTGGCATGATGTGCCCATGGCCAGTGCAAGCTTACAAAGCTATTTATTCCAGACCTCTAATATAAATAAGTATGCAAGCTTGTTAATTTCCATTCCACAAATTTGACTTTATACTGCTTTGAAATGCCAGTCTTTAATGCTGCAGTGTATTTTGATCCCATTGTTAACCTAATTAATGTCAACATGTCGTGCAGGACACGACATGCATTAGTAATACTAATACCCTCTGTGACCCCTTATAAATAAACAGATGCTTTTCTTTTGTGGAAAAACACATCCAAATGGTAATAAGACTGCAGTCATATTCCAACATAGCCCCTTTACAATGAGAACACTGTGACCCTCTGCATGTCCTAAAGCTCATACCCTTTAGCAAGTAGGTGTTTTTTTATGTCATATTTGCTGGTTGTTTGTAAAAAACTTTGCAAGGTAAGCTAAACATTTAAATGAGCAGGGCTATGGTTTCTATTACTAAGCATGTCCATATGCACACCATTAACCTTCTGTTCAATTACGTACTTCAACTTAACTCTGTATATACTGTAGTATTTTAGCTTATTTTATTCTATATTTTATCCTTTATTACTAATTTTCATATTTGCACATATTTCAATTATTGTACATAACAGTTCATATTTAATTTAGCATTTTCATTCCTTCATTAATTATCTTCACCTCAATACTTTATTAGGGTCATGTGGGGGGGCAGGTGTTCCCCATGCCCATCCAGGGGAGAACATTTTGGGTATTGGGCAGATACACCCAGGACAGGGCGCCAATCTATTGCTGGGCACACACTCACTCACGCAGACACACAATATATGGGGCAATTTAGAGCATTTATTTTACCCTGAATCCATGTTTTTGGATACATGTGGGAGGAAACCAGAGAACTCCACCAGATTGGGATTCGGACCTGGATTCCCAGTGCTGTGAGGCAAACGTGGTAATCATGATGCTAATTGTTTTTACATTTTTAAATTATATGTAAAATTAATTTTTCATCTTACTCTTAATTTTAAATTAGCGCACTGTCGTTTAGAAATATTTGACTGCAAGTTACACCATGTGTATATAACAAATAAAATTGGTTTTAGTTGATGTAATTTATTAGAGAATAAAAATTTTAACAGCAGAAGCAGGTGTGCTGTAGACTGCGTACTCAAACCCATATTTCCCTAAAATGGATTGGTTTATTATGCATCTTTACAATTAAAAATAATGCCCAATGCTAAGAAGGCCATACCTTATCTTGAACCTTGCCAAATCGAAACACCACAAAGAACACTGTGAATGAAATGTCAATCAAACACACCCATACCCCCCTCCCCCAAATGATCTTTCAACAATCATCTTTTTTTAGGTTAAAGTAAATGGCTTTCATCACTTCAGATTGGAATGAGTCTACAATGACTGTCATCCCCTGCATAGGTTTCATCACTTGGACTTCACTACGTCTGAGGATCAAGATATCATTAACTATTGATGAGGTCATTAAGGCCCGTGACATACCTCTGGTCACGCAACGACGAAAATAAACAGTCCTGTGGTTTTGTTTGCAACGTAGGGATTATTTTGGGAAGCCAAATTTGGAAGGCTTCCAAACTTATTTGGTGGAACATAAAATCCCAAATATCTTTCATAAAAAGAAGGGTTGGCCAAAATGTTTCCATGCTACATGAATAATGAAATTTTGCATCTGACCTGCTGGAACTCTTTGTTCATGTTCTATCTGTATGGATTTTCAGCAAAAAAATTGAATATTTATTGTGGTGCTGCTGTAAGGCCTCAGTATCCAAGGGGTTTCATTTTAGCAGCAGAACATTTAATAGCTGCCTTTTCAACCATAACACGATTCTGAAAGGCTTTAAGACCAACAGGCATGTCATAAACCCACATATGCAAATTGCACCAGTGTTTTGGATATTTGTGTGCAGTCCAGCATTCAAATCCATCTTGCAGAATGGACAGCAGGATTACTAATAGGATTATTCTCCTTGCTTTAAAAAATTAGAGACACTAGGAGAAACGAGTGAGAATAAAAAAAAAACTTTTTGTGTAAAATACAAAGCTTTAAAGTAAAACTCATCTCAGTGTAATATTATCATGCAAGAACAGTATATGGATGCATGCAATGATCTTAATTTCCCAAAATGTAACTAAAGAGGGTGTATACGTTGCTGTATAATTAAGTAAGTAATGACTCTATGACTCTACTATTCACATGTGTGTTTGTAAGACAAGAAAAAGGCAGACCGTCCCTGCAAAAGTAAGCTAATCCAACCCTAAAGACAACCCTCCACCAAGAATAAAAGACCAGGTGGGAAGGCATGGGACAGCTGGACTGCTTTAGCAGCCATGAAGCAGGGCTGTAGATTGACTGCTAAAAATAATGTCACTTGTTTTTGGACGTTAACTTGGTCCAGACTTTAACCCTAAATGTCTGCTAATAGATGAGGAGGGCGGGATCTGTGAGCTAAATCAGCAAGTGAAAATTGTCCCCTTTTTTTGACAAATCGGATCACCTTAACTGCTTTCCATCTGTAAAAGACCTCAATCAAGCACGGCAAAATAGGTTTCTAGGAACTCCTGTATTTCTGGGGGGTGGTGCAGGGCCATACATGGAAATGGAACTCGGAATGCAGTTGAGGGCGATTTCCCGGACGATTATTACTGACTGGAAAAGTGGTCCCTGTAGTGTCATGGTTGTGACCCCTTCATCTTAATGCATGACAAGGCAGATTGTCAATCAAAAACTCCAACACATCTTGCAGCAAAGTTGTAATGTCTTTCCAAAGCCTACAAAGAACGATGAAGCTGAAAAGGAAAGAATAATTCAGGATGTGGATTTGAACCCTGCACTATACGCATATGTGTAACCAAGAATAATACGACCTACGGACTGTGGCTTGACTAGAAATTCCAGACTGAAAAGCTTTTTTAAATAACCATCATGATGCTCTCTCTGTCTTAATCATCTATCTGTATCGTGTGACTGATACATGCCTACACACAAACACAAGTACAACCATTCAGCCAAAGCCCCCAGTCTTAATATTTCCCTGCTATCAGCACAGATGGGTCCAGATGGCAGAGCGGTGAGAGAAAGTGCAGATCTAAACAGTAAATGCATGATTTTTCAAACAGGCTCAATGTTTCTAATCATGTACAATGAGTGTGTGTGTGTGTGTGTGTGTGTGTGTGTGTGTGTGTGTGTGTGTGTGTGTGGGGGGGGGGGGGGGGGGGATTTGGCTCTTTTATAAGCTCAACACCTCTGAAGTCATAACAGGAAGGCAACATACAGTATGACATACTCAGTTTATTTTTAAAGATACTACTAAGATCAAGCACAAAGGCCTGAAAACTTATTTAATCTAAGAACATTTGCAATTTGTTTGAAATATATAAATTAATTGTAAATCTGAGCACATTTATAACACGTGGTATCTTGGATTGTTACTATACACATCTTTAGCTGACTTTTGGACATTATTTTCATCAGTTCTACAAATTAATGTAAATATATGAGTATTATTAATAAGTTTTAATAGAAATGTGTATTTGAACAAATTGAACAGTATTGTACATATTGTGGTGATCTGGGTGGAGTTTCCATGTACCTGTCGCTTGGGGCTTTTCCAGGTTCTCTGGTTTCCTCCCACGGTCCAAAAACATGGATTTAAGGTGAATTGTCTGCTCTAAATTGCCTTATATAGTGTGTGTGGGTGAGTTAGTGTGTGAGTGAGTGTATGCCCAGAGATAGATTGGCGTCCTGTCCTAGGTGTATCTGCCCAGTGCCTAAAACGCTCTTTGGTGGATGAGCATGGCAACCCCCCCCCCCCATGACCCTAGTATAGGATTAAGCGAAAGCTGATGGATGGACGTTCACAACTAGAGTAATTTCATACCACTAATTTGTGTACTTGCTTAATTTTAGGCTGTGAATATAAAACCACATCGTCATGGAGACAACATGCAAACCACACAGAAAAATGTCCAGCCAGCCTAAAAACTGAACCCAGAACCTTATTGCTATGAGATGAACACACCAATCATTGTGCCACCATGGCTTCCAGTTTCAGCATTTACTTAATTACTTTTTGTTACAGTTTTAAATGATCAGTTGCGCTGTATTTTATTAATTGGTATAGTTATTTGTTTACCATTTTAATGAAAACACCAATAGGACAAAAAGACTTTCAGTGTAACATAAGTTCGTATTATGACCAGTTTTTCCAAAACATATAAATGGTCAGCAATGAATTTATTTAAACACCATTTCTAAACTAAAAGCTAGTATGAAATGTATTTGGTTACATGTGGAAGAATAAAAACAACAGTGCCTTTGCTCTTCCTGGATTTATTATAGACGTTAAGTTTGATTTGGTTAACAAAACGTCTCTGGTGAGTAACGACTAGCTGTCTGACAGAAAATGACCACCTGTCAAGAATTTAAATTTGCATTGGGCTCTGTGTCGAGCAGTGTTCCTGACTCCTCAGTAAGCAAAGCAGCTATTGGCTGTCCTAAAAGTTGCTCCAACTCGCGAAATTACGTCATCGCCTAATTTGCATAATAGACCATTTGCATGTTTGTAATGCTGTAGAATAAAAGAATAACGCTGTGGGAGAAATACGTCAAAACTTTAAATAAACTCTTTTTTCTAGGTTTTATAAATCCTCTACTGTCTACAGAGTATAATGGAATGTTCCCAAAATCTTTGGAATGTTAAGAGTGGTGTTTGTCATGGCAATAAAACTAAAGGGAGGTCATTTAGAATGTCAGATCAATTGGATTTAGACGAAGCTCAGGTTGGATTTTCAGAACGCTCCTGCAAATCGCTCCTTAAACTGTGATTCAAGATTTCAAAAACAAGTTCAGGTGAGAGAAATGTGTCTTAATACTGATTTTTTTTGCAGAATTTTTTATTGACATATGTTGGTTTAAATATGTAGGCAGTGTGATAAAATATCACAAATATGATAAAATTAACATAACTAATTAGGAGTTACTTTACGTTGTACCGACCTAATATCAGTTCAGTGCAACATGACCGTCAGATACACCGTTTAAAACATTTATTGAAGGTCAAACACAAAAATTATCCAATACTGAACCATATAACAATATTATGTATGCATTTTAAATCGTTGGGTATAATTTCAACCCCTTTTAGTGAAACTACACCCTCTGAGTAAACACCCAGTGAGCCAAAGACACCACCACTGCCATTTAGCTCCAGCTGATTACTACACTCAAGGTGGTTATAGTTCTATCTAAGGACAAAAATATACTCTACTAGAGACATATTAGTTTGCCGCAAATGATGTACAGTGTACATATTAATTAAAGTGTAATTGGTTGCACTGACCCGTTGAAATAGCAAAATGCAAAGTCAGACTGCACTAAGCTCTTAAAGTGAATGGTAAGTGACACGCTGATTGGTTTAATGCACGTGACATCCGTAATGCAACTTCGTCATGATAGCAAAGACTGAATGACATGCTTTAAATCAAGCTGTAAGGTATGCACCTCGCTAAAGATTGCAAAATTAAAGCACCTTGAACCTTGTCAATAATATATAATATATAAAATAATAATAATAATATATATATAATAATATATAAAACCTCTGCAGTGTCTCGAAGAGTGAATATGTTGTTGTAATCAAAGCAACAGTGTGGATTTAAATAGGGAACACACCCACACACAGACTTGTATATAGATTTGATAATAATCTCTATAATAATGGTTTCATTAAGCAAGCAATGCAAACTTTACTGTAACATTCCATATGTGTAAAGGTTTCTCCAAGTATCACAGACTATTCCAAAAATGTTGTTCTTTAGGCAAAATAAATTA
This sequence comes from Corydoras sp. C115, assembly GCA_019802505.1. Taxonomy (NCBI): domain Eukaryota; kingdom Metazoa; phylum Chordata; class Actinopteri; order Siluriformes; family Callichthyidae; genus Corydoras; species Corydoras sp. C115. The sequence goes on along the minus strand of JAFMOC010000017.1, from coordinate 4,018,551 downwards.
TATATTATTGGGTAAAAGTATCACATAACATTTACTTTCATCAGGTCCCAATTTAATTTGGCAATAATAAAGCAAAAAGGAGACAAATGCTAAAAACGGACTCAAAACAAACACAGTGCTGAAATAATGTTCATCGCCAGACATTAAAACATATTATATACATTATATAATTAAGCTTAAACATTAAATGTAGACCTTTTTTGCTTCTGTGAAAGCGATCTGAGAACTCGTCCCACTGTTTGTAGGGTCTGTTGCTTTACCAACGTCTTTCATTCAAAATTCTACAACGTGCCTAAAATCATTTGCCTACTTCCATCCTCCCACTGTAAACCAGTGCTGCTGTGGGATCTAAATAAGTTGCTCAGCTTCTTTCCATCTCAATCTGTCTTAGCTAATAAAGGAGATTTGGTGTTGCTGGGCAACAGATTATTTGTGCAAAACAAACCTTGGCTGGTTTCAGTCTTATCCTCTTGTCTCACTTCTATTGGAAGACTATTTATTCTATGTGTGTGCATAATTCTGAGGTTCATCTCATCCCAGTTGCTCAGAACTGTATCATTGTGGTTGAATGTCATATTGATTAAAGGTAACTGATGTAAATCAAGTCAGTATAATCCGATTATGTCATAAGGTATATATAGTAGGGTATAAAGAGCCTTATAGTAAAAAGTGAATAAAAGCAAGACTCTTTCAAACTGAGTTGCTTGTACAGAGGAAAGAATGTCCACATAACATTCCTAGCTACGGTCTGCTACGCTCCCAATGATTATCCTGCTTTTGGGATTCTGCTTCATGCCTGTGGGCTAAAGGGTTTTCCTGAATGAAAAGGCACCACTGGCTTTTGGTCACAAGACACAGGATATTTGCGGGTAAAGACCTGTCTGTATGAGGTGTGTGTATGTAAGTGGGGAAGGGAAACCGATTGTTCTTTATTCACTCCCTGCCTCAGGCTATACCTCACCACAGTGACGCTAATGCTAATGCTACCTCTTCAGATACTCTACTCTAATACTATATAACCCTTCAGGTCACTGTCAGCTATGCAAAATCCAATAAAGCTTTTATTATCAATTTAAATGGTGCATAATCAGAGCGATGGTTTAGTCAGACAGGGGATGAGTAACGGGAACACGGTCTATAGATCGTCATGAAGCCTGTCTGGCAGTAGCTGCGATGAACTCAGATGGATGCTCGATTCAGTGTACCACGAGTTCTCACATCCACATTAAAGTGTTTCTCCAGAGATGCTTGAATCACCATCTCTGTTTCCATAAATAGTCAACGATGATTCCAGTGGAGTTTCCGAGCGTTTCCACAAGCTCCCGCCAGATGGCTACAAAAATAAACCTTGCTAAATATGCAGGGTGTGGGTGAAGGAATGCCAGTAGAGCTGACATAAATAAGCTTGCCAACCCCAGACTATATGTGCTTTTAGAAAAATGGGTCTGTTCACTCTTTTATTGCAGGTTGTTCGAAGCGCTGCTGTTATTGAATGGGTCGTGAAGAGGTTTAGTATTTTAAAAATGAATCACACGTTCTTTACAATCTAACTGCTCTTAAGTAAACGTTTGCCATTTTGGACAGTGAGTTTGCATTCAACCAGCGATGTGCCTACTATAATGGAGGATGCTAAGAATACTGACTCAGGGGTACAAATCTACAATACGTAAAATGCACATCCACATTAAGAAGTGTTAGTGTTACTCAGAAATTCCCACCTCCTACACATGGATATATTCCCCAGTCTTTATTGCTTATCTTTTCTTGGATCTTTATATGAGTAAAAGCATATTCATGTAACATAGAATGGTCCAAGCAACATGAATCACCTGTTATGTAAATCTTCACCATTAACAGTTATCTGACATCCCCCTGTGTGTGTGGTATTGATTCTTTTGATGGCTTTTCAGATTGATGTCTATAGATTTTTTTGGTCACCGAAGAGTTGAGAATGATACCAAATCACAGAGTACAAAGTCTTGTACTAGCTAACACATGACCTCCTCAATGAGATAATACAGGTATTTAAATGACTTCAATCCAGAAATATCCATATGTTAATATACTGTCCTAAATCTGTTTAGCAAGGATCACCACTTTAGTTAATAATAAAAATAATAACAATACCACAATGAACAGCACAGTGGTGTAGTGGTTAGCACGTTCACATTAAATTGACGCCCTGTACTGGGTGTATATGCCCAGCGCCCGAGACATTCTAACCTGGATGTGCATGGGGAACCCTCCCCCCCAGCAAACCTAGTAGAGAATTAAGCAGAAGTTAATACAATAATAATATATTAATAAAATCTTTATTATTTAACGTTACAAGTGTGGAAATTTTAGTATTCATAGAAATATTACTCTGTGTGAAGTTTACAGAGATTAAATGTAATGCAGAGAGAAAAGGAATCATCTTGTCTCTGGGGTTTAAGATCATCAGAGGCTTTTTGCCATGTGGCTTCATCATTGTTGCTGCTCACCAGGTTATGTTACACATGCACTAATTGATCATCAGGGTTTATCATCCAAGAACATATCGCAGGGGCAATTAAGGTTCACTCTTACTTCTGAACTGCAGCATGCATTGGTCAGTACTGGGTAAATTTATATATTTGCTAGAGTTTTTTATGTATTTTTTTGTTATGTATTTTTTTTTATAGTAAAAGACTAAATCAAATATACTGTGATAAAAAAAGCTTTCTATATACTTTACTATTCTATACTGTACTATACTATAATGCAAAATGACTGTACTGTATAATGTTAACGTAAGTGTAAAGTGACAGTGGTCACTTTAAAGAGTGAAGAAATCAGTTGGTGTTAAAAAATAGTCAACAATACATTTATTCCAATACTAGTATGGGTCATACTGGGTCCAGAGTTTGATGACATTCTGCAGTATGTGAATGTAGACCCTGATTAGAACTTGCCAAGCATCATACAATCATATAATTTGATTATTTATAAACAGCTATAGTGTGGGAGAGCAACATAAACCCCAACAATTAGTTTACACTAAATCTATTTAATAATAGTATACTGTGCTATAATAAATAAGAGCAGACATAAATCTTCCTATCTTTGCTGCATGTGTTACTAACAAGTCCTCCAGCACATCTTCATGCCTCATTGGTCATGTTGCTTAGCAAAGTGAAATGCCATTTAGGCTGGAACCACAGTGTTACCACTGTGTTCTGATGTCTGGAAACCTCAGCATCTAAATGCAAATGCTGCAGCTAAATATAGAAATCCTCATATCACCCTAAGCTGAGATCCTGGCATTAATGCACCTCAGAATCACTAATATTAGGCAAGATTATTAAAATTAGGTAAATATATATTTATTTTTTCAGCTAACAATGTGGGATTTTCAATTTGTGCATTAGAAATATCTATTCTTCCTCTTACATCGTAATGCTCTTTTATTAAGAGCATTCTATTATTCTATTGTATGATAATACAGACGTGTTTGCAGAAGGCAAAACAAAAACAGAGCTTTGTTCAGAGCTTTTCAGACAGCGATGTTGCTCATTCCCTAAAGATCGAATGTTCCCTTAGAGAGCTGTAAGAGGAAACAAACAGCAAAATGCTTCTTTCTTTATATAGCTTTGAGTCAACCATGTAGTCAGCAATGGCTGATAAAGGCTCATAAATTATCCATAGTCAGCATTGCTAAACATAAATGCAAGTCTTATCATCCAGACCTCCGGCTCGATATTCCTTACACCACTCTATCTCTCTTGCTAACCAAACCCAACATACTAATTCATAAATTTAGCGTGCAGTGTGATCCTGTTGCAGCATCTCTTGTGAATGGATTATCAACCCTTTTCAAGAGCCTGTAATCACAAGCTGCAAGACAACAATGTGACCCTGACACAAGCTCTTGATCATCCTATGTATTTGAAAACATCCCATCGCTGCTATCAGTGCCATGATTCTTCACATAGTGCTTGCTGAGATTTCCCAGCAATGCTTCACTCCCAAACACACACCATCTGACACATGGCACTACGAAGAGTGAGAAGCTGTACTTGACAATTAATACCATCATACAGACCATGACATTCACTCTGCCGTGTATATATTTACTTGGTGTTGTAGCTGAAGGATAAAGCACGGGTGGTGAACTGTGTACTGATGTCATTGGAATGAATGGCTTAATACATGTTAATTATTGCCTTGTAAAGTTAGTAACTGGCATGAGCGCCTGAGCATTCACACCACTGGTTTTAGTCACCCGATAAACTGAGATTGATGTCTACCATAGCTTAACAGAGTTTATAATTATCCCATGCCATTTACTCCTTGTATTTATGTAAATCTGTATTTTTATATGGACCTTATTGGGGATTTTGGGGTGTTTTGATATAAGGACAATCCTGACATGTTTAATACTTAATATAATGATATATTTATGTGTGAATAATGACTTTAATATTATTCACATTAACATTAAATTAACGAAATTAACAAATATGCTGAACATTAAATATTCAAATGCATGTATTGGACAATACATAACTTAAATGTTTATTCACGTACATGACATGTATATTGCTAAACTCCAGTCTTGTAATATTGTAAATGTTGTTATTTCAGTATGTAGACTTTAATCAGTCATGCATTTCAATCTTATCAGCATTTCAGGCCTTTTACTTTTTACATCGACCTAAACACTATGGTATCTAATCACTAATCACTGACTGATTAACAATAATTTTCTTTGTGAATACTGATTATCTTCCGAATGTGCATTTAAGTGTAATACAGATAGATGTCTTAATGATTGGATTGTTACTATTTTATTGCATTTCTTTAAGAAGGTTTTTAATCTTCATTAGAAGTCAAACAGTGACATTATACAGCTTTTAAATTATAAATCATAACAATAATTACACAATAATGTTCATTTGCTTCTTTACTGCAAAGACATTTTATCAAATACTTTTTGATAGTTGTTAGTATTGAAAACTAACCAACTTTAAATTTGTTTTGCTGGTGAAGCAACAGTAGTAGTTATCTGGCACAGCATGCTGGTTAGAGTGGGCATGCTGGACGCAATGATGAGACAAAAAACTACAATATACAAATAGCATTTTGCAAAGCTCTAATCCAAGGGAGGAAGTTTTGGGTGCAGGGCAGATACACCCATTACAGGGTGCCAACCCATCGCTGGGCACACACACACACAAACACACACTTTATTAAGGCAATTTAGAGCAGCCAATTAACCTTGAATCCATATTTTTAGACTGATGAAACCAGAAAACCCGAACGAAACTCAACCCGACTCCGAAAGAACATGGAACCCTCACCCAAATCAGGATTCAAACCTAGATCCCAAGAGCAGCGAAGTTCTCTACCTGTGTGGCTTTTGAGGCGAAAAGTCCACCGAATCTCAGCAAATCCAATGGAGCAGCCACAGAACAGTATCGGTATGCCTCCTTTTTTTAAATCATTTTTGTGGGATAAACATCCTTGTGCTTCATGGTATTAAGAGCAGGCCACCTAAATTATGCATTTGATTGTATGGGTCATGTTCAACTTTTCCAACTATTTTTTGTCTCTTGTGGTTTTCTGTCTCATGTGCTTGGGTCCTGTATGCCTGCTTTTACAATCGTGCTGCGCCACGTAACAGCAGTGTTGTTTTATGAAAGGTTATGTTTTTGTATTTAACAGTTCATTTTCATGGCTACAAAAAGATTAGTTTAAAATTGCTTCTTTTATTATTCCAGGTAAATTTATTACCCATCACATGTTTCTAATGATGGTCTAATAGATCTTAAAAACACTATAGGCAAAGTCCCAGAATTCCATTTACATATAAAGCATTAAGACATAATTACATTTTAGAGACATCAATGCCCTAAGTCTATGTACCCTGACATGTTTAGTTCCAATAGAATTTTTAAGGTTTTTTGTACTTGATATTATCATAAAAGCATGTGTGAGCTCATTCCAACAGAGAAATTCCAGCAGACTATGTCAGAACAGCTGCAGTCAGTTGAAAGCATACGTGCCAGCTAACATGTGGGGACAGCACATGCATGTACTTTGGGCTTTTCATGTACAGTTGTTACTTTTGGAGGAGTATCAGCACACGTCTGGTATTTGGTCCACCCTTTGGTAATGTGTAACAACTTGACAACGACTTTAAACTAAATTGCACATACATGGGATGCTAACTAAGTAAACATTACATGAGTAGTACATTGGTAATAATTTTTAACCCCCGCCTAGTAATGCTTTAATTACACGCTGAAGGTATATGTCTTCATTGGTTTCTTGTAAGTGATGAAATGTCTGTCTGGTCATGCCTTTCATACTTGATGTATAAGCCTCATTTACGAGGACAGTCACATCTCATGTTAAAACAAGCATGAAATTGATCTAATTTGTTTTAGAATTACAGAGGCCTGAATCTGGGCATCTTAGATAGTATTATTATATTATTTAAATCCAGAACATCCTGTGATCACTGGTATCAGCTACTGCTTTTAAGGATTTTATAGTGTATGTGATATTTTTAATATTCCCTTTGTTTCTCTCTTCTTGCTGTCCTACTCTGGTACTTAACAGGCTAACATTGTAAAGAAATTATCTTGACGACTTAATCCTCTGCTGGGGTCTCATCCAGTGGAGAATATAGTGGTTAATAAAAGGTAAATTACAGTGTTTCTAAACATTTAGATATACATTTTGCAATATTAGAACGAATGAATTGAAACTGGGATTATAGGAAGTATAAACATGTTCTTGTGTATTAATCGACACTTTCCTCTGAAATACCATTCAAGCATATTTTTAGAAGTGCTGAAATATTGGACTTTACACTCTCCGTGTTAGCGTGCATCTGTTTATTGACTTGTTGATTGGTATATTATGCAATTCATTGCACTATATTTTGTTGCTCGGCTTTGTGGTTAGCCCGTTCACCTCTCAGTGTTAGGGATTCCCGGTTCGAATCCCAATCTGAGTGGAGTTTCCATGTTCCTTGTGTGACCTTATAGAGTGTGTTTGTGTGTCTGTGTAAGTGAATGTGTGACCAGCGATAGATTGGGTGTAGATTGGGTGTCCTGGGTGTATCTGCCCAGCCCCTGGATGTGCATGGGGAACACCCCCCGCACGACCCTAGTAGAGGATAAAGCATAATATAATGGATGGATGGGTGGATGCTCCATTACACCAGCTGTCAGTGGAGACACTTTTGTTTTCTGCAGTACAGTTCTGCCCTAGGTTACATGATACTCTGTGATCTGGGTTCGATTCTCTGCTAATTAGGTGGCTTAAGTTGGTTTTCCCTGGATGGGCATGGGGAAACCCCCCCCCCCCCCAAGACCCTAGTAGAGGATAAAGCGTAAGATAATGGATGGATGGATGGATGGATGCTTTGTGGGTAGTCTACATTATACCAGCTGTCAGTGGAGACTTTGTTTTCTGCAGTACAGTTCTGCACAGGGTTACATGATACTCTGTGATCTGGGTTCGAATCTCTGTGCTAATTAGGTGAGTAAAGTTCTCCCCTGGATGGGCATGGGTAACCCCTAGTATATGATAAAGTGTAAGATAATGATGATGGATGGATGGATGGATGGATGGATGGATGGATGGATGGATGCTTTGTGGGTAGTCTACATTATACCAGCTGTCAGTGGAGACTTTGTTTTCTGCAGTACAGTTCTGCACAGGGTTACATGATACTCTGTGATCTGGGTTCGAATCTCTGTGCTAATTAGGTGAGTAAAGTTCTCCCCTGGATGGGCATGGGTAACCCCTAGTATATGATAAAGTGTAAGATAATGAATGGATGGATGGATGGATGGATGGATGGATGGATGGATGCATGCTTTGTGGGTAGTCTACATTATACCAGCTGTCAGTGGAGACTTTGTTTACTGCAGTACAGTTCTGCACCAGGTTACATGATACTCTGTGATCTGGGTTCGAATCTCTGTGCTAATTAGGTACCTAAAGTTCTCTCCTGGATGGGAATGGGTAACCCCTAGTATATGATAAAGCATAAGATAATGGATGGATGGATGGATGGATGGATGCTTTGTGGGTAGTCTACATTATACCAGCTGTCAGTGGAGACACTTTGTTTTCTGCAGTACAGTTCTGCACAGGGTTACATGATACTCTGTGATCTGGGTTCGAATCTCGGTGCTAATTAGGTGACTAAAGTTCTCCCCTGGATGGGCATGGGTAACCCCTAGTATATGATAAAGCGTAAGATAATGGATGGATGGATGGATAGATGGATGGATGCTATGTGGGTAGTCTACATTATACCAGCTGTCAGTGAAGACACTTTGTTTTCTGCAGTACAGTTCTGCACAGGTTACATGATACTCTGTGATCTGGGTTCGAATCTCGGTGCTAATTAGGTGGCTAAGGATGTTCTCCCCTGGATGGACATGGGTAACCCCTAGTATATGATAAAGCTACATTATACCAGCTGTCAGTGGAGACTTTGTTTTCTGCAGTAGAGTTCTGTACAGGGTTACATGATACTCTGCGATCTGGGTTCGAATCTCTGTATTTATTAGGTGGCTAAGGATGTTCTCCCCTGGATGGGCATGGGGAACCCCTAGTATATGATAAAGCGTAAGATAATGAATGGATGGATGGATGGATGGATGGATGCTATGTGGGTAGTCTACATTATACCAGCTGTCAGTGGAGACACTTTGTTTTCTGCAGTACAGTTCTGCACAGGGTTACATGATACTCTGTGATCTGGGTTCGAATCTCTGTGCTAATTAGGTGACTAAAGTTCTCCCCTGGATGGGCATGGGTAACCCCTAGTATATGATAAAGCGTAAGATAATGGATGGATGGATGGATGGATGCATGCTTTGTGGGTAGTCTACATTATACCAGCTGTCAGTGGAGACTTTGTTTTCTGCAGTACAGTTCTGCACAGGGTTACATGATACTCTGTGATCTGGGTTCGAATCTCTGTGCTAATTAGGTGACTAAAGTTCTCCCCTGGATGGGCATGGGTAACCCCTAGTATATGATAAACCGTAAGATAATGGATGGATGGATAGATGGATAGATGGATGGATGCTATGTGGGTAGTCTACATTATACCAGCTGTCAGTGGAGACACTTTGTTTTCTGCAGTACAGTTCTGCACAGGGTTACATGATACTCTGTGATCTGGGTTCGAATCTCGGTGCTAATTAGGTGACTAAAGTTCTCCCCTGGATGGGCATGGGTAACCCCTAGTATATGATAAAGCGTAAGATAATGGATGGATGGATGGATGGATGGATAGATGGATGGATGCTATGTGGGTAGTCTACATTATACCAGCTGTCAGTGGAAACTTTGTTTTCTGCAGTAGAGTTCTGTACAGGGTTACATGATACTCTGTGATCTGGGTTCGAATCTCGGTGCTAATTAGGTGACTAAAGTTCTCCCCTGGATGGGCATGGGTAACCCCTAGTATATGATAAAGCGTAAGATAATGGATGGATGGATGGATGGATGCATGCTTTGTGGGTAGTCTACATTATACCAGCTGTCAGTGGAGACTTTGTTTTCTGCAGTACAGTTCTGCACAGGGTTACATGATACTCTGTGATCTGGGTTCGAATCTCTGTGCTAATTAGGTGACTAAAGTTCTCCCCTGGATGGGCATGGGTAACCCCTAGTATATGATAAAGCTACATTATACCAGCTGTCAGTGGAGACTTTGTTTTCTGCAGTACAGTTCTGCACAGGGTTACATGATACTCTGCGATCTGGGTTCGAATCTCTGTGCTAATTAGGTGGCTAAGGATGTTCTCCCCTGGATGGGCATGGGTAACCCCTAGTATATGATAAAGCGTAAGATAATGAATCGATGGATGGATGGATGGATGGATGCTATGTGGGTAGTCTACATTATACCAGCTGTCAGTGGAGACACTTTGTTTTCTGCAGTAGAGTTCTGCACAGGGTTACATGATACTCTGTGATCTGGGTTCGAATCTCGGTGCTAATTAGGTGGCTAAAGTTGTTTCCCAACAGAGCCGACCAGGTGTGTGGCTCACCCCGGAGGGGGCAGCTTGCGAGGCTGAGGCCAACGGGGTCGTTCGAGATAAGTCAGTCAGGCAACACCCATATAACCTCATCCGCTGGAGGCTGTCACTGTGGGGGAGACGGGCGCATTACCATGTGTTACTGCGAGCAGCGGAACCCGGCGGGTGGCCGCGTGTGATCGGGTGGAGAGGCGTCGCGCTGCTGCCGTTCGCTCTGCCCGCTTTCCGAGCGATGTGGCTCGGCTGCGATTCGGAGGACGCGCCGGCGACGCTCGAACAGCCTGGATGTAGCTGATCGTTGTGCTGCTGATCCGTGCAGCCGACAGGGGGAGGCGGGGAGCCCGGAGCAGAGCGCTGTGTGCTGTTTCTCTGTGTGCGTGTGTGTGACTCTCCAGCGGCCATGTTAACCAAGAAACCCTGCGCTGCCGTCTACCCGACTGGTAAGAAAGCCCGAAAGTCGGCTTTTTGCTTCAAAAAACCACACCGGCGTCGGAATAAAAACGTCTTGGAGCGTCACAGTGGATCCAGTTTCTTGTAACGGCCTTTTTCCTGAGTGTTTTCAGCTGTATTGTGGGTTCTTTTGGTTGGAAATCGAAGCGTGGCTTGTCGGGGCTTTTCCTCTGATCAGACGGCGCTGTGGGCTCCGTGTTTTACTTACTAATAAATTACCGTAGAAACCTTAGAACAGGTTAAAGGTTATGTCGCTGGTTTGGGGCTTTGTTTTGGTTTTTTTGGCGTCTCAGTGGTGTAGTTTGGAAGTCTTCTCTGCATCTTATAAGCTTTCAAAGCAGACTTAGTTTTTTTTTTATTATACCCTTTCCGTGTTTGATCCCGTCGTTGTAGCTACAACTGGATGGTTTGGCGTGCAGTATAACCGCAATGGAATAACAAAGAAACGCAGGCTTTTTTTTTTGTAGAAGACATGTTTCTGTGCTGAGCGATTTAACATTTGTGGTTTGTTCTCCAGGTAAAGGGGGCGAGCTTTGCACCGGGGCGTTCCGGGCAGGAGCAGGGAGCGTGCCGCCATCACCCGTCACACTGCCGCCGCTCAGGAACGGAAACGCGCTCACGGTACGGACGCAGGTGGAGGCTACATTTCATTCTTTCTTTCTGTCTTTAATCCTTAAAAAATCCTCAATTAACGTTACTGTAACACCGCCAGTACTAGTACTCAGCTTAGGTTTCATTACTTCAACACCAGCCCAGGATACTTTACCATCAAGCGAGCTGTGAGCTTTTCAACAAAAGCATAGCCTTCATTATTCTGCGTTAACAGTATGCATTACTTTAATACAGCATGTATAAAACACTATCACAGGCTCTATTGTTATCATACAGCCTCTGTTCTGCACTAGAACAGGATACTGTCTGTCATGCAAGCTGTGTTTAACAATAGCCCAGGCTTCTGTACTGTATTCAACACTAGTCCTGAATCCACCATGTTAATAAAGTCTGGTTTTTGCACTAACTCAGGCTACATAAGCATACATTACCCAGTTTACTGTCATGCAAACGATCCAAACCTCGCCCAGGCTTTATTTCTTTAATCCAGCCTGTATTCAAGAATAACACAGGCTTTATTACTATAATAAAGATAGTATTTAGCACTATTCCAAGATCCATGTTAATAAAGCCTGCTTTCTGCACCAACCCAGGCTACATAAATATCTCACAACCTGTATTTAACACGAGCACAGAATACTCTACTGTCATACAGTCTGGATTCAATATCAACTCAGACTATATTACTATCATTTGACACCTACCTTGGATTAATGCACACAGCCTTCTTCATCACAAGCCTGGAATTCTTTACTGTGATACAGACTGTCTTTAACACAAGCTTAAGCATCATTACTTTTATTGTTGTATTCGAGACTGGTTCGGGATACATTACTATCATACAGTCTGTATCATGTTTTTACTCGTTACTGTTTGGATGGCTGCAGTATTACAGAGCCCCAGATTACTTCTGCATTAAATACTTTCTATTTAGCCTACAAGTCACTCCTCTAAGGCCTTTATCACTATAATAAGATCTTAATAAAACACCTAATACTCAGTGGTACATTTGTTATTAATAATTTGTCAAAAAGATTTTCTTAAACTCCATTGAAAATTAAAAATAGATGCAGTTGAATTTTTGAAAGAGTACATAAAAGACAGAAACTCTGAGATACAGTTGCAGTATATTATTTATTTTCATCATAGTAGTAGAGCTGACTCAGACAGACAAACCAAAAAAAAAAAAACGGTGTTGGATCAAATCTTTATAGTGTGGAAGCCTGTAATGTTTGGCCCTGTGTTCTTTTCACAATCCATTTCTTTCTTAGAACAGTTGTATAACCAGACTTTGAAAAACTCTTGGCTGACCATCATCTTCAGGCTTGTCCTTAAAGGGCCTGTTTGCCTGAAATAGTACTCCAAACAGTTCCGCGTGTAATTTAACACATGGTTAAAACAGTGTGCTGCATACCAGCTAGCTGTCAGAACAGTCTCGCTTCTGTTGATTTGTTGAAGGCATGACCGTTAGTTCGGAGGAAATTTTCCACAGTGTTGCAGTTTTTCTTAAACCCCCTTTTTAAATCAAGGTGTTTTCAGTATGGAGCACAGGCAGTTGAGTTTGATTGGTTTGTTCAGATTGTGTTAGCATAGCACAGAAAACAAGCCACCTTAGTTACAATCAGACTACACAGCTCCAGAGTCTTTTTTAAGTGCAACTACTAACTAAGAAACTTCAATAGCCTTTTTAGGGTTTACCCAAAACACTGAAAATGATGAAAGCCAGTTGACAAATCAGATCATATTTGATTTTTTAGGTCCTTTTTTTCATATACAATACTTTTTCAGCTTTCCTCTACATTATGGGCCTGGTTGTGGATGTTTTACAATATCATGAATGTGGTTTAAACTACTTTCTGCAGAACTCAATACAATTAGAAGAATATGTAAAAGAGGTACTTTATTAAAAACAATTGTAAAAAAGAACCTTGAAGACGTTTTGCTTGTCTTTTAGCACCTCTTGCCATTTCCTTAGGCTTCGAAACTGAGCTTAATCTGCTTTAATAACATTTTGCAATAATTAATTTACAGTGAAATAATATATCTGTTCAAATTGATTAAACCAACTGTATTTTGATAGAGTCCAGTTTTTCTGTTCAGACTGTATACTCATAACACTGGCTATGTTTGCTGTCATCAGTAAAAGTAGACAAGCAACACATTTAGGCTTGGCTTAATGTATTGTGTACAGGGTTGTGGGGCTCAGCGCTGGTGGGGGATGGTGCAAAAGAAACGGACTGAATGATTACAGGCTTCAAACACCATTGTAGACCTGCTGTTCTGTGTGCTGCCATGAAGCAACGTAGTTGAAAATCTGATGAGTCAAGTCTTTTGACAGTCATAAACAATGTCTAGCGCTCCTCTATGAGGACGTCTCAGCTGAATTTTCTACAGGCTAGACAACCGGATTATCACATGGGGAGTCAAAGTCGCTGAAAGAGAAGAATTAAACTCATTATTTTAAAGTCGTTTTTGAAACGGATGCCGGTTAAGACGCTGAATTAAATTTTAATGACTGAATATAGCAAATAACAAAACAGGCATTAGGACACACTGTGTTTGCTTGATGATAATGTAGTTATTGGCCTTCCAGACAATGTTAAATAGGAACAGGTTTGAACGCTGATTTCGATATTTTAATTTAAAAGGTGGAGCTATATAAATACTTTAAATGCTGGTTTTAATTTCATAGATTATTACATGTACACAGTGAATAAATACATGTTACATATCTGTTGTTACAGTGTAATAGGACTCACATTGCTTAACAAGGAATTTAATATCAGTATGATAATTGAAAAATGACTAATAAACTACGGATATGCATCATCGTCATTTCAGTTCTCTTAGTAGAGGGGAAACCTGCCATTTTTTTTCCACTTTCTGGTCATGTGGTAAAGAATGTTAGACCTTCGGCCAAATAATTTTTCTTTTCACTACTTTACACTTCTTTTCACTTTGTATTATATTCTTAATATTTGTTAAATGTTTTTATCTATTAACCTCTTACTATTTCTGTTTTTATATACTGATGGACAGAAATTAGATAGTGGAGTGTTGAAATGATTGTCATGCCACATTTGATTCCATTTGTGTGCCTGTCCTCTGCAGTTGTCTATACACACGTCCTCTCCATGACCCCCCACCTGTCCACATTTGAATGAACTACAGAGAGGCCCAAAACAAAAGGGGAACGGACCTGTGAATGGTTTGATTGAAATGCATTAATTCAGGAGTATTTGTTAATTATATTAAGCTGTGATGTTGATACCATTCTGTGTGCAGATATGGCTTTCTAGTACTCAGAGAAAGCTTTGCACACAATAAAGTGTCACATTTCATAGTAGAATTGAATTATGGGTAATTACATATAGAATATAAAGCATTCTCTATTTGGAAACACTGCTTTTCACTTTGCAGAAGATGTGAAGTTTTTTTTTTTTTTTTTTTTTTTTTTGCAACATAGCCAACAAATGAGGTCACAAAGTCTTAAAGACGGTTTGAATAAGTAGAACCTAGTGGTGGAACCTCTCCAAACCACAATGGCATTAAAACCAGATTTCCTGATCATTTTAAATGCTAATCAACTGGGTGATAACCTTAAGATTCTCATCTCGTCTCATTATCTTATGCTTAATCCTCCATCCATCCATTACCTTCTGCTTTATCCTGTATTAGGGTCGCGGAGGGATTCCCCATGCCCATCCAGGGGAGAACGTTTCGGGCGCTGGGCAGATACACCCAGGACAGGGCGCCAATCTATCGCTGGGCACACACTCACACAGATACATACACACACTATATGGGGCAATTTGGAGAACTCAATTGACTTGATCCATGTTTTTGGACTGTGGGAGGAAACCGAAGAACCCGGAGGAAACCCACGCGGACACGGGGAGAACATGGAAACTCCACCCAGATGGGGATTCGAACCAGGAATCCCTAGCACTGAGAGGCGATCGTGCTAACCACTAAGCCACCGTGCCGCCCCACGCTTAATCCTATACTAGAAAATAGGTTCTCGTCTGTGATTGTGTGAGGACACTGGAGAACTCAGAAAAAAACCCATATAGACACGGGGAAAACTTGGAATACCTGGATCCCCAGTGCTAAGAGATGAACCTGCTAACCTCTAAGCCACTGTGCCGCGAACTTAAGATTAATGTTGTTTATACATCTACAATAAATCTGTCACAGTGAAGAGCATGGCTTTGAAAATGTACATAGTTACCATGTCACTGCAGACCTTAAGGACTGTGATTGGTCTGATAGGTAGGCAATATTTATACAGTACTGAAACAGAAGCTCAGATGAATAAGGTCGATTAAGAAAGTCTAAGTTGTACTGTGCACTGATGTGACCACTGGGTGCAGCACGATGCAAACACATCAGGCCACAAATAGAAATGCTCACAATGGTGTAGGCCACTTGTGGGGGCTACGGTGCAGGATTTGCTTAGTGCCTACACTGAAGTATTAATCAGTCTTTAGCCAATGTTCATTTTGCAGTCTCTAGGTTTAGTGGCACTGGGCACTGCTGGATGGCAGTATTGTGTTTAGGCCTGGATGTCACTCTGGGCTGAGCATGCAAAACTCCCATCTAAAGAAGAAGGATTACCGGAAAAGAGGGGGGGGGGTGTTCACTTCAGCCATGTAAAAAATGTAAAAAATTAGTAACAATTCAGTGGCTTCCTCTCCTTGGTTTCAGTGATCAGTAAAACCATGTAAAACTATTGATGGATTTACAGTAAAGTCACACTCAGCCTAATAGTGCATTGTGTGTAAAGTATATCTTTTCTAATATTCTGATATTAATATTTAATACACTAAATACAAAAAGAAGTTGAAGGAATTATTATATGGGGTTATTATGCAACACTTTCACACATGATCCACAAATGATCTTACTGATAATATTTTTTTATTATTATTGCCACATAAACAACACAAGGGTTGCCATGACTACTTTAAGCACTCATTAACACCAGTTGCCACAAATACTATTATGCTTCATAAACAACGGTTGTTGTAACTGTATAAATGAGCCCAAGATTCTTTAATGTACGAGCTTGACGTTGTTGCTCTGCAGACTCTGTACTCTGTTATCTAATAGTCAGGACCCTCACATGACAGTATGATGGTTAATACATCTTCAGTTATTGACAATTTAAATCCATACCTGATTACTTAAAGGTTTGTTCTATTTCCTTCATTGTATTCTGTCTAAATAATGTTCTTTCTTTGCCTTTAGGTTGGAGGCAATAAGAACACAATGAATGACCACCTACATGTGGGAAACCACCAGCAGATCCATGCCAATCACTTATATGAGGAAAACAGCAATAAGAGGACAGTGTTGACCACCCAACCCAATGGGTTGATGCCAGTAGTCCGGTCCGGCTTGCCTGTTCCAGAACAGCAACAGGAAAGCGGACAGTGTCGGGAAGGCAGTTCCACTTCCATTAAATTAGCTGATAACAAATCCAAGCCGGGCCCTATGACTCCCGAACAGGCCATGAAGCAGTACTTGTCCAAACTGTCAACGTTTGAACACCAGGAGATCTACAGCAACCCTGAAATCTACTTTGTAGGACCAAACGCTAAAAAACGGCCAGGTGTCGTTGGTGGCTCCAACAATGGAGGTTATGACGATGATCAGGGTTCATACATCCATGTACCTCATGACCATATTGCCTATCGGTACGAGGTACTGAAAGTCATCGGTAAAGGCAGTTTCGGACAGGTGGTGAAGGCCTACGATCATAAGGCTCACCAGCACGTGGCCTTGAAAATGGTACGGAACGAAAAGCGCTTTCACCGGCAAGCGGCAGAGGAGATTCGGATCCTGGAGCACTTGCGCAAACAGGACAAAGACTCTACTATGAATGTCATCCACATGCTGGAGCACTTCACATTCCGCAACCACATCTGCATGACATTTGAGCTTCTAAGCATGAACCTCTACGAGCTCATAAAGAAAAACAAGTTTCAGGGTTTCAGCTTGCCACTGGTGCGCAAGTTTGCACACTCCATCCTGCAGTGTCTGGACTCTTTGCACAAGAACAGGATCATTCATTGTGACCTCAAACCCGAGAACATCCTGTTGAAGCAGCAGGGACGCAGTGGGATAAAAGTCATCGACTTTGGGTCCAGCTGCTTTGAACACCAGCGGGTCTACACTTATATCCAGTCACGCTTCTACAGGGCACCAGAGGTCATCCTGGGTTCTCGGTATGGGATGCCAATTGACATGTGGAGCCTGGGTTGTATTTTGGCAGAACTTCTAACAGGGTACCCTCTCCTGCCTGGGGAAGATGAAGGGGACCAACTAGCATGTATCATCGAGCTGCTGGGTATGCCCTCCCAGAAGCTGTTGGATTCATCCAAGAGAGCCAAAAATTTTGTCAGCTCAAAAGGATATCCTCGTTATTGTACAGTCAATACCTTACCTGACGGCACGGTGGCGCTAAATTCCGGACGTTCGCGCAGGGGCAAGCTTCGAGGTCTGCCAGGAAGCAAGGATTGGGTAACAGCACTCAAGGGCTGTGATGACCCTCTTTTTCTAGACTTTCTCAAGCAGTGCCTGGAATGGGACCCAGCTATACGTATGACTCCTAACCAGGCCCTCCGCCACCCATGGCTCAGAAGGCGCTTGCCAAAACCTCCCAGTGAGGAGAAAACTACTGTAAAGCGAATCACTGATGGCACAGGTGCTATAACCTCTATCTCCAAATTACCTCCCACTTCAAGCTCAGCCTCAAAATTAAGGACTAACCTGGCACAAATGACTGACGCCAATGGAAATATACAGCAAAGGACAGTGTTGCCAAAATTAGTCAGTTGAACACTATAAAGTTTTTTTTTTTTTTGGCTGTTTTTATCTATACATGTTTCTATTAAATTTTTGTGTAAAACATGAGCATCCATGAGTGTGAGAGGTTGTAGAGAAGATAGTGTCTTTATTGCATATTCAACACTTATTAGTAGCACCTTTTTGTTCGGAAAAGATTTTTTAGAAATACTGAAATGGCCATAAGAGGGAACAACACTTTTAAGTCTTTATCTCAGGACTGTGTGAAATGTTACAGAGAGCATTCATACAATCTGACCTAATGCTAATAAAGTCCTCACGAGTCCTATCCCACGATAATGTAGCACTGACAGTATACAGATCTCTACCACTGAGGTCCATTTGGGCTTTGAAGCATTTAAGTCCCATTCTCCAGAATCTGTTACATCAATAGTGCTCTTATGAAGGTGAATTTCAGATGTGTTTTTAAAAGCTTTGCTGTCTGCAGTTGTGTAGCAATTAGCGCTTTCTGAATCAGTTGGAATAAGGGGGGTAGGATGAGGTTTTAAAGACGTTGGTGATGAAAGACCAAGTTGAAAGGGAATGTTTGATACATTGAGGACGAAGGGAGAAAATCGATGTTTACATGACAGTCTTGGTATGTGCCTAATAATCTCTTAACATTCCTTTAAAAATCGACTCAAGGAAAAAAAGAGACTTCAGGTTAATCTACCTTTATGAACAGAGAGCTGTTTATAGTGTGACCGAGCAGAAGTAGTTCTCTGCAGCAAGTGACAGGTTCGTGTGTTTAACTTTAAGGTGAATTCTGTTAAGGGCTGCTGGGAGCATGTCGTTGTGCTGTCGATAGGAAACCTTTGGTGCTTTACCTTTTTATTTACAGGTATTTTTCTACTATTTAAGCCTTTTCTCATGGAACAAAATGTTATGAAGTCTAACCTACATGATGAGCAGTAGTTACAGCAATAGGGCTGAAGTTGTACAGAATTATCTCCCTTCTGTGGACTATGGAATGTTCAAAAATAAGTTTGTGCTGGGAAGTCATTGACCGCTTGAGTAGATTTACTTGAAACGAAGTCAGTATTAATACCATCATAGAAGCACAACAGAATGGGGCAATTTAAGCGCAATCAAGATTCGAACTTTCAAGTGTGGACTCGATAGCATGTGGCCAGAATTTAAATTCTTAAAAGCTTGTTCCCTTCTTTAGATGAATTTGCATGTTTTTAGCTAAACCATCAGATGGATTGGCCATTTTTGTAGCATTTTTAAGGAATACCTTTTTTAAATCATTTGAGTTGGGCCTTAGAGCTTTGTAAACATTTTAATTTATTTATTATGGGTTCATTAACAAGAGCTAATATAAGTTAATACAGTGGCCAGGATTTGCTGTTGGCTTGATGTCGTCAGTGGAGTGATTTACAGTGTAATGCACAATAATACTTTCACAGTTACTGTGTCGAGACTCTCCGGTCACATTCGCACCCAACCAGATGCGAATGTTGGGGTGGGATAATGGGGTTGGACCACTGGCTGCCAAGTTGTTGGAACAAAGCTGAGGCAGTTATGTGGGGTCTGATGCCTTGCTACTGGTTGGCATGGTATCCAGCCTGCTGCACACTGCCAGTCCCCTCTGGATGCCCACAGTTCTATACTAAACAACCTGCCGATATTAGCAGGCAGCTCACATTGTGCTTACATATAGTTTTAATGTTTTCTGGATTTACAGTGGTTGGAAATAATGATGCCCTTAGGCTTAATACAATGTGCCTTTGACTATCAATGCCATTCATTTTTTTTGTCCAAATGTGACACCCCTCCCAACCCCACACACTTGCTTTAGGTTTTCAGAAATATAAATATAAAGGTTCTTCCTTTAACAGCTGGAATGTGTCCATGCTTTCCCCAAAGATTCTTCTGGAACCCATGCAAAAAAGGTTCTGGGAGAAGAGCGGATGCACAATTCAGATATTTAGGTTCAGTTCTTTTTTCAGTTTCCACATGAAGAATTTCTGTCCCATCATTTTAAGTTAAGAACTCAGATGTCTGATTGAATGAAATCTAAACCTACTTCTCTTACCGAGTGCAAAAATGGGTCTTTTCTACCACCTCCATCTTGTCTTAACTCAAGGAGTTACTATTGTTTCATAGTGTTACTCTATAAATAAGACATTGACTATCTTACCTCAGACTGTTGTCATATTATTGTTAATGATCAGCCCAGGGCATTTGGTATATACCAAAGTGCATTCCTTTCTATGTTTGTGGCTAAATGGAGAAAAGCCAGGTTTTTTTTAGCTGAGGAAGAGACTTCTAAGCCACTTTCTGCACTCAAGGGCCATTTTTTTGGAGCCTCCTCAGTCAGGAAGGAAAGGTTGGAGATGGAGGTTTGAAGCACACCATAATTTAAATATGTCTGAAATATGTAGCATGGTTCAAAACATCTGTTACTTAATCTGGTGATATTTATAGTGCAGTTTGTATTCCGTTTCTAGTGTGCAAAACTGCAACGGTGCGAATACAGCAAAGTGACACACGTGGCCGAGGGCGAAACGCTGGACCTTTTTGCTACATTTTCAGAAAAATTGTAATCCCAGGAATTGAAATATAGCTACTCACTTTTACCTTTTATCTATCCTTTTACAGAACGATCTTTAAATAAGGAACAAAATTGAGCTTCATTTCTATCCAACCACAGAGCTGTACTGTACATATGTGAACTGTACTAAGGATGCATTGTTGATGTGTACATATGTATAATTTGTTTTTTTTTTCTTTTTGTGATATGCTGCTGATAAACACTACATTAGTTTGGTAGTGGATTTTAAACTTGGCGGCCAGTTTTATGAGACTGTATTGTACAGCCAATGGAAGTCGACTTTTTTTCTAGTGATCATTTGTTAAATTTTATTGTTGTGGCCAGGAAATATTAATAATAAAAGTTTTAATGTTGATTTTCATGTGTTTGCTGTTGTTTACGGTCACTTTAAAAAACAAAAAAAAAAACGGTTGATCATGCCAAACACTTCAGCATCAGCTCTTAAAGTCCCAGGTTTGAATCCTGGTTCCATAAAGTGCTATTGAGCAAGGCACCTAACCCCAAGTGCCTCCCGTGTGCCGTCTACAGGTCTGCCCCGGGCACATGTACCCACTTCACTCAGATTTTAGATATTAAAATTTTAAAATATGATTTACAATTTTGGAAAGCAGCTTTCTGATGGTCACTTCTATCAGAAAAGTCTAATTACCGAAACTATTTATGGATGATACAGCTCTAATGATGAGATTTGATTCTTCTTGTAGGCAGTTAGTAATATGTAAGCCCGAGACTGACTGTTAAAATCAAAAAAGGTTTGCAAAACAAGTGAGTCATTCATTGTCAAGAAAACTAGACGACCTGACCTGCCGTCGAGTTCAACATGTAATGCATCAAACATGCCATGTGTCATTTTTTAAATATTCAGTCTACACGGGGAAAAAGAAAGGACACCTGGATTTAATTTGACATTTTATATCAGGACAGAATAAAATCCATCTAATTATTAGTTCCTAAAATAAAGTAACTACAACATCAGAGGATCAACAACATATTACACCATGTTATTTATTATTTCATGAAAATGTGTTTCACTGCAGGTAGGGGTTAAAATGTGGATGACTGATTCCCCCCTTATGTGTAAGCACTGTAGGCAAAATAGATCACTTTACATTATTTTAAAACCTAAGGATTAGTCATTCATTATTCACTCCATGCCCATCCAGGGGAGAACATTTCCTTCACTGGGCAGATATCCATGTTTATTATGAATCCGGAAACCCTTGATGAAACCCATGCCAACATGGGGAGAACATGGAAACTCCACCTAGATCTGGATTTAAACCTGAATCCCCAGCACTGAGAGGCAGATGTGCTAACCACTAAGCCTTCACGCCGCCCGACCTAAAGATCAGATTTTATTTTGTTATACTAACAAAAGCAAAAACGGTGTACTTTTATTTTTCTCCATGACTATGTATGTTTTTTTACTATACATCATTCCTATAGTATTTAATTTGGATTTAAGTTTCAAAAGGATTTCATTTTTGTTTCTTAATTAAACTCATAGATGTTATTTTGTCTCAGGGCTCTTTGGATTGAAATCACTGAAATCAGTCTCACCTGTGATAATTAGTGTGCCAGGTGAGCCCAATTGAAGGAAAACTCATTTAGAAGTAGGTTCCACATTATTAAGCAGGCCATAGGTTTCAAGCAATATACAGAAAAAAATATGTCTGCTGCTAAAAAGCATGGAATACTCCAATGCCTCGGACGAGGTATGAAAACATAAGATGTTTTACAAAAGCTTTACCAGTTAATGCACATTCATGTGTTTATACACTATAGAAACAAAGTACCTGGACACATACCTTTACCCAAATATGTCTATAGATATATTCATATTTGTGCTCTAGTGCTCAGTCATTCTGGAACAGAAAAGGGTCTTCCCCAAACTGTTTCCTCAAAGTAAAAAAAAAAAAACTGCTAGATTCATGCCTAAGCACCTGATTTTATAAACCTTTTACATGGGACTGACTGAAACTGAGATATGTCCCTGTACTTTGGTTCTTATTGTGTAACTGTTATGTGACATCACTACTAAAATGTTTACTGTTGTTAATTTTATAATTAAAATGTATTGCATTAATGTTAGATTAAAGCCTTGGATGATCTCTCATATCATTTCCATTCCAGTCTGAACCCTTGGAACATGTAAGATAATCCAGGTGACCTTAAATGCCCTGTCGTGGTATTAGACATTAGGTATTAGACAGTTCCTTAATGCAGGTAAACATGATGAACACAAACAGCAGTGTGAGTGTGATGAGCTTATCCAGATTATATGATACAACAATTCAGTGTTACTAACATATGCAGTGTAGTTAAGCTTAATCTGATTATAGTGATTTTCCGTTTGAGGTACAGTAGTCCTTTGGTTGTTTTTACAGTGACTTCCGGTGGAAAGCGTGCCAGTGCAATAGCCTGTGAAAACGAACTGGGCTTCCGAGTTGCTGATGTCATCAGATAGCTTTGCTGGCTTCAAAATCACAGTAGAAGGCTGCTATGGAAACAGGTATTTCCTATACTAAAAGAAAGGTCACTTCTTGGTTTGAACATTTAACAAAGCTATTTTAAGCCTCTGTGCTGATCCATAATTCTTAAACTATTAGATTTTAACACCTGTGTTAATATAAGTGCACACACTGTATGTTGACTTTCACTACATTGACTATGAGGTGGGATTTATGGATTTACTCTGGGTTCTCTCCCACAGTCCAAAAGCATGAATTTAAGGTAAATTGGCTGCTCTAAATTTCCTCTATATAGTGTGTGTGTCTTTGTGAGTGAGTGTGCTCAGCGATGGATTCGTGCCCCGTCCTATCTGCCCTTTTATTATTATTATTTGTGAAGCATGCAGAGAGAAACAAAACAGGCTGGATTGCGGATGTTATGAAGGTTTTAATAAACTGAAAGGAGAATGTAAACACAAAAAACATGATACAGCTGAGAAGACGACAACAAAGCAACTATAACCCAGTTCAAAAGTGAACGGAGGAGAGATTATCTTATTCTAAGTAAGGCACGTGAAGAGAAAAACACAGATGATTATAGAATTACTGATGACTAATGAAGTAACTCCCAATAATAACAATGACAGGACCGCAGATGAAAGAACACACAAACCGACAAAATGCTCTCCTAATATTATTAGAATTATTTTTGTTAGGATTAGTAGTGATAAAAAAGAAAAGGTTGTGAACATTTTTCTAATATGCCACCCGAATGCGATGTTTTGAAATCCTCCAATTGTCAGAAGATTGTTAAACATCAGCACTAAGATTTAAAGCATGGAAAATAATTTTGCAATATTCATAATTATGGGAGACGTAACTATTTAGGGACTTTCTTTGTACGTAATGCTTAAACCTGACTTGCAGGTTTCATTGGAATGTCTTTACATTTTAAGATGATGAAGATTTGTTTTCGTTCTTCATGGCCAATACTATTTAGTTTATATTAAATTAAGATTATTTAATTATTAAATTATTATTATTAAGTTTGGAAACCCTATGTTGAATCTGTTAATCTTTTAGATCAGAAGTCAAATCAGTCAAAAGTTTGGACACCTTCTTACTTTATTTCCTCCACTTACCATATAGATGGACTTTGTAGTTTTACAATTACAGGCTGTAGTCCATCTGTTTTCTTGTTTTTGTTAGTCCCCTGTTGGTTCTCGGTTCTCTATTGATCAGTAGCATCACAAAACAGGTATAATTTGGGTGGTGGATTGTTTATTGTCAGTTCTGGATTAAGTGGAAGATGAGATGGGATGAAAAAAGGAAGATGTTTATAAAAAAAACACATATCCTAGGAGCACATATTACACTAAATCTACAGGTTTTTAAAAGGATTTAAACTCCTAAGAACCTCTCCCTACATCTGAGGTCATGTGAACTTGTGTTTTACAACCTAAAACGTGTACTTTGAAAAACTCATATGAAATTAGGGAGATTTTATTTTTGCCCTTGCACTTAACTCTGTACAGACCAAAATCTATTTAACAAGAGAAGTGTCTAAATAAACTCTTAAGTGCTTGACCTAACAAACCCCCCTCACTTAGTTTGTCCTCTCTAATACTCCCAGTGCATATTCACTGGCTGGGTTACCAGCTGGCCCAGTTTTACTTTATTCCGTTATACAAACCACAGGCTTTCTAAGAAGTCGGCTGGGTGTTGATTCTGAGAGGGCATGCCACAGTGTGCAGGACTGTAATGAATGCTGCCTGATCTATTGTAGCTGCAGTCAGCTGTAGTGGTTATGTACACGATAAAATCTGCTGGAGTGAGCTCCAAAGCCACATTGAAGGAAACTCACAGCTGTACTGGGCAGTGGAGTAAAGGACATTCGTGGGCCATTTTTAAACGTGTACGCAGTGCCTTTACACAAGTGCTGTCTGGGCCTGCACAGTTTGGCTGCGAAACAGCAGCAGCGGATCATTGTCTATAACATTTAATGTCATCGGTATTTAGGTCAGCTGACCAACACTGACTCAGAAACAAAAGCACAAGAACCCAACTTTGTGAATCAGTATATATTTTGTTTAGACACCTACCACCAGATAATTCCCAAATATTTGTAGTCGGCATTTTTCACAATAACATTTGTATTATATATATATATATTTTCAATCACATGAACATGCACTGGACAGTAAAAGTCTGGCCAAATTTCTGTGCTAATTATCAAGTTCAGCATTATCTTTATAATATATAATTGTATAATAAATATCTATTGGTTCTCTTAATCAGCATCATTGCTATATATTCACTCTGTGGGTCTTCTTACATGACATTGTCAAAAAATGTAATTAGGTTCTTTTAGATCTGCCAATGACAACAACATTTATTTAAATAACCAGATTTGAGTGGTGACAGGATAATTAACTCTCCAGAAGAAACTGAGATGCTGGTGACTTGGGCCAAACCACTCACCATATTAGGAGCGTGTGAGGCCAAGCCTAAGGGGCTGCTCTGATTTGCAGGAACTGCTAAGTCAGTCCTGTGGAGGAGGGTTATTTTTAGCCTGCCTACACCCATAAGAAGGTAGGGGATCAGAGGATCAGCCTGCAAGTCAAGACCTTCCGACCCATTACATGACATGCTGGGCAATCACTTTCCCTGCATGCTCTTAACATACAGCTACATATGTTTAAACCCACTAACAGCACACAACCATGTTTTAGTCTTTAAAACAACAACAAAAATTCACAACAGAAGCATTCAAGACATGAAGTGTGCAGATCTTTGCTTTTTTGCACATTTTAATACATGGTCCAGCAATGCTCAATAGAAATTATCATGAAAATGCAATATGAATGGATATGAATTAATATGAATTAAACCTGATTTTGGAAACATATATTTGTCCTAGTATACAATGTTTTTAATATTAAAGACAACTTTACTGTAGCATGTATTATATAGTCATGTTCCCCATCTGTTTCACAAACATCTTGAAGTATTCAGTCTAATAGCATGATTATGGCTTTTTTGTGTTTGACTTTCAAACTTTAAAGCCGAAAATGTTGGACTTAGCTGTGTTTGTTGCAAAACTATGGCCTTAAATGTAAACCTTTATCCCTAGTTAACCCCTACAAACCAGTACTTGCTATTTTTGTGGGATAATTAGAAATCTTTCATAAGTATGTCAAATCGAAAAACCCATACGATTTAGACATGTGTTTTTGCATTAATATTCAAATTCAGTGTTTCGAAAATGTAGTCTATATTGAAAGACCCCATTTATAACATTGCTGCTTTAATTTAATAATAATAAATCAGGGTGATTTATCAGCAAACCGACAGCTGATGCAATATTAGTTATATCTCATATATATATATATATATATATATATATATATATATATATATATATATATATATATATATACTGTATATATATATATATATATATATACTGTATATGTAGTACACATGATGTAATCACTAGTGAATATCCATTCATCTTATTTTACTCAGAACACTACAACAGAACTGCCGCTGGGTACAGGGAGTCGCCTCAGAGATGGTCATTGAAATCAAATAAGCATTTATCTTTCCTTACAGAACAAACACTGTGCAGCTGTGTGTGTACAAAGGCCTGGTCTGAATGACTGTTATTTTTAGCCCAGGTCTCATTTCCTAGGTGATATTCTGGTTGCAGTGCATCTGGTTTACTGCTAGTTGAAATATGTATGTATATGTATGTGTGGGTGTATGCATATAGCCAATTTTTAGAATTATATGGCAAAACAATCATACAAATAAGTTCTTTCTTTCATACCATGTTTTTACACGTTGGGATTTGGATGGATAAAGTGAATTTGAATTTGGCAGCTGCCATTGTTGGGTGTCCTTTTGTGCAACCTGCCAATGTAATGCTCTAATGCCATGATTTATGAAGTTAACCAGTTGTTATTAAACCCATGTTCTTATTTTAGAGTGTAACCTGTTGAAATGTCCTGCAGTGAATGTAATTATAGGAGACCATTTTGGCAAAATATTCTATTCTATAATTCTATAATTGCTACAGTGCATTTACTTTTAAACATTATTTATATAATGTATTTTATATTTAGTACATTATATAGACTTTTTTTTTATAAACTACATCAGTTAATTTTTAACATATAATTTAAAATGAATAATATTAAAAATTTCAAAGCTGTGGTAAGAATTTGATAGTTCACATATATCGAAAATAATAATGTTAATTCTATAAGCAAGTGTAAACAACAGAGGGGGGTCCTAAGATTCATTTCCATTTCGTGAGATGCTTCAGCCAGCAAGACTCTCACTGCTAACATTATAAAATGAATAATTTATACTGGCACTTTCACCCTTTTTTATGCAATAATAATGCCTGTAAACATTATTTTTTTCTATTTTGACGTTTGTAATAGTGTGCCTGCTCCTTACTATAATTTAGTTATTGATGGTATTTATTGAACTTGTTGAAGTCTTTTATTTTAATTTTACCACTTGCACATGTACTGCATCTAAGAGATTAAAAATACTGTGATAAATATTAGTAAAGCCATTTCCGACACTCCATACCACCTTATGAAGTCTTGGACTGCTGACAACTATTAATGGTTTAGAGGAAAAGCTGCTCTGATATACTGGATTATTGTAATGCACTCCTGTTGAAGAGAGTGTGTGTTAAGAGAGTCTTTATTGTTTTTTGAAGTAGATTAAGAAACTGGAGATGTCTCATAAATCAGCAAACCCCACCCAAAAGCCTGGAGTGTTGTTCCCTTATGCCATGATTTTATAGTGAGCACACTGGAAATGGGCCGTTAGAAGATTCATTGTTTGAGATGAAAACCTGTAACACCTGTCTCCCTTTCTCCAGCTCTTTCCAGCTGTTCACAATTTTTTAAATAAGGATAATTTGCCTGAAATCTGTGGTTTTAACTGCACAATAGTTTTTTGTATTTAGAATGTATATATGACCCACCCATAAAACAAAACTTTGAGTAATTACCAGAAGCTGTATTTGCTAATAAAGTGGCTTACCGGAATGAAAGACCTTGAAAAGCAGCCACACTTAAGTTTTATTAAGTTTATAAAGTTTATGACATGGTCTGCCATTCCCAGTACAGTCTTCAACAAAAATAAATGATGATTCACATGTGATAACTCTCATCTTTACTCATCATCTTTGCCTTAATTTTCTACTAAGGTCCTCTACTATCATTGGGCACACACACATTATTTAGGGACAATTTAGAGCAGCCAATTTACCTTGAATACACGTTTTTAAACTGTGAGAGGAAACCCGAGAACCCAGAGGAATCCAATGCGGACGTGTAAAAACACATTTTATTCTAACATAGTTAACTTTTCATTTAATTTCCATTTTTAAACCAGATGAAGATGTCCTAGAAATAGCAAAATGAACTTTACAGAACATCTTCAAACGTGTGTCCAGTCCAAATGCAAAAGTAAAATATAATACTGATATAATTAATATAAATGTTGTGCATGTTAATGTTTACATATTGCACAATTTGGTCTTCATTTCCAGTGTATATTTATAAAGATGTAATATAAATAATTCAAATCCAGCTGATCTTATAAACCTCTGCCACTAAAATGAATTTTAATGAGATTAATATGGGTGTTTGCAACAAATATTTTTCTAGAATTTCAAAAAAACTAATGTTCAAAGCGTGTCGACAAGTTTTAATGAGCTCAGTTCAGCTGGGGTCACATATCTGATCAGTGTGGGGTTCTCCAATAACGACTGACACTTTGTTTGGTTATGCTAGTTTCTGGTCTAAAGTTGGTATTATTTGTAATGTGCATTTACACCACAGATAACAATATTACAATTTACAATAACCTTTTCCAGGAAAAACTCCAATGAGTCAGTTAATGAGATAATCCTTTACAAAGAATATTTTTGATGTATGTAAGATGTGGCATGTAAAGTCAAAAAAAGATTAAAAAGACGAAGGACGAACACACACACATTTGCACTCAGTGATAGTTCATATCTCCACCCCCCCCATGACCCTAGTATAGGATTAAGTGAAAGATGATGGATGGATGTTTGTATATGAATCTAATACACTCTACTTGCAGTAGACAAAAACCATGTGGTACTTGAATTTTGTGCAAAATTCACAGGGACCAGCAGCTTCACTAAGCAAACTTGAGTTTTCTTTTTAGTGTCCTTTGTTCTTATCTCATATACCACTCAGGACCCCTATGCGACCTTGGTCAGCAACAAAGTTTTTTTTTTTTTTTTTTTTCTTCCGGCATCTCATGAGAGGTCCGTGTACATGACATGTCATTAGGGTGACAGTTTATGGTCAGAACTTATCATATACCCATGACATGTCATCGTGGTGACCGTTTACAATTAGACCTCATCATAGAATGCCATTAATGTCATTACTCTCATCACACCCTATTTTAATCCAGCTCTGCAACTTCACACTCTACACATACTTGGCTCTTGTAGTGGTAATGCTTGGTGCTTTGTTGGTGTGCATTTACTGTGTAGCTGATGTCTTGATGGCCTTGGTGGCCTTTCTGCTCACATGGCTGGTCCTGGAGAGCAGAGTGAAGGCCCAGGTGTCAGCGTTAATTAACAACTTTTGAAATAGCCTCTCAGGACTGGGTCTGGAAAGTGCAGTCTATATAGGGGAGTGAACTGCATTTGCACATGGCATGTCCAGGCTTCAGGTTGCCTCTGTCCCATACCCTGAGGCTCTATTTAGGCCCCTTGCATTATTTAAAAATTTGAATTTCATACCCACATAAATCTTTGCCTGGTCAAGCAGAGAAGGTTATTTGTGCTGCTGTCTCCTTTATCACTGTCTTTGCCTTAGTCCTTCACTCAACACCAGGACACAACTCCGGCTTCATAACAGGCAGCTATTAGAAGAAGCTGAAAGTCTGCCCTACTTATCCAGAGTGGACCTGCCAAAACTGTCCTGAGCAGTCACCTACTGACAGCGATGGTGGCTTTCAATGACCCTAGATTTGTTGAGACCAGCTGTATGAGAATTAAACCTTCAACTGATTAAACTGCAGTTGATTGTTATTATATTTTTTGTGCAAAACAATTTGAATGGGTTTTCACAGCCTCGTTCTTGTTTCTGTTGGTTTTCCTCTCTGCTGTGTTTGGTACAAACTGAACTCACAGATTTGGCCACCTGTTTATGTCTCTCACACTGATGTCTTCCTGTATTCATTTTATTCCAGTCAAGAAAATGTTGTAAATATATACAGTATGTCGATTTATTTAAACTGACTGAAATATGCGACTTATCAATTTATCCTTTTCATTCATTGTCTCCCGCTTTATCCTCTATTAGGGTCGCGGGGGGGTTTCCCATGCCCATCCAGGGGAGAACGTTTCGGGTGCTGGGCAGATACACCCAGGACAGGGCGCCAATCTATCGCTGGGCACACACTCACACAAACAGACACGCTCACAAACACACTCTATATGGGGCATTTTGGAGAACTCAATTGACTTGATCCATGTTTTTGGACTGTGGGAGGAAACCGGAGAACCCGGAGGAAACCCACGCGGACACGGGGAGAACATGGAAACTCCACCCAGATGGGATTCGAACCTAAGCCACCGTGCCACCCCCTTATCTATTTATTTCAAAATTTAAAGTCAGGTATCAACTGTTCTGTAAAAAGGAACTCGCAAGGATGTATGTGAGTCTTTTTCTCTCATTCAGTGTGTTCCCCATCAGGGGCCGCATCCGCTAAGAAGATTTGATTTGCCACAGTTTTACACCGGATGCCATTCGATACACAACCCTTTTATTTGCCCGGGCTTGGGACTGAAATTACGAGTGCACTTATATGTTCACTCCTAATGGCCAGGACAATTTAGTATCACCAATTTGTGCATTAGCATTACTTTAGATCCTGGATAAAACCCATTAGGTAAAAAGAACATGCAGACTTCCCTTAGAAATTGAACCTTGGCACTTTTTGCTAACTGTTACACCGCCATATGCACTCTACTTTGCTCTGTGGTGTTTGTTTTTCCTGGGTTGCATTGTTACATGGTCAGGTTTCCTTATTTCACTGTAGGCCACATAAAACAGATGTTTCCTAACTTTTACTAAGAAGACATTCCTTAATTTATAATGTTAACTTGCTTTAAAATAAGACTTTTTTGGTAAAGGAGTGTTACCATTTTCCTTGTTTCTCTGTATGCAAGGGTTCTCTGATTGAGATTCTACTCAGCATGAATAAAGACATCTCCGCCAAGGTGGCTGCTTGCAAAATAGTTTCTGTTCCCTTATTTGACGTAAGGTTTTATTAGCTTGACGTCACTGGCTTCCTCTTTGTGCCAGTTTTAGCTTCGTCATTGGAGCAAAAGAGCAGTGCAACACAGAGCTAATCTGATTAGCCTATAAGCAGGTACAGATTGACACATAATGCTTAGGGCATGAGAACCGATGACTAGAGACAGAACATGTGGTACATGGAAAGATGACCAAAAATAGATTGGAATTATTTACAAACTATAAAACATAAAAGAAAGGTTTTTATTTATTTATCTGAATACAGTCAGAGATTCAAAGTCCACAGTGTTCTGTACAAGTCAGAACAAGATACTTGGCCCTGAGCTGGAGTGTTGCCGTCCTTAAGAAACCAGGCTAATTAGAAGCATGGGCTGAGTTAATTAGTAACCTGGTGAGTGTGATTTTGGGAGTGCAGCACTTGGTGGGGGTTGGTTGGGTAGAACCTTAACAATATTTTTGCACAGAACACTCTTGTTCTCTGAGACCTTCTGTACTATTTTCAGGACTAAATGTCTATGTTGTTAATAATTTAAGGAGCAAAACTGAATATATTCTGAATGCTTTTAGACCCAGTGTAATTAGCATTAAATTAAAATAACCAAATGTTTTATTCCAACTTCCTAAGATGTAATTATTAATTTTATAAATATTAAATAAAAAAATAAATGTATTATTTAGTTATATGTAGGAAACATTACATTCATGCCAACCTTTTCTAATGCATGTCATTGTTAAATGAATTATAACATTATGTATATATATATATATATATATATATATATATATATATATATATATATATATATATATATATATATATATATATATATATATATATATATATATATAAGGATTATAACACCTTTATATTTTCATCTCTTAACCTTTTCTTTTTTTTTAGTTTACCCATCAAAATATCAGTTGTCATGTGTAATGTACACTAAATCAATGACTATAATCGATCTATAAAATGACCTCGTCTAGTGCTAGGCCTCTGTTGCACTCTGAGACCTTAACTGTCAATACTTTACATGGTATTAGGTTACAACACAGGGATTACTCCACACGGATCTGTCCTCCCAGGATAGAACAGAAGGAGTATATTTAGCCTGGCTTGATGCATAGCCAGAATATAGCTATGTCTAATACCCTTCACAAATTTCTTGCCCCAGGTCAAGATGGGAAAGGCTTTAGGAGGTAAATATGTGTTGGATTTTAAACCACAATAAGGTCTTACGGTAATTCAAGCATACAGAAATATACAGTCCATTGCTTCTGCCTGCATACTCGTTACCTGTTGCCAATATCTCTTTTTTCGAATTTGGTGGTCAGGTTTTGTATTTCAAATATTAGACATAAAACATAAAAGCATTAGGTTCAAATCCTCTAAAGTCAGTACTCTAATATACTTATTAAAAAGGAAATACAGGATGGGTGCCTTTTGTAATTAAAGTCAATTCTAGAATTTTTAAAAGTGCCATCATTAAAATTTGTTTTCAACTACTAAAATAACAGGGCTAATTTTATTTCAAATGCCCAGACCTGCTTAACTTGCCAGACAGACTTCATTCTGTCCGTCCAGTGGCTTCATTTGGACTAACACGGTCTTTTTTTTCTCTCTGTCTGCAGTAAAAGTTCAAAAGATTAGCCATCTGATCTGGAGGAGGATGTTTACGCATTTCATAGAACTAAAACGGCCGAGACATTGGAGTTTAAATCTGTATCTCAACAAAGCAAATCTTAGTTCAAGATATGTGACTGTTCTCTGATCATAGTGATCAATTTAGGGCAAAATCAGCATTGCTTCTGCAAGGTTACATTATTCTTGCAGAACTTAATAAGCATATATAAAGGCAGAGCTATTTCTGCTCATACCATGGGGCCTAGTGCATTCCGTTACACTCCTCTTCTGTGTTTAAAGGTGTCATGCAAAGGACAAATGGTTTATAATGTACAAAATAATAATTAATGTCCAAAAAACTTTATTTATGCAGAGTAGGAGCTAAAGATCATGCCTATAATCAAGTAATTTACTATTATTTATTCTATATATAATCCTATAATAGTTAAATAAAATGACTTAGCACAAGATATGTGTTGTTATTTCTTTTCATTCAGATGGCTGTATTTGCACTTAACTTAAATCATGCACTACACTCATAATAGCAGTTTGGGTCATTATTCAAAACGTTTTCCTCTAGTTTCTCTTTAAGCTGCAGTTAAATAAAGGCACCAAATTATTAATAGAATTTATTGGAAGAGGCAATATCTAATTCTTTTCTGTGTTACTTTATCATTGGAGATATAAGTGCAGAGCCCAATAAAGTGCACTGATAACACGTCTCACTGGTGCGCAGCAAGCTAGCACAGCTTTCAGTTGTCAGGCTTCTCATCATGCTCAGAAAACAATGCGAACAATTCTCTGCAGAACCACTGTGCATATATGTGGTTAGTTGGTGCCATCCTAACCTCGCAGTGAAAGCAGGTTTCCCAGAGGCTGATCAGGAAAGGAAATTTACTCCGCATTCCAATTACATGTATGTTCATGTATGAATGCATCCTCGGAATGTAGGGATTAATTCTCAGCGATGGCTTAATAGTCCATCTTCTCGTCCAAACACTGACAGTCAGTGAGTGTCGGCGTGTGAACAGAAAGCCAGTCAAAGCCTCAAATATATTATGAATATTAGGATTTGCTTCAGATATTTTATGCCAATGAAAATGCAATAATTTATTTACTAAACTTTGGAAAGATATATTAATGGATGGTTATGATGTTTATCTTCCATAATGACGGACAGTATTTTATATGGTCACATCAACAGAACCAGTCAAAATTTGCCCACACTTCTGCTTACTCCATTGTCTATTTCCTCCACTTATCAGATGGACTTTGTAGTTTTGGACTGTAGTCCATTTGTTTACTTTGTGTTAGTTGCCTGTTGATTCTCTGTTCTCTGTTGGTCAGGAGCATCACAGAACAGGTATCATTTGGGTGATGGATTATTTATTGTCAGTTCTGCAGTGACACTGATGCAGTGAGGGGGTGTTTAGTGCAGCAGTGCTGCTGTAGTTTCATTTAAACACCTCAGTGACACTGCTGGGATAGGAAGCATGAACCAACCCAATAATAGCTGCTCTGTGGTGCTCCTATTAGGGTCCTGACCATTAGAACAGAGTTAAGGGGACGTACACAGTATGTACTGTAGAACACAAACAGATGGACTACAGTCTGAAATTGTAGAACTACAAAGTCCATCTTTACAGAAAGTGCAAATGATTTAAAAGAGTGTGTCCAAACTTTTGACTGAAACTGTATGCTTCTATTCCTAGAAGTCTTTAAAACATTATGAACTAAATTTAAACGATTTAAACAAATGTTAAAATGTTTACAAATTGTAGCACTGGGAATTTAGTAGTTGATGTTTGGTTTTTTGGTGATGCTCTGCTGTCCCAAAGTGGTCAAAATAGCATCTGGTAATAAAACAGCTTCAAAGAACCTTAATAATTCTTCTTTGGCGTTACAGAATGAAACCTTTACTGGCAGCTGTATTTTTAAAAATGTATTGGGTGTCACTGAAGGTATCAGTTACTGTCTGTCAGAGGTCAGAGGTTTTAAACATGTTATGCAACCATGGTAGCGGTCTGAATATCTCTGTTACATTCTGAGCCAATCTTGAGACTTTCTCACATAGATATGACTTTGTCTCTTTTGTCTGCAGTTGAGGTTGAAAGGTGAACTAATATGCATTTTCTTTCAAAGTTTAGTCTTTAACTGGAGTCTAAGAGCAGAGGCTTTCTATCCAAATCTAAGCTCTAAAGCATGCTAAACACATCTTCATTTTTAAGGTTGCTTTGCTTGAAAAGGGATTTTTGGATTTGAAAATTAGTTGGCATCTCAGAGAAGTTTGATTTATTTGAAAACACAACAGCTCAAAACGTCAGCTCAATATACTGGAGTGTTCATCACAAACCTATGAACTGCATGCAAAAATGTCTAAACTGAAAAAGGCGTGTGTTTAAATGAAAAGGACCACAAACTTGACTTAATTATACCTTAGGTTGGAAGCACTGAGACCGATGCAGATGTACATATCTTATTTGACCTGTACTGTATGTCCAAGTGGAAGGTATGTCTAGGCTTTATTTAGATGACATGGAAAACCGCACTATGGATTCGAGAGGTCATAGAGAGTATTTTCAGTGCATACTTGCACCAAGACATAAGATATATTATGCAAACATACTACCTAAAAGCTGTTTATTTCAAATGATCTGATCCAATACATTTGGAACACGTTGGCATATGTTTGTAGTATAGTCAGTGTTCAGGAGGAAAACTTATTACACAATAATCAGTAGCCTACCAGTATCACTATATATTGATCTAAAATGGATGTTCACGCTCAGCGTTCTTAATGAAACCAGGCAAGCTCAGCATCCAAGTCTCGTGTTAGCCACATGAAGGTGCGGCTGCTTCATCAAACAAGATCCTGCCTCCGCTATAGCCCTCCACCATGACATTTCTTAAATAGCCAGAACTATAAGAGCAGGGAGGCCCAGCCGTTGAACGTGGCTACTGGTGTACATGGTGCTCCACATACAATCCGCAAGTTGGGAAACCACAGACCCTGGCTGACAGCCTGTAAACACACATGTGGATTTAGAGTATCATTTCAGCAGGCTGGTTTTTGAGACATTCTTGAGCTTAGCTTGTGGATGGTCCTGGTTGTTAACTCAGTTCTCATATACAATTTTATCCATCATATGCTTCCACCCTTACTTCAGTGATCAGGTACCATGACACTGATTAAGAACAAAGGTCTTATATTTCCAACAAACTGAATAATAATAATAATAATAATAATAATAATAATAATAATAATAATAATAATATGCCCAGCGATGGATTGGCGATCTATCCTGGGTGTATCTGCCCAGCGCCTGAATCGTTCTCCCCTGGATTGGCATGAGGAAACACCTTGTGACCCTAGTACAGGATAAAGAGGAATATAATGGATAGATGGATGGATAATAATAATAATAATAATAAGAATAATAATAAGTACTGTTATTATTATTGTTGTTGCTATTTTAAGTGTATTTGCTATAACAAACTAGTCGTAATTAACTTATTTAATAAAGTTTATTACGTTTAATATATATAATATATATCCATTTATCAATTTCATGTTCTAAAGTTAGCTTGTGATTTAATCTGCTCGATCAATTTACGATTTTATTGTTGACACAAAATACAGTATATAAAGACTTTATTTCGCTCTGGTTTGTAATATCTTACTTCAACCACTAGAGGGGGTACATGGTATTGTTATGGACTGTCACAGCCAAGCTATTATTGAAACTTCTGGCTGAATGATACTCTATATTAAACCAGCAACATTAATGAGGTTCCTAAATGCGCAGTGTGTTTCAAACTCCTACTGTATAATTTAATCTGATTTCATATATATATATTTATATATATATATATATATATATATATATATATATATATATATATATATATATATATATATATATATATATATATATATATATATATATATACCATACACCCCACCCCACTATTATATATCTATATTATATATACCATACACCCCACCCCACTATGTTAGTGTAAATGCAGTTCTGTTTCACTTCCTAAATAAAACCTTATCTAAAGAATATTGTAAAGGGGACTAACAAACTATGACTGACTCAACCAAGTCCCTCGTTTATAAAGTCACCTCAAGCGAATCAAAAATTTGAGCCACTTTTTGCTGACATTTGAGTGTATGTAGCTCAAGCTCACAGCTTTCAATCTGGAGAAGCCCAAGTGCCATCCATTCATATGGGAAGTAGGCCAGATCAAAATGAGGGTTATAAATGATTGTGCTATCTGGATCAGAATTAGCTAAATCAATTAACACAGTTATACATGACCATACCACCATCCATACCTAAAAAGGAATTTTGTTGAATGTTAAATATTTGGACATTATAGTTAAATTACTTTTCAATTGTTCCTTTCGTTCGAACAAATAAATACAAAAAAAAAACAACATCTATATGCTATTTATTTAAATGTATATAAATATATAAAAAATTACTCGCACTGTGTAGGTGCCTTGTGAGGGATTGAAATGTCTTCGTTTTGGTTTTGGTGTAGGAGGTGGGAGAAAAGAGGCTTGAGTATAGCATGTTCACAAAGGGGACGGGGTGAAAAAGGCGACATTGTTTAAGCAGTGGGTGGAGAACGGAGCACCTGAGTCATCTAGATCCCATTAACATATGCTACATCAGAACCATCACAATGCAACCAAACAGCAGCAACCAAAATTATTTGAAATATCACATGTTTATAAGTGTTATACAGAAAGAATTGTTGTTATGCTCATGACCTCGGCGACATTATAACATATTTTGAATAATATTGATTAATGCGTTACACATAAACCACAAACATACTGTATATGTTTTGATCACTTTACAGTTGTAACATACAGGGGATTAGTATGAAGGCATGGTTTGTTTGTTACCCCCCACATGCCTACAACCGCATTGTGCACTGCAACTCAACTAAAAATACACAGGAAATCAAGATGTGAGTCGTTATGAGATGTCAGCATATGGAAACCCAGTTGCTCTGCTTTTCCATATGCAAATGCAAGGTTGGACTGCAAATGTACCAAATGTGCTTTCAAAACCATATAATTACCAAACTGTATGTATGGAAATATGTACATTTGGATATATTATAGCGTATATTTCATAACTTGTGTGACTGTAGGAATCCGTGCAATAGTGGTGACTAGCAATGCGTATTATAATCTTATTTGTATTTTAACAAATTACAAATACGTTATTAAACAAAGTACTGTAGGCACTACCGATCTTTACACCTGTTGAATGTGATGCGACGATAAACATACAGTAATATGATTTTTTTTTTTACTAAATTTTGATTTATTTCACTATTTTATGATTGTGTCATCGGTTGTAATTTGTGCTAATTTGATTGGTCACCTACAATCTGTCTGTCATTGTGGTGGTTAGATAATTGAAACCTTGGGAAGAATAAGAACTCTTTTAACTCCCACACATCTGTGACTTTATAAAGTCTTCTGCGTAGAGTCAGGGGCCTACAATATTGCTGTGCACAATTGTGTAGACGCATCAATAATGTTTAATAGCTTAGCAGAGATGGTGTTACACATGCATGGCTCATAACGTCAAGGTTTAAATCAGGTAAATAAATCATTGCCTCATTGAAGTGTACAATATACACTTGTATATCGTATATACCAAAAGTGAATATACATTAAATAGATGACCTAATCCTGAGTAGTATCTAATGCTGATCAATTTCAAACTTTTTCCACCATGCCAAGAGTGGGAGTCTTAACAAATTTAATCCAGGTTCAGATCTTATGATGCTTAGCTATATTAAATACTATTATTTAATTTGTATTACTTCACAGATGTAACAGAATACAGATTAAATGTTTGACAACACAGTTATACTGCATAAGGGTTACGTAAAGAAAAACTCTTGCCAATAAGCATGGCAACATATCTTAGATTTGCCAACTTTTATCTAAACAAACCAAACCGAAACCCTTTCTTTAGAAGTATGAGCTTGGTGAAAGTATGGGTTTGTGGAAATTCAAACACGGTTCATCACCACAACCACCTCATACCCACTGCAAGCATGGTGGTGGGACCATGGTGATGTAAAGCTGCAATCAGAATACCTGAGAAACTAGCAGTCACTGAGACGATGAGTTTTAAATGAGAGAGCATATGTCCTGAATTGGCTTAATGGCAAAATAAGGAAGAAAAATTAGTGTTAGAACAAGAAAGATAAAATCTTAACTGATTTGTGCGTAAATAAGTCACCAAAGCTCAATATACGGATGTTGTACATATGAGTGAAACATGTTTATTTTAAAATAATATGAAATATGAATTAAATCTGTCCATTGTGTTTGTAATAAGGACAGACGTGACTCAATAATTTTAGATAACAATGAAAGCACAGTAAATCAACTTAAAGCAGTATGACATGAGACCATGGACCTTGGTTAATGTCGCCAATAAGGTATGTGTTATTAATATAATTAATTAATTATATATATATATATATATATATATATATATATATATATATATATATATATATATATATATATATATATATATATTATAATATATAAGATATTTAGACCCTAAAAAAACACATAACAAGGTGTTCAACCCATCACTCTGTCCTGACTGTACAATCAAACCCCTCGCACTAAAGTCTACTTCTACTGTACAGTGACTTAGCATGTAGTGTCAATCTGATTTATTCAAGTTGAAAAAAAATGCATTCTGATTCACTGAAAAAAAAAAATCTCATTAAGATTTAAAATGTGGTAAGCAAGGCAAGAGTTACACAAAGTTGTTTTGTGAGATGACCAACATAAATTGTTTCAGAGGTCAATGTGGTGGAAATGAAGTCATTTGAACTTAGCTTGGACTAACTCAAGTCTTGTAAAGTTAAACCATTGTTTCCGTCTAACATTCCATCTTAAAACGTTAATCCCCTTTAAGATAATCTTAAAATCTTATAATCAAATGTTTAATTGCTTTAAATGCCAAGTGATTATAGATGCATTTCATTTGTAGGACTACAATTGACTGAGAACGAAACTGCTGAGTTTATACATACAGGTAGTCATGTCTACTCCCTGAACACAGAATGAAACTTGCTATTGCTTCAGTAAATAAAATGTTGTTATTTTTATTAAATAAGTAATTACTGGGAAAAGAGCTGAATGTACAACTAGACTAAATTATAATTCAGTTTTTGTGTATCCTCTGGTAGAATCAACCTCAGTAGCTAAGCAACCACTCTAACTGTAGGTGCGTAATCTTTTTCTCGCGCATTGTTAGAGGGTTGGGTCTGTGGTCTTATTTATCGTAAGCCTCATCAACTGCCTACTTACCAGAAGTGACAGGAGGTTGGGGTTTCTCACCTAAGTTTAAAAAAATAGTATAAGTACTTCAGAAGACACATTTAAATGACCATTCGTTGTTTAAGAAAAGTTTGAAGTTAAAAATTTTGGAATTAAGATGCAAACACAAAGAAGTTAAGCAAGCTCAAAGCTTAGTAGAATCAACGTACATGTGTAATCACGGTAAAAGCACCGAGCATGAGAAACAGGATGTTTGGGAATCCCTTATCAGCTGTTGTACTAAAAAAAAATACCAGCAGGAGGTGAGATGGTTTTTGCTACATGTTAGTTAAGTTAGAGGTGGATTACAGTTGCAGATTTTGACATATAGTCTTTAATTACAAAACAATGAAATTGTTTTAAATGTGTAAAATAAATGTATTTATAAAATGAATAAACTGTCACAAGCCACTTTACTTAGTACACCTCTGTGTTTGCACACCCATTTATCAGCGTCACTTACCATATGAATGTGTTTTGTAGTTCTAGTATTACTGACTGTAGACTGTTTATAAGCACATTTTGATAGAAATAGTCTTCATGACTTTATTCTGTAATGGTCAGGAAACCCACAAGATCATCACAGAGCAGGTATTATTTTTGGTTGATGGTTCTCAGCACTGCAGTGACACTGATGTTGCAGTGTGTCATTTTATAAAGAATGCTTACACACAAAGGAATTAGTCCTCCACATTTAACCCATCTGTGCCGTGAAACACACACACACACACACACACACACACACACACACACACACACACACACACACACACAGAGTGACGCTAGAACACAGTAGGCAGCGTTGTATACGGTAATTACGGTTAGGTGCCTTGCCCCAGGAAATTTCAGCCAGAGTACTTGGTGGGACCAGGACCAGGAGGACCTTCAGGTCACAAGGCTGGTTCCTTAACCACAGGTCTATGACTGCCTCAGACATAGAAGTGTTGTAATATTTAAAACAACTTCATTGCTAAACTGAGACCAATTATCCAGCCTTCAGTATTCGGCAGGCAGCAACTTACAAACATTAATGAAGGATTAGAGGATAAAAAACAGAAACTGTGTAACAACAGATGATGCTGATTTTTACATTTGGAGCAATTTAGTAAATTTCTATTAGAAAGGACAGTAAGTGGTCAGTGTTTTAGAACCCTCAAACACACATTATGCTACCAGGTGGATCTGACCATTAAAAACCGACTAAAGGAGACTAGCAATGTATTTACATTTAGTTATTTAGCAGACACTATTATCCAAAGGGACTTACAAATGAAAAAACAACACAAGATCCGTATTTAGAGAAACGGATAGACAACAGTTTGTAATTGTAGAACTACAGAATGCATCAATATGGTAAGTAGCTCTGGCACAATGGATAAGAAGTGTGTAACTCTATTATATTTACTGTAAGTAAGGTTTAGTGTATATAGGTGCAAACCTGGTTAAATGTCACACAAAATGGCATTAAGGTACTCTCATCAGTGTTTTGGATTGTTGTGCAAACACAAATGTCACTGTGGTAAATAAGTGGTATTAGATTTAATCCAATGAAAGGACACCTGAGCTCCTTCCCATGAAAACTATATTTGGAACAATCGGTTAAATGCAAAACAAGCTTTTAGTCAGTTTTGTTTGTGCATTTGGTTGGTGTGATCTAACACTGGTGTGTGTCTCCTAACCTTAGGAAAGGAGTACTGTTAGAAAAATCCCTTTTTATTTCTGTTTTTATTAAAATAAGCTTCAATAAAATCTAAAAGTAGTTAATGCATCATATTTTCTGAATTTTTTATTAAAGTTGTTAGCATCTGAGTGTTACTAACAACCTAGTAATCACCCAGAAGTGTGACCTACTCTTTAAAAAGAAGACAGCGAGACATGTTTCCACCAAATTTAATTCAAACAGTATTTAAAAGATCTAAAACGTTATCTTCAGATCAGATGAGACCAAAATGGCGATACACAGAAAAATATTTACGAAACCAAAACACAGTAAATTACCTCAGGCAGCTTTTTTTTTTAACTGTCAAGCATGGCGGTGAAGGTGTGGTAAATTTAGCTTGTTTTGCAGTTACAGCTCCTGGGAAACCTGCTGTCTTTGAGACAATAACAACTTCCACATTCAGACAATCCTTCCTCCAAACAAGTTGAGACCATTTTTAAATACACAATAAAAAAAACAAGTCTTTTGACGATAGAAAAAAGAACTTCCTGTCTTTTCACTGACAACGTTCATTCTATTTTGTAATCACCACATTTGGAACGAGATTGTGTGTAATTTTTGAGCCCCTATATAACATTACATAACAAACCTTCCTGTTGTGCTAAAGATATTTACATGATTTTGGACGTACTTTGGAAAAACATTATCAGTTAATACAAAAAATCAACAAATTGCTTATAATTAAACATAAAGTCGCACATCACATAAACACAGGAATATCGGTGAGTTTTCATGCTCAAGCTTATCTTAGATGAAGTAAAAATGTGTGCTGTCTTCGAGTGACTCCATGTTTTAACATGTTTTGTGGAAAATCTTTACTGCATTCTCTGTACTATATATTTAAGGTACTCTCCAGGCTGTTGTTACAGATAGATGACCATCGTCGGTCATCTGTATGGCGCGTTAGTGCCCAGACCTTGGGTAACACACATAAATGTGAAAGTACCTTTGGTGTTGAAGCAGGTAACTCTCTGTCTATTTTAGCAGGACAATGCCAGTCTTCATTCGACACAACGGTGTAGCTTCATACAAACAACATGCATATGTCCTGCCTGCTGTCCATATCTGTCTGCTTTTAACAATCTGACGATATATGGGGTATCAGTGGCATCTACTGTCTTTCAAACAGCTGAAGCTGAAATCAATTGAAAACATGGGCTTTTAGCACATTCCAAATTACTAATCCTATTTAAAAGTGAGTAAAAACCATAAATAAATAGAGGTTATGCTTTTCTTAGATTTTGCAACAAATCCCAATTGGTTTAAGCTCTTAAAAGAATTGTGGTATCATTTGGCAATGTGTTATTTGAGTTGATCCAAACTGGGTCATGTAACATGACAATAATCGCAGGCTCAGCATAAAAGTGGCATGTCATTGATCCTGTTGCAGGATCTTAAGTGAGCTGTGCACTACCCACAAACAGAGATGAAATAAAGCAAGTTGCACCTTCATCAAAAATGAAACTAAATTCCCACAAACAAGATTCTTAATTGTCAATGCAGTTATGTTATTTTATGTTATTAAAATTAAGTTTACTTATTTTGTTCTTTCTAAAAACGTATTATTATACATAGTGAAATCTGTTGTCTTAGATTGTTTCTTATAGAACTAAGGTGGTTTTATGACTCCATTATATATTCATTATTATTCATTCATTCATTCATTGTCTCCTGCTTTATCCTCTATTAGGGTCGCGGTGGGGTTCCCCATGCCCATCCAGGGGAGAACGTCTCGGGCGCTGGGCAGACAGACCCGGGACAGGGTGCCAATCCATCGCTGGGCACACACTCACTCACACAGACACACTATATGGGGCAATTTTTGAGAATTCAATTGACTTGATCCATGTTTTTGGACTGTGGGAGGAAACCGGAGAACCTGGAGGAAACCCACGCGGACACGGGGAGAACATGGAAACTCCACCCAGATTGGGATTCGAACCGGGAATCCCTAGCGCTGAGAGGCGAACGGGCTAACCACTAAGCCACCGTGCCGCCTTCATTATTATTACTTTAGTAAATTATATGAAGCAGTATTTATAATAACATATCATGGCCAGAGCTGCTTTTCCCTTCATGTATGAACTGAGCCACAGTGTATAATGTGTAAGTGCATATCATGTTGACTTTCCTTTTTAAAGAAAACCTATTTATATCAGTGTAACATTTTAAATGCCTTTTAAAGTTTAGTTTATCCCCACTTAAAACAAGGTTACAGCCACCTCCCAATGTATTTCAAAATTGTTGCATGACATTATATCAGAAAAAAATATATTTACAAATATACCGTGGGCTCTATCTATGACACGTCAGTTGTATTTAATGTAGATTCTCAAGACAAAAGCCAATAAATGACTTTGGCTTGCTTTATACAGCTGACCTTAATTGGCTAACTAGACATTTGGTACGATTTGTTAAACAGCTCAATATAAAAAATATCA
Source organism: Corydoras sp. C115 (assembly GCA_019802505.1). Taxonomy (NCBI): domain Eukaryota; kingdom Metazoa; phylum Chordata; class Actinopteri; order Siluriformes; family Callichthyidae; genus Corydoras; species Corydoras sp. C115. Next base: position 3,974,097 of record JAFMOC010000017.1, on the reverse strand, counting down.
TTTTATATTTTTTAGCAATAATACAAAAAGCCTCCATCTAGCTGTTTGTCTTTTGAAAGCCTCTCCCAGGAATATAGTAATGCAGAGATTTTACTTCATCCATGGCCCTTTCTTGAATGCTTGTGACATTTAACTAAGTTTTTCATAGAAAAGGAGAGAGAGGGAGAAGAAAAGTAAGTAAATACGTATTAGAATCATAATGAATAACTGACACATTATTGAAATTCAACAATTGACATGACATGAGCTGAACGTCCTCAATTAAATATCTGAGAAATTCATACATACTCTTTCACTGGCGTAGGTCAATTTTTGCAGCTGAAAAATAGCTACCTCTTCTGGAGTCATATCTGCTTCAGATATCTAAGTCAAACATGTTAGAAGCTATAATCCTGTGTCTATGGCTAATTAATAAAGCGCTGTTTATCGATGTAAGTTTGCATGGACATACCTCTGATACAGGTTCCCTGGAAGACTTTTGATACAAACTTGTACATCGTTTAATCTGAAATTAACATTAAACATGACTCAGGATAAGATTTTCTGTTTAAGATATGATGCGTGATTTGGAGTTATGAAATAGTCCTATAGATTTGATTGTACTGTGGATGTCCAATAACTGCTGAGTGAAAAATGAAACCTATTATCATTATTATTATTCCACAATTGACTTAGCTGTAACCAGTTTATTAATTTAAAAATATTTGGAGAGCATCATTAGTAGTGATTACTTTAAAAGTGCATCTCCTCACGCTGTCCATGACTGAGATCAGCTCAGTGTAGTTAGCAGTGAAGGAGTCATTGGAGTTTTGCCAGGCGTATCTAAATACTGTCTCAAAAAAGTCAATTATTTTTCCTAGGACACAACTATGGAGATATTTCTGCAAAGAAAAGACATACAAGTAGTTCCTTGTGATGAACAGAGTCACAGAGTAGCAATGGATAGCAAATACAATATATATAAATTATAAATAAATGAATAATTTACCTGTTTACGAATTTTGTCAAATGTTTGGCTCTTCAATAAAATGTTGTCATGATCTGTACCTGGCTGAAATTATATAGATATATGTGTATGTGGATAAATAGAGTGAAAGAGAAAGTTTTAAATCATTAGATGGTATAAAAAACAAATCCAAAAACTAAAAGTCCATAATCATTTGACCCCCTCCTACATAGAGTTCCTGTTTTTTTCATTTGTCTTATTGAGTTTGTGTTGTAGCCCTTTACTGAATACATCTTTTAATATACTACTACTACTATTACTACTACTACTACTAATAATAATAATAATAATAATAATAAATAAATAAATAATAATATAAATCTATATAATAAAAACCAACAATTACAATTCCAGTAGGTTAAAGAGAATTGTGTAAATAAATAGCTCAAAATAAAATGATAAAAAAAAGTCTACTCACCGTTTCTTTACTGATATTATGGGTTATTCTTTCCACAACTAATAGGTCTAAACACGGTGGATGTGTAACACATCTGTCCCTCTCCAGTCTGGCTGCACACTCATGCGCAGCTAAAGTCAGAAGCTGGATAACTGTACACATTATGACAGCAGCCATACCTCCACCCTGACTGAATCACTCTTGGATCCCTTAAAACAGTTTGCGAAGTCACGCCAGTAAACACAGCGCACCTGACTAATTGTCCTCATCAGTCAACATTCAATTTATACCTGCACACATTCTCCTCCCTTCGTAACTTCTCCTGTAATTTCCCTTCCTGTTGATATTTCCATTCAGATAAAACTTTGCCACCTTGGAAACAAAATATTTACTAAAAGAATGCAATATGATCCTTTTGAGTACAGTTTAGGCAGTGAGGAGAAAGATGTGTCTTTGCTGCACCAACGGTTACAACAAATTATCTGTGAGACATTAACAGTAACAGTTTACATAGTGGGTGCATATTCAGGTCATGGCTTGCAAAGTTGTCCCAGATTCTAATTTTAGAACGGCATCTCCGCTTTGGTCAAATTAGATTTAAACCTGTTACTCAAAAAAAAAAAAAAACCTGTTACTCAAGTTAGATTTATCAAAGTATATAGAGCACATTGAAAGTTATTTGACTCCCTTCCAAGTTCTCAGGTTTATTGTGAATTGAAAATTTTACATATATACATATATTATTTATTTATTTGACGGTTTGCATTATCTTTAGGAACAATTGCTGTAGATTTATTAACTTTTTGTTAAATAATGTTTTGTTCCAAAACAAATGCATATTTAGTGGGTTTCGGTAATGAGGGCCTTTACTTAACTCCTGACATTCACAGATAGAACTTTGCGTCCTAGTTATTAGATATTAATATGGCACAGCACCTCATCCAATAATAGGCAATAATAACAACATTATTTAATGATCTTTACTTTATATATAAATGATTCATATCAATGGATTCCGAATCTGCCACTGATGAAGATCTTTCTGTAATACAAACCGCCTTGAGTGCAGCTTGATATTTGAGACACCTAAGCAGAGATCTAATTTTGAGATCTAATTGTGTGAGCTGATTGAAATACTTGAATATGAAGCTGCTGAGTCAGCAATGTGAATACTTATGCAATAAACAGATTTCTAAATAGAAATTGTGCATAAATGTATGCCAAATAATAATCCAACCAGTGAGGAGCATTTTTATTTCAAGTTGTAACCCTACAAAATGTGTGAACACTTTTTTTTATATCATGTCTTTCACACATGCTGACAACGCATTTACCAAACATCTGATAACATCTGCTTGCCCCCATCTATTTAGTAAAGTTAACATTCGCCTAAACAAGTTAGATTGTAACCAAAAAACGTGATTTACACAGACTGAAAGGCAAAGATGAAATGTCGTCTTTAGTGGTACACAGGAAAAAATGTGTCTAATTTGTACGTTTCATTAAAGGAAGCTTGTGAGATCACACATAGTGACACATGCCAAATGTTGGTTTTTGCACCTTTTGCTGATGACACTATGGATTCTCTATTTCTTGGCACCAACTCAACATCCGTTTACCAAAACACAAATTGAAAGCACATGTTAATACATAGATTTTACTTTAAGTTTGGCATTTCTTGACACAGCAGTGAACATGGTAACTGAAAGGGGCTTTTGGAATATCTTAACCTGACCTTGCTCTACACAAAGTTAAATATATTTGAATATTTTTAAAATATTACGTAGCAAGTGGTGAATGCTGTTAATTTACATCCTCTTTGTCCATAACATTTTGTCTGAAGTTAGTGTTCTGAAAACCTTCCCTCACTAAAAAACATTTTGAATGAAGTAGCTACTTGTAATTAATCTAAGACATGCCCAGAGGACCTGTACATGGTGCCCAGGGAGCAATTGGGGTTAGATACCTTGCCTAAGTGCACTTCAGACATAGTACTTAGTGGGACAAGAAGTCGAACTGGAGACAATCAGGTTGCAAGGCTGGTTCCTTAACCACAAAACTACAACTGCCCCTAGTGTTTTAGTATTGAACAAAAATCAGCATCTATATCTGAGATCCTGGCATAGTTTGGTTCTCTGATCCTCATTTGAGTTTAAACTCTCGAGTCAGAGATGCAGTGTGTTAGTGTGTTACAATGTAGATATCAGTTTAGGAAGCATACCCTCACATGTACATGTGCACAAACACATTAAATGTTGTTTTGAATATTTTTTGTCATTGTGCTACTTTCCCAACATCAAAATTAAGTATACCCTTGCAAACACATACATACACACACTCATAACCATAAATTAATATAACCATAATTTATGCAGCGCATGTGGGACTGTCTTTATTGGCTTTGCGCCACTGAGAGGCAATGTTTTACTGATTTATTATTGAATTACTGGACCAGACGTTTCACTCACATATTAAATTTAATTACACAAGACCGTTTAAAAGTGTCATCTTATTATATTAGCTATTTCTGAAATTTAACCTTACAACACTTACGTTAACACCTCTTACACTTTAAGAGACTATGTGTATGTGGGCAATTATACACATATAAATCATTTGTGAGCTCAGACGTTGAAATTAATTTGCAGTTACTCATAATTGATGTTCCGATTCATTCCTTGTTTCTCGAGTTGACTGTTCAGGTCCAGGTTCTGTAAAGGTCACGGATGTTCCTAACTTTAAAACTGAACTTTGCTCATTGTACCGGATGACATTCATTTTTAGGCTTGAATGGAACAGATAAAGAAAGGGGTGGGTGTGGTGAGGGATAAATCCTATCCCAGCTTATATGTTGACACGGTGAGATTAGTACGCTGGATAGGTTGTTATTCTTTTGGTGTTTTAATTATGTAATTCTTTGTAGTAACCGTAACTGTACTATTTAAGAAGGTTTTCTGACATTTGACAGATATTGTTTTTTAGCATGATTGTATCAACGGTGCCAAAATACAGTTATTATTTTTCATGCTACGGTTATCCGACAGCTATTGTATTTCAGATCCACTAACTATTACGTATTTTAAGTTCTTTAGTTGTAAGAAACACCACTGAGCTGGTATTTTATTGACCCTGATGTAGTGGGAACACATTTATTGTGTGTTGTGCTAGCATGAATTGATCAGGCACAGCAGTGTCACTAAATGTCACAGTGGATACTTATCATGCACTTTAAGAGACACCCCTACGCTAATTGACCACCTTGTCGTCAGAAAAAATGTGACTCATCAGTTACATAAAGACCATAAATCGTCAGCACTGCTGTATAAAAACCACCTTTTCAAGCACAACACACACCATCACATCACTTCTGTGTCAATGAAGTGTTAAGAATGATCCACCACTCAAACAATTCCTGCTCTGTGGTGGTCCTGTGGACGTCTTGACAATGTAAAAATAACAGTTAAGGAAATGATAACAAAGCATGACCAAGAGTTGACTAATTACAGTTTGTAATCATAAAAGTACAAAGTTGGCATATATGGTAAGTGGAGCTAATAAACTGGACAACAATTGTAGAAGCAAATTGCAGCTGATGCTGTAGTATGTTACACACTTTCTGTAGAATCCCTTCATGCTAAGGGAATTTCATTTTGTTTTAGCTGTATCAGCTTACTTGTTGTTTTGCGTCTCTTCACTGTTATATTAACACTAGAGGAGGGGGTTTCCATGCAATTTTGCACAGAGTTGCTGCTTTTTTGTCTACCTTTACCCTGTTTCCTTGAAATGAGGGTCTTGCAGAGCAAGCCATTGTCTTAAGATGCCTAACATGCCTTTGTTTCATAGAATAGAAACTTTGCAATATTTAACCTTAACACATGCTATATGCATTTTGTACCATCAACCTTCTAAAATAAAATGACGTGATGCATTATGTCCACTATTACTTGTATCGCGAACCATCTCTCCTTCCCACCTTCTGGTCTGCCATGTTAAAAAAATATGCTGAACCTAAAATGCATACCGTAATAGTTATGCCTCACATCAGAAACATGTTTCCTTAACATTTGACAGTTACATTTTATCAAGCCATTTCTGTTGTGGTTAAAGTTTCTGATGTATACTGAATCAGAAATGACAAAACCCCCACAAAATGTGATCTACTCTAAAGTAAGGGTCTTCAGACTGCTATAATTTAAATAGCTTATTTTACTAACGCTTAGTACTATTACATACAGCAAAGATAGATGGAGGGAGGGATGGACTGACGGACAGATAGACAGATCGATCAATTAATCGGGAAGGAAATTTAACAATAGGGTAAAAAAATGGTAAATTCAAAATAATGTCTTCATATATTTATATATTTTTGTAAAGCCTGCAATACGAGTTTCTAACTTATACCTTATTTTTAATATAGTTGTTGCTGTGGTGGCAGAGCCTTAAGTGCAGATTTGTGAGTAAACTGTAGTTCACCTGGAGCATTTCTGTGTTAATTGCCAATTGTCAAAAGTTTTATTTATTTTTCCCTCTAAAAACAGATTATTATTTAGCTGTCCGTGATTAATTGCAGCTCAGTAGCCACATTCTAATACTTGTGTAAAACCTCTAATAAATATTAGAGGTTTGTGTAGAACTGTTCAAATGTTGAACGTCAGCTAAAATAGCCTCACAGTTACTACCATATTTCTAAGCACATAAATTATGTGTGGGAGTGGAAGCTCAGTGGTCAGGGCGTTGGGCTATCAATCTGAAGGTTGGCGGTTCAAATCCCCCTGAAGTTACTAATGTGGGTCCTTGAGCAAGACCCTTAACCCTCATTGCTCCAGGGTTATTGTGTTTAACCCTGTTCTCACCTTGTAAGTCGCTTTGGATAAAAGCGTCTGCTAAATGACCAAATGTAAAATGTAAATGTAAATTATAAAATATATAATTAAAAAATATAAAATTCGTGATCAACTTTGACTGTTTTTATAATGTGCCATTCATTTTTTCATCAGGACTGCAGACAGGTCAGTCAAACCTTCGTTCAGTATCTACAAAACCACAATGTTGTGGCATGCATTGACCTGATGCAGCACATGTTTTAAGTTCTAAGATTCTCCTCCATGTTAGTGATCCATTACACATAGTGACGCATCCAACAGATTTTGCTTTTTGCAATATTGTTTATCCGTTTACCACCTGTTTACCCAAAAACAAGTGAAATGTGGATTCATCTGACTTCAGCACACATTGATTTCATTTAAACTCTACTTTTGATTTTAACAATTATATGCAACGACCACTAAAAAATATCAACTAAACAAGAGGTTAAAATAAATATCTTTAATTTATTCAGTCATAGACTTTACAGATCTCATTTTGTTTGAACACATTCATAAAATAAATAGCAAATGAAATAAATTAATATAAAATTATATTATAATATACAAACTTCATTAGTTGTCAGTTTTTTGATTTGTATCAAATATAAAATTTGCAATAAATAAGTCTGTACAGCCTCTAGGACAAAGTTCACAAATGGATTAGTTCAGCTTAAAGCGATGCTTTTTGGAGATTTTAGCTTGGCGTCGTCTCCTACGAATCTCTGCAGACTGGTTTCCTAGTTTTGCTGCTGAATTGTAGACCCATTTGAGTTCAAATAACGCTTTGAGCTGGATGAGTGGATCATATTCCTAGGAGAACACAGTAAGTTAGAGATTAAGAGGGTTATAAAATGTAGTGTTTCCATTTATTTTACATACATTTAAATATGCAGTCACTTCAGAAGCATTCATAATTAAGTTGTTTTCTACAGGTGGTTACCTGTGTGGCTTTACAAGAATTGTGAAATGTATTAATAAAGAAACTCCTCATGATGCTCACCTTGAGTGCCAGCAGCTCCCTGACGTAGTTCTTGATGTCAGCATGTTTGTCTGAGAAGTAGTGCACTTTCAGTTTGTGTAGTTGATCCTTTACTTCCTTCAAGTCATCTTTCACAGTTTCGTCTTGGGTATCATTTTCCATTTTGGTGAAAATTCTCTCATAAGCATCCAGAACGATGGTCATCAGGAGCTTCTGTTCACCCTCCTGCACATGAGAACAAGCATTAAATCCAATGAAAGAGAAACACATTGTCTTAGTGCAGTAGAGGTCTGCACAGGTCAAAGTACATAAATGAACGATTTCATTCATTCAGAATGAAATTGAATAAAAGGGACTAGATAAGATAAAGCATTTAATAAGCATTGACTTGTTTACCTCAAATTTTCCATGAAGCCCCCTCAGCTTTCCAATAAAGATTGAAGGTATGGTATACAGTTTTTCTGTGTTCTGAAACATTGAAAAAACATATAAAATATGATTACTGACCGAATACCAATGAGAACTTTAATACTTTATGGATTATGTGAAGTCCATTGCATGCAGTCCTTTGACTTATATATGCAAATGTGTGGTATTATAGCAGACTGCAACTTGCTAAATATGTTTTGTGGTATTGCCTCAGCACTGCAGTTAGTATAGGTGACTAATGGAAACTACAGCAACGACCACCAAACAGAACCCACACAGCCAGCATGAATTCTTTTTAAGCTATAATAAGGTATGCTTTTAATTTATCTCTAGCATTTATAACAATGCTAATAATTTGTCCCATGAAACAAAGTTTAGCTGGTAACATGTTTCTGCAGAGTAATAGAAACATGAGTAATCTCATAATATCCTCCCTCTAATAACTTCCTCTTAAATGTCTCTAATATCTTTTTAGTTTGTAGCAAATACTGCACTTTAACTATATAGCAGATGCAACTTACTTTTCCGAAATAGTGTTCTTCCAGATGCTTGATCGACCTCTCAGTGTTTCCTGGAAGGGAGGCCTCACAGTATGTTGTCCACCCGAGAAAAAGTAAATATATTCCCAGAATCAGAGTCATTCTATGATTCTTAAGCAACAATCAATCCACATATATTCTGAAGTGCAAAACGCAAAGTTGTCCACTTGCTTCACCTGATGATTACCCAGCTGTTCTTACTGTGCATCTGAAAGGCTGAATGCCTCTGTCAGTCTCAATGAGAGAATTTATATACACTGGAGAAAAAAAAAGGTGTGAAAATGTGGGCATGTGTATATTTCCGATAAATCTTTTGATTCTTTTTCATTGCTTTGCTAGAACCTATGGGATTGCACTTTTTTGCAGATAGGAGAGGGGGTCTTTTTGCTAAGAATTTTTTTATTAGGTTTGTAGGACTGTTCTTTCCTTGCTGCTAGCATTATATGTCATATAAATATGCATAAGCACATGACGGGTGGGGTTGTGAAGGAAGTTGCCTTTAATGCACTTTAGCTGAGTGCCTTCTACTAATTCTGGCACTTCACTGGAATTAACAAGCCCTGTTAGGCTTGTCATGTCCTTGTACTTTTTTGGCTAGGCATTTCAGAAGAATACCCATTACCTCATATAAGAGATGGCAGTTAAAAAAATGTGTTATCAAACACAGCCAATTGCTTATTAAATGACTGCAAAATAAATATTATGCATTTGTAATTCTAAAGTCCTTTAACATTAGAGTGGTGGTAAGGGACAAGTGATGAATCATATAAAAAAGTGCCACCAAATGATACAGCAGTAATATAATCTGGATAATTATATACAATTCATTTTCTAAGTGTCTACAAATAACGTAACGTGCTGTGCCTAGTAAAAACCTATAATGATAATGGCAATATGATACATCATTTTAGATCCTGCAAAGGACCATTGAAACTGATATCAATGAAAGGTTGAGATTTTTTTTTTATGATGGATGGGTGCAAATTCTCCAGAAGTGAAAGAGAAATTGAGAATAATGGCCATGAACTGTCAATTAAAATTGGGTCGATTAGGTAATTAAAAAGTGTAATTATTGAAAACCGATAAATCACAATCAAGCATGCTACTATTCCAAATCAACATATGTTTGTATTTAGAAAATGTAATGTTTAGTTTAAAACTTTAATATATTGAAGATGATGTAATGTAACTTTTCAGGAAGCTCTAGTGTGAAGTCATTCTGTGACTCAGATGCAAAGAACTGCCTGATAGTTATATATTACTTTAATTCAGAGAATGAGTGATGCTGGAAAACTGTGGATATGATTCAGAAACTACATCTAGAATTAGAAAGATTAAGTTTCTGCTTGAACATACATCTTTTTGGCTTTTCCCCTGTTGTGGCTGGCAAAAAAGAGAGCTTAGACTCACCTCAACTTCCATGATGGTGTGAAAGAACGCGCAATGCTCAAAGAAACTGAATGACGTGTTTTTAAAAGCGAATTAGTTACTCTTTATGCTATAGATTCACAAATTCACATAATTTCACAAAAACGATGTTGAGTCAAAATTGCAAATAGCGTTTCACTACAATTTTTTGAGATGACGATTTATTCGCTGTTTTCATCACCTCTCTTTGTGTTAATTTACTTAACCAAGATCATCTTTAAAGACTGTGTGCTATTGCACATGTGCATTACATGTTGTCAATTTTCATCCTGTTTTTCATTTTTAACAAAACAACGTTCCTCCAGGATCAAGGTGCTCATAGGGCAGTAAATTACACAACACAATTAGATATGTCCATGATTACTTGGGTCTTGGACTACCTCTCTGATGTACTGTATATGCTTTTTAGAACTTGTGAGTCCAATTGATTGGTCTGCAACATCTAGGGAACTGTGCTCTCCCCCTTTGTCTTCACCCTGTACACCTCTAATGATTTTTGGTGATTGGGTGCATCAGGGATGTTCAGGAAGATGAATAAAGAGACTTTGTTAAAAGCTTTGTTTATGCCGTGTGAGAAAGAATAATAAGATGGTGGTGGACTTCAGGAGGTAGATCCCAATTTGACCCACTACGATGGGTTGGTCGATCTGTTGGACAACTATAAATACTTACAGTAAGTTATTCTGTTTGACAACAAATTAGACTGGAAGTGTAAAAGGATGTGTAAAAAATGGATCCTGTGAGGTGTGCAGCAGGATGCTGATGTTTTTCAGTCTGTTGTTGCAGGTTATATGCTTCCTTCTTTGCTACAGTCTGGTGTGGTGGTGCAGAAGAGCTTAATAAACCAGTCTAGATGGTTGGTTCATTTTTAAGCTGCTCACTGGATGATTTTGAGGTTGAAGTGGAAAGAGGTCACTTAACAAACTCATTGCTATTCTAGACAAAACATCGAACCCCTTCATGACCTGCTAGTGGAACAGCTGAGCAATTTCAGTGACTCATTCAGATGTACTGTGGCTTGGGGCATATCTTGGGGCATCATTTTATGCTGAACCTCTTACACGATTGGCTTACTCTGTATTGGTGTATTTTAATCGTCACTTAAGAGGCTGTTCATAGACTTGTAGAAACCAGCTTTGGTCGATTCCTATTCTCACCAAGTACTATGGCTGAAGTGCCCTTAGGCAAGGCACCTAACCCCAATTGTTTCACTAGTGTGTGTTTCACTGCATGGATGGGTTAAATGTAGACATTTTTCTCAGTGTGTAAGCAAATTAAATTAGACCATTTATTTATTTTCACTACACCGTTCATTTTGTACTGCCGCATTTGCATTGTATTGTTATTCATTCATTCATTATCTCCCGCTTTATCCTCTATTAGGGTCGTGGTGGGGTTCCCCATGCCCATCCAGGGGAGAACATCTCAGGCGCTGGGCAGATAGACCCAGGACAGGGCGCCAATCCATCGCACACACGCACACGCTGGGCACACACTCACTTATACAGACACACTCTATATGGGGCAATTTTTGAGAATTCAATTGACTTTTTCCATGCTTTTGGACTGTTGGAGGAAACCAGAGAACCCGGAGGAAACCCACGCAGACACGGGGAGAACATGGAAACTCCGCCCAGATGGGAATTCGAACCGGGAATCCCTAGCGCTGAGAGGCGAACGTGCTAACCACTAAGCCACCGTGCCGCTGTATTGTTATTATCAATACAAATTACTTATTCCTGTTTATTGTACATTCATAATATTTTTGTTATTATATATCTAGAGTCTAATCTTTATATTTATCTTAAATAGTTTTTTTCCACTTTTTAGTATATCCTTCTTGCTGACACATTTAAACCTGCTGTATATTCATCCCAGCTCAGTTCCTCTGGTTTGCCAAGTGACAGTCTTCCTCTGTCTAGATGGAACATCCTGAACCTTCCTAGCTGGTTTCCCTCATCCAACATCTCTGAATTTCACACCACAGTCTTCTTCCTTTAAACTCCACTATCTGCTACTTAATTCTGCTTTCACTCTCTTTTTCTCTTCACCACCAAGACATCCTACAAACCACCATCCGATGTTGTCTGACTACACTCTCCCCTGCCACCACCATACAGTTTCAAATCTCTTTCGGATTCCGTCACGTTCATGGGATATAATCTACCTGTATTCCTTCTTAAACTGCTTGTTCATGCCATTTGCATCCTCTTTGCAACATCTACCACCATTTGCCGTTCAATGTTCACAAACATGCCCATTAATCAGCTTCAGTAATAACTCTTTCGTCTTTAGGTAGCTTCATTAAGACTGCATTTAGCTTACTCCAGAAATCTTCGTGTCGTGGTGTACTGGGCTGCCCATTCATTCTCATTCGTATGTCCAGATTGATGCATTAATCCAGATCATTTATTTTAAGTGTAATGTTATATTTGGGGTTTGAGGGATTTGTGCTCTAGCCACGGACACTGTGATAGTGAAGCTCTGCGGCGTTGAAGCTTTCATGCATCAGTGATTCACTGCCACTTCAGATACGTCTGAAACCAATTATTGGTTTCAGTGCTTAGCATTTAGAAGACTTGGAGATTCTTATATTTAATGCGCTGCATTCGTTCCGCATTTAACACAGCATTTCCACATGCATCACATTAAAGCACATGGCTATCATTTTATGTATTTTCCTGACTTTTAGAGACACCCTCATTTTTTAGCACCGCATATCTGCTATGGCAGTAGAGCGCAGTTAGTCTTGACGGTCATGCTTAAATGAGGAGCAAGTGATGGGCCATAACCAACTGTCGGCCGTTGCCGTCAGGATGATCTTTGGCATCCGTTCGCTACTTGGTGGCATGGGAGATGCAGCTCTCACTCCTCAAGTGGTGCTCTTTCCGGTCGGCGCAGCAGCATTAGGGCCTGATCACTAAGCCACCTGTTTATTTTGTGCAGCGTGCATATAGCTCATGGTACATCTTGCCTTAGTCCGTTCAGCAGCGTCAGGACCGGATCAGTATACACCCTTTTTGCCTTCGGTTCTTTTATTTATGTTGTATAGGGTGCGCATGTTCTCCGAGAAACATTTTTGTGCATGCACAATAGTAAGAGTAGCATGCCACCTACAGTATTGTTTGGTTTATTGGGATCACACAGGCATCAGAGGTATTGTTTATGCAGAAGGGCACATGCCATAAGATATTTTCTGTTTATTTAAATAAACCTTTCAAACTATTATTTTTCACTTGTACGTTTCTGTCTCATGTGGCTGAGTCTGGCATGCACACATCTTAGCATCTTGCCATGCCCTGTAACAATATACCAAAAAAACTTTTGTTTGTTGCTGTGCCAAATTCAACTGGAGATATTTATGCATCAGCTGTTTATAACAACTTTAATGCTGTTATAAACTATTATATACAAGCGAATTTTCAGGATTTAGGATTTTTTTTATTATAATGTTAGTGTCATCAATTTGGTAATTTGATAAATGATTCAGTTGAGTATCATTTAAAAAATATTTTATATCGTACTTTGTTACAAACGCTTCGCTTTAAAATACATTTAACATAAACGTTTTTAGATGAGCTACAGATATTCTCCCAGAGATGGGGTGCTTTGGGGTAGACCACTGAAATGAGCGACTTTTGATAACATGAACCCTAAGGTTTTATGACAATTCATTCTAGTGTTTGCTTCCCTGCTTTTGTTTCATACTCATTGTAAGACCAGATTCATTCAAAATTATTAGTTTATTGTGCAAAGAAACAAAGTTTCTGTATTAACAGATACATAAGTGAAATATGAAGGTAATGATGTCATTAACTGAACCAACCGTACTATAACTGCACTAAATAAGTTACATGTTACAACTGAATTATAATTAACTGCAATAAATATCTTAAATTAAATGTTAATGATTAAATTAAGTCTGATAAATAGCAAAAGGCACCATATTGAAATACATAACCGTGAACTATGTCTTACTACATATACACTTAAGAGTTTCCCAAGGTCTCATCCTTTAGGTCATGTTGTGCAGCTGTGCGCGCTTTATGATAGACAGAGAGAAAATCATTTACTGCTCCACCCTGGATTGTGCTGTTTTTAACCTAAATGGAATGACAGGGGTTATTAGATCAGGCAAAGATAAATTGCAGTAACTTAATTGTTTGATGTTCAGATATTATTCCAAATTCAAATCAAGTATCAATAAATACATTAAATATATAATCAATTAAATGACCTACTTGGTTTTGTATTATGGAAATCTCTTGAAGCTGTTTCCACACAACTTGCACTTTTTCGTATTTGTGTGTTTTTAGCTCTGCCACACTTCTCAGTAGATAACTCAGGCTTATCTTGGACCCCTTAGTGTTGTGGAGCATGTCCATAAAGATGTCTGTGTAAACATTCAGCATGCGCAGTAGCACCAGCTTCTCACAAGTACACGGACCCTGAAGATAGTTTAAAAGAATTGGCATCATTAGCTGGGTTTTTTCAGGCTTTATAATTACTACAACCTGAGAGAACTCTCTAACTTACCTCTTGTTTTCCCAGGAGTGAAGAAAAAACAGCTTTTCCCACCCAGTCTGTACTTAATAAACCCTGTTGATAGCAGGCATATGATGACTGATGATGTTAACATGCAAACCTCATCTAACATCACTGACACAACAACCTCTTACTCCTTGCACTATTTTTTTTTCTTTGCAAATGTGCAGCATGACCTTTTTGCCTTGCATCATGTTAAACCAGGATTCAACATTATTACATGAGCAATACATATTGCATGCTGGTTTAGCTATTAGTTGTTCTGATGCAAATGCACCAATATAAGCCAAAGTATTTTTTACTCAATTTTAACACATGGTTTCAAAATCTTCAGGCTGAAAAACAAACTATGAAAAAATACTTACATTTTGCTTTTGCAGCGTTTCAATGGCCCGTGTCATGTTATGGTGTCCATTCACTGATGCAGTGATTAAAAGCCCACATAACAGCCTTAGGATAAACCAACAATCCATTCTCAGTGCCTTTTGGTGCCTATTTGCCTTTTGGCAAATAATGTGACAGTGAGCAAGTGAATGTTGTTCAGAGTAATGGGTCAGGGGATTTATATAGAACACCTTAAGAGGGCGTATGGTTTTGGGGTTTCTGTGGGCTCCTCATCGTTGAAGGTTTCTTTTAAATCTGAGACGAGTTGCTCCTAAATGCCTGATTCAGTAACCACCAAAACAGTGAAAATTTCCTCATTTGGATGTTAAGTTAGGCCGGCGAGTGGTTTAGGACACGGGTGGGGATAAGAACGCCTGATCTTGTGTGAAGTTCTAAGAAATACAGATGCTGAATCAACTGAATATCTAGCATGATTACATTTTAACACTTGATGCTATGATTGCAACCACAAATAATCATTTCCATACATCATTCAAAAAAACTTTCTAAGAATTTAGCAGTAGTGACATTAACATGTAAATCATGCATGGTATTAATTTTCACAAAAATGTTTTATAATCTTTATACACATTATGTCACACTGCTTATTTATTTCTAAATTGGTGCCAGCAGCAGTTCTTTTTTTCATTAAATGCTAGCAATGCTAATAGAGATGAGAGAGGTTTAAAGATTTAGAAGATTCTTTATGCATACATGAGAAGATAGAAATGAAAAAGAAAAGATAGAAATGTCTATCACATCACAGGTTTATTTTAGCAGCAAGTTGAATTTTGCATGTACAAACATTCTTTGACCACATACTTTTTCAGAGCAGTTTAGAATTCCCCTGCAGTGTTTTTGTGGCAGAGAGCAAACTACAGTTCCTTGAAATTTATTTCTATTGAACGATGGATGGCTGGATGAATGAGAATTGAACACACTCTGAGGAAAAGTTTTCACTTCAGGTGGTCAACTTATGTGCTTGGGGTCGTTGTTTTGTTGCATGACCCAGTTTCTCTGCAGATTTAGTTTACAGATAACCGCTAACTTTTTCATTTAGAATTCACTGGTACAATTCAATAAGTCAGTGATGGCAATGCATTGATTTCCTTTCTTTCAACAGAACACTTCACATGTTAAGCTATAAGTTCTAATTGTCCACTAAATGCACTTTTGAAAACCTTCAATGTTGTGCATATGAGATCTTTAGCAAAATGTAGATGAACAACACTTTTTTTGGAAAGCACTAGCTTTCCACTTGCGACCCTGTTATGCACAATTATTGTTGAATCTCATTGCTTTTCTAATGGTGGACTTAAAATGGGGCATTTAATAGCTTATAGACTATACGCGGAATAAAAAGAATTACTATAAAATTATAGTTAGTAATAATAAGCAATAAAAAAAATATATTTTGTTCAGACTGTGACACGCGGCCACCAACATGTTTGAAAAATCAGAATCCTGAAGCAGGTGGAAACTTCATTAGGCTTAAGGTTGCTATGGATTTTGCACATGAATTTAAAATTTTGTTCAGAATAGCATGGTTTAAACTGGCACGATGATGTAATTAATTTGCATCATAATTACCTATGACACCAATAGCATCCAATGACACTAATGAAATAATTAGTTATCAAAATATTGTTGCCTTTAATGACCTTTCAATCATTGCATGCTAAATGGTAGTATGCAAAAAAAAAAAAAAAAAAAAAAGATATACGGTAACGTTCATGCTTCCCATGCACAGTAGCCTACATGTTTTCATACAGATATTTAAAAGTCTGCTGACTCAGTTGTTCCAACCCTCTAACATAGGGGGTATGTCTGTTAATGTTAGAGAAGAAGGATTTTCATATATTCAAATCCTCTCTGGTAAAATAATGATATAAATGAATATCATTGTACAGGTCCAACAATTTAAATCATCTTCAACTTTTGGCAGTTATACTTTCCCAGCTATGAGCCTGTTATCATGGCAAAGACATCAGATTAAATCTTGCTGTTTAATAATCTACAACGAGTTTTAAGATCTAAAGCTTTAAATTCACCATTTATACACTGTGAGTAATCATGTACCTGTAATTATGTCAGGAAAAAAAACACAATTGCTAACCTCTAAACACGACATATGGACTTGTGTTATAGCAGAGTATTTAGAAAACTTGCAGTCAAAAATACTTCCCTTTACAATTTACTTTGTAATTGTAATTAATAGCCATGTATAATAAAATCCAGTCTATTAAAAAACTGCAGAAACAAACAGCCTTAAGAAAATTCACTTATAAAATAGGTCTTGGAGACAAAAAACAAAAAAACAAGACATGTAATACAATTTTTGCATGATGTCAATCTTATAGTGCATTTCAGAGTAATGACCAGCAATACTTACTTACAATGCACGTCGTTCTCGGGATTATATGAAGCATGAAGACACAGACCTGTGTGATAAAGAACGCTAAACTAACAAATGCAGACACATTTGACTTTAAGTAGTCTTGGGTTTTTGGATTCGTAACCTTTACGTTGCACGTCGTGCTGATTAAAAAATGTGGGGCATGTCAGAGCCAACCACATGAGACAGAACCACAAGAGATAAATAATAGATTGAAAAGTTTATTTAGATTGGCAGAACAAAAAGACACATGCACATCTTACATACCATACATGGTGCTCGACTATACCTCATATTCCCGCGTGACCTCTCCAAACCAAATCCTACCGCAGGTGGCACACTACTGGATTTCACTACTTTGCAGATGTAACATCAGGGATGCCCTTGAGCCTTTAAGCACCACGCATATCATGTGGGAAAATGCCTCTGGCCAAGCGCGTCAGGTTACAATAACAATGGGTTGGCGATTACTTACATGATTTTTGAGAATGAGCATATTGTCCCACATTTACTGAATGTTTGGTAAGTGGTAAGGACTACACAAAAACATTGAATATGCTGTAAGTGGAGAAGGGTCTTTCTCTCTGTTCATATATTTATGGTTCATGCTGTAGATTTATTAAAACCTGCTTTGTCTTGGTGCACAACCAAGATTTGGAAAACATTGACACTTGCCTGTTTTGAAAGGACATTTTTTTTTTAATTGGGCTTGATTTTATTGTTATACTATAGATGGTGAAGGCGCTGTTCTAGGTCAAATAGGTCAGAGAAGCCAGATTGTTTTGATTGACAAAAAGAATATAACTGAAAACCGATTGCACAACACATCCACCTTGAGGTGAATGGGCTACCTCACATTGCCCCGACCAGGTGACAAGTTATATGATAAGTTATTTTCAGTTTTCAATCTTCACAACAAAAACTCACATGGATAAATTAATGGAAGGCACTGCATCTCTATGGTTTAATAAATTTTTTATTATACTTGTTCATTTTAAATTCACCTCTAAATAACCAAGAGGTCATGGCAGCTCGGGTGTGGGCAAGCAATCTGAAGTTACCAATGTGGGCCCCAAAGCATGGCCCTTAAACCTTATCTCATGACTGACCCTGTATTGTAAGCTCAACCATCAATTTGGGACACATGGATAGAACCATCTGTTAAATGACCTAAAGTTATATAATGTAACCTCCCTCTCACTACAAGAAACTCTCTATTCACTATATAGTCATGTGTTTTTGTTAACAACCTGTAGTCTGTAGTCAACTCCTAATAACTACAATTGATATTGTTTAATTGTAATACAAGTTCCTATCTGAATCTTCACTTGTCACCAATGTTAACACAGTAGTGGAAACCATGTGTGATTCAACTAGGCATTTTCTTTCTAACAAGTGACATGAGGACTTCCTGCAGAACCGTTTCTTCTGCGTATGTACACTGGTGAGAGTTTCCAGCGAGCTTACTGTGGTCAGGTTTTTCATTGCGTGGTAATGCTCGGGGTAGGAGACGTCAGGTGGGAAATCTCATTCATTGGTTTCTGTGCTTCTGTGAGCAGGAGGGAAGTTCATTTTGAACCTGGATATTTTCCTAACCTTTATGTGCTGAAATGGCATTAGGTCATTAGCATACACAATGAGTTGACTTGCTGAGCACACACTTTTAGCTGTATCATTTAATATGCTTCACTTAACATGATCTTATATGTTAAGTTTTGGTTTTATAAATTAAACATCCTTAAAACATGCTATGTACAACTGCACAACAATGAATTATTATTAATGCATACGGATAAATGTACAGTAAGTACATTACTATGTAGTTAAACAGTATTTATTGTATGTATTCTGATTTGATCTGTTGACTAGTAACGTTTGTTGTCATTCATTCATTCATTCATTATCTCCCGCTTTATCCTCTATTAGGGTCGCGGTGGGGTTCCCCATGACCATCCAGGGGAGAAAGTCTCAGGCGCTGGGAAGATACACCCAGGACAGGGCGCCAATCCATCGCTGGGTACACACTCACACACTCAAACACACTCTATATGGGGCAATTTAGAGAACTCAATTAACTTGATCCATGTGTTTGGACTGTGGGAGAAAACCGGAGAACCCGGAGGAAACCCACGTGGACACGGGGAGAACATGGAAACTCCACCCAGATGGGGATTCGAACCGGGAATCCCTAGCGCTGAGAGGCAAACGTGCTAACCACTAAGCCACCGTGCTGCCGGCCGTTTGTTGTCATGATTTTGTTATTTAAAATATTAATATTTATATCTCCAAGGGACTCCAGAAGTTTGTAAAGCCCTTCTTTGCTACATACTTGAGATGGTTTCTGGATAACAGTCATGATGTGTCTGTCATAATAAAAAGAGTACTATTAGGAAACACGTCTTGATCATTTGAATTTGGTCTTTTTGTTTAGTCTGATTGACGCAAGTGTATTAATCAATCACCCGGCCAGGCAGTCTGCCTTTACAAACATTTGTGAAAGAACTCATGGATCATACACAGGAGCACACAGAATGTAATAACTGTACTTTGATATGATGCTACTGTTGTAAAAAAAACATTTTGGGAAATTTCTTTTTTTCTATTTATTATATCATTAGCTGTAAGTGCTATTGCTGAAAAGTGGAAGTGTTTAAGAATGGCATCAATGTTACCATGACGTCACCTGACCACTTCAAGTTTTAGAGGAAGATCACAGAGTGCTAATGTTAATAGAGTTCAAATGTTGCCAGTGTTCTGCTGAGTAAACTTCTACAGAATGTACAGTGTTCTAAACCTCCTTTGGCATTTACATTAGGTTAGACTTACTAGATCTTAGAGTAGTGGGAACATGCTTGATGCTTTAAGGAATCTAAACCATATAAGAGTTTACTGGATGAATCCAAGCTTGGCATCTTTTAGGAGAACTAAAGTGCCTGTCTGTGTTGTGCCAGCTGTACAGTACAGTGTAAGGAGCTATGGGGTTGTATGATAGGGGTTGGTTAGGCCACTTATTTCTGGTGAAAGGAAAGCTGTAACATTCATTCATTATCTCCCGCTTTATCCTCTATTAGGGTCGCGGTGGGGTTCCCCATGCCCATCCAGGGGAGAACGTCTCGGGCGCTGGGCAGATACACCCAGGACAGGGCGCCAATCCATCGCTGGGCACACACTCACTCTCACAGATACACTCTATATGGGGCAATTTTGAGAATTCAATTGACTTGATCCATGTTTTTGGACTGTGGGAGGAAACCGGAGAACCCGGAGGAAACCCACGCAGACACGGGAGGAACATGGAAACTCCACCCAGATGGGGATTCGAACCGGGAATCCCTAGCGCTGAGAGGCGAACGTGCTAACCACTAAGCCACCGTGCCACCCAAGCTGTAACATACCAAGACATTTTTTTTTTAATAATTGTATATTTTCAGCTTTATGGGAACAGTCTGAAAAGACACTGATTACATCCCAGTGTTCACAGTCTGACTCTTACATGGTTGGGAAATTTTGGGGTAGAAGAACTTGTAGAAGAACCCTGACTTCAACCCAAACTTATCTTTGGGATGAGCTAGAACCATTATACATATCATTATACAGTATTTTATGTTTTGATAAATGGACAAAAACAAACCCTAAAATCTTTTTTTAAAAACTTTTAAAATAATGAAAACTGTTACAACTGCACTGGGATGGACAACTTCATAGAACTGCTCATGGATTTAGAATGTGATGTCATAAAAGCTGTGTGATATATATCTCAGTAATTGTGTCCATAGAGTATATGTATACTGAACCTTCAGTGTTTAACATGTATGTTCTGCAATGAAAAGGTAGTGCTCACTGGTATAAAGACAAAAAGTAGATATTGTTAGAGTTTATAACTTTTTGATAAAATGTATCTCTGAGATTATTGGTCTTGAAGTTCCGAAATACAAAACCAGACACTGGATCTTTTGCAGAAAGACGCATGTGTGTGAATCTGCATGTGCATTTACTTGTGCCCTTTTATTGCACCAGAATTGATCGAGACATAGACTGTGGTTGCTGTTTAGAATCGTTTGTGGTTGTAACCAGAGTTCAGCTACTTTCAGGAACTTCTGCCCTGCAAACCCCATTTCACTAAGAAATTATAGGAATTCTACTAAACAAGTAGGTTTTACTTCGTATTACCCTAACTACCCTTCCCTACATGTCCTTGGCCTAATTGTATGTCTGTTTGTATACATATGTTCTGCAAGTTTTGCAAACGCCAATGTACAAGTTAAATCACCAGTGTATTGGGCTATGTCTTAGTTTCACATTGTATGGGTGTGCATTTTGCAAAACCTTTAGCAGTGCAATTGTGGGCCTATTAAACCAACCCACCACTGTAAGCCTTCCAGGAAGAACCCAAAGCCCTTAAGTGAGATGTTTCCACAAGTGCAAGTAATCTGATGTTCAAACAATTATCTGCTAAATATGTAATGAATATATATTTGTATTATATAATTAATGTAATGAACTTCTTTTGATTTTATATTTCTTGATTACTGCTGTAGGTTTGCAAAGTAATTAAGGTCCTCTCGTCCTTTCTCTGATTTAGAGCAGCAATCGACCTGCAGTGTGCAACCTGCAATCTGTGATTTGAAGTTCAAGTCGAATACAATACCGATTTTATTCCACTAGATGGCGACAATTCACGGAAGCGCTACAGCACCAGAGAGTCAGATGAATTTAGATAGTTAAACCTCTTGCACATATTACACTTTAGTGAATTAATTAATAATAATTGCTAGAATGTATATATTTATTTTTATACATTTACATAATTTAATTACATAAATGTTTCCATTTTCTCCCGGCATCCATGTGGGTTCCCTCCACGTTCTCTTGTTTCTTCTAGCAGTACAAAAACATGGATTCAAGGTGAATTGGCTGAACCGAATTGCCCAATATAGTGTTTGTATATCCAGGTGAGTAACTAAGTGTGTGCCCAGTGATTGATCAGTGCACTTGTTCCAGAAGTACAAGTACAAGGGAATTGTGAAGATGTGATGAGTTGAGATGGGGTGGGGTAGGGTGAGTGTCATCGGGGTAAGTGCAATAAAATAAAAATAAAAACTGCAACAATTAACAGTGAAGCAAGGAACAAGCAAATAAATAGCCTTTTATTAAAAGAATTAAAAAATGTAATTTAGGTGACCTACGTGATATATAAGAAGCCCTTATGATGTGCTGCCATTTTCCATACATACATTGTAGTGGTTTGGACATTCACACATTAGTTTAAGTTGAGATGTGGCCTTAGATTTTTAATAAAAGTCTTAAGAGGCCTTTGGAGGAAAATGTTAGCGCACCTTGGCATTTTACTTTAAGTAAATACAGTCGCTATTTAACGCCGATTCCTAATCTCATTATTCTCTGGTAATCCCTGGAGGATAACAAAGTGTGTAAGAAAATTCTGTGGTTTTTCTGTAGAGTCATATACCTTTTTAAAGGGGTCATTGTACATATTTATGTCAAGTACCACTTTCGACACGGAATGTCAAACCTCAGCGCTGTGTGGGTTGTTTGCATGCCAATAATGTTTGTCATTGTAAGAAGGAAAGAGCAGGAGTTTCTGGGCAAACTTAAAATTGTACCGCCTGACATATCAAACCAACCTGCATTCAGTGCAGCTTTTTGTCATTTAGTTTGATAATAATCTCAGCTTGAATTTCACTTGGCCTTTTGTGTCTTTACACTTTCACTCTTGTGAATCCTGATTTCATTGGATCATGAAATAGATAACAGTACATCACTTTCAATATGACTAGACAGACACGTTTGTGTTATTATATATAAAATGAAAAAATTTAGGGCGGCATGGTGGTATAGTGGTTAGCACGTCCACTTCTCAGAGCAGGGGATACAGGTTCAAATCCCGATCAGGTGGAGTTTTCATGTTCTCCCTATGCCCACATGAGTTTCCTCTGGGTTCTCCGGGTTCCTCCCACATTCCAAAAACATGGATTTAAGTTGAAATGGCTGCTCTATTTACCTGCGCCCAAAACATTCTTCCCTGGATGGGCCCCCCTCCACGACTCTAGTATAAGTTTAGGTGGTACAAATGATGAGATTTAAAAAAAAAAACATAATAGTGCAGTATAATTCATTATGAAGTAAAGATGATGTTGAAACTGTATTATTATAATAATAATTATTATTATTACAAGCATGATGTATTTCTAAAGAATGCATACAAATAACATATCTTACAAAGCAGAAATACCTGTTAAATCTTCAGGGAGATAACCAGTGTACAGTACATTCCAGGTTATTCTTGTTACTTCCTGCAGCCTGTAAATTCCATTTTTAGTTTGGAAAAATCTATGTCATTATTCCCTCATCTTTTGTATTGCATTTTATGATAACTTGCATTAATTTGCCATACTATAACCAGAATTGTACTTTAAATATTTTCTTCAGCTGTAGTTTCTGCTATAGACATTAAACTCACATTACCCAATGTCATTGAACGTGAGCTACCAGCTTTGATTTTACATTTGCATAATTAGTGAACATGTTGTCCTAAAACCTCAGCAGCACTGCTGTGACTGATCCCTCTTTACCACATAACATACACAAACACAGCATATGTCAGTGCAGTTGTATTAATCATCCACTACCCAAAAAATCTGTGGTGATCTTGTCAAGGTCCTGATTACACAACAGAGTAAAGGAAACAGCAACAGAGGGACCACATTTAAATTATTAAACTATCAAGTGTATTTATCAGCGATAGGTTGGCGTCCTGTCCTGGGTGTATCTGCCCAGCGCCCGAAACGTTCTCCCCTGGATGGGCATGGGGAACCCCCCCCCTCCCCCGCGACCCTAATAGAGGATAAAGCGGAAGATAATGAATTAATGAATGAAGTGTATTTATATCATAAATGGATCAGAATAAATGAAAAATAACTCTGAAAACAAGGACATTAATTATATAAGTGGCCAAACAAAAGTGAACATGCAAACACACACACATTATAGACACTTAATTTAATTTAAATATATTTTATTGGTGGGAAAATAGCAATGAAAAGTAAAAATTGTTGTTGATAAGAAGAAACAACTGCAAAAATTGAAATATATATTTAATTAGTATTTTGAAAACCAGTGAAATACATCAAAATCAGTTCTGCTTTCCTCCTACAGTCACAGTATTTTCGGCTTCAGTCAATCAGTAGAGCGGTTTATTATTATCTGTATCTATATGTACTGCTTAATTAACATCAATAAATTAGAAAAAATGCAGTTAGGCAAAATAAATACAACAGTTCAAAAACTGAAAAGTATCAGACACTAATGAACTTTATATTTCACGTTTCACAGTAAGAAATTGGAACAAGATAGTGAACTAAGTCTAATGTAAACTCTAAAGTCATATCAGGTTCCCCGGTTTGACTAATCGTGTGATGTAGTTATCCATTATGGAGCAGAGCATGATCATGGTAATTGCTTCATGTCATCCTTAACGTTGCTTTGTTTCTACTTAGTCTCAGCTAATGGACATAAGCAATCAACATTTACTGTGTGACAGTTTTTTGTCGATGAAAATACTAATCCAACTAAGTACGATTTTAAAGTCCCCAGCTGCATTCAGAAGCTCATTTTGTTGCAACTGCAAAAGACAGAAATAACACAATTGTAATATTAGTATTGTAATCAGTCTGCACTGTTGAGCAAAAATAAGGACTAAATGAATTGATAAACACTTTAAATCAAACTTAGAGTCTCAATATAAAAATTCCCCATCAATTTAAAAATAATCTTAAGCAAATATTTTTCCAAAGTTCTAAAAGCTTAATACCTTTTTAAATTCCTCTTCCATTTTCCAAATCTTTCTCTCATACTCTGTAAATTTAATGTCGTCCTTTTCCACCTGATAGAAACAAGAACAAGTTTTACTTTAATGATGATTATAGAACATGGGATTTAGAAAGTACAGTAAAAACCAAACTGTAAAAGAAGGACGAGAAATTCTTCTGAAGCTCATCACTTGCAATGGTGCATACTGAATTTTACTGAACTTGATTGACACCATAATTGCACTGCAGATGCTTTACTTACACAGCGTCTCACATTGTCCTTTAATCTGTTGAAGGAATGGATAAATCTTTTGGGATAATCAGAGTTATTGTTCCATAGCTCTCTGAAGACATGATCGTTGTAGATTTCAAGAATTTTGTTGATATCTGCAATACTCAGCTTCTGTTAACACAGATTCATATATTATTATTTTTTGGGATAATTATTTTTCATCCCTGAACATTTTAAATCCTACTTTTAACCCATTGCAAAGCAAAGAAGAATGTCATATACGTATCAATGCGACACAAATTAATACAATAACAGATTTTATTATTAGTAATGTTAGTAATAGTATGATTATTATTTATTCTATTTTAATTTTGATTTATAATAATAATAAAAGAAATGTACTTCGGTATAAACAAGCACTAATTATTATTATTATTATTGTTATTATTATTATTATTATTTAAAAGGGTATAGTATTTTATAGCACTATAGCATCGTTAATTGGTAAATGTATTCTGATTGCAAACTTGTCCTCTTTAAAACATTTGGATATATTGAATAAAGAAAATTACAGTGGGTTATTTCATATATTAATGAAATAGTGGATTTCTGTCCACACATCACACGTGCACACAAGTTATTTTAGTGTGTAACACAATAGAGGCTTTAGAAATACATGATTAGTAAGAAAAACTGTACATGGACAGAAATCAGGTCTCAAACACTTTCAAGGTGTGCAGGCAAGGTGGGTGTGTCTATACACGCCTACCATACACCACTACTAACCTGCTGTGGTCACATTATGAAATGACCTACCTTTGTGCTCAGGTTTGGCAGATGTCTTTGGGTAGATCTGAGTCCATTCTGTAATGAAAAAGGATGATTAAAGTCCCATATGATTTCATGCAGAACTTCATTCTTAACAGCATCCTTACTTTTCCCGATGTGCTGACACTTTTCAGGATTTTGATCATGTCGTTGATCATGGGCAGAGGCAGGTGGTGGAGCAGGCAGTCTACCTGTGCGCACCTGGTGCTCCGCTCACCTGAGCAAAGGTGCACGAGGGCAACCAAGCAGAGTGCAGACAGTACACTGAGACGCATTGTGACACAGCGACTATGCAAGAGGATAACGAAAGCCACCATGGATGCCTTTTATATTCTGCATAATGCTCCTCTGCCTTGAACATTTCCACATGTGACGTGCGCTGCGCAACGCCTCATTTGGCTCGGCCACTGGAACCTAAAATGCTGAGGACGCTGTCGTGTTTGATCTTTCACTGTGGTGACAACTACCTGCTGACTATGTGAGCAATTACTGGATGCTCCAAATATAGGTTACAGAAACGCACATCTCCAATAACCCACATATAGGCCTAATTATTCTTTGTATAAGAAGCAAAAAAAAAATCTGTGTTTTCTAAACCGAAACTGCACATCACTAAAGACTGAATATATAAATGAAATTCGCACTGCCATCAGTAGAATGTCTAGACTGTCTGTCGGTCCGTTTGCAAAAAAATATATATTATTACCTGATGTATGTTTAGTTTTGGTGTCAGGGCAGCATATTCATTATGGACATGTTCAGTATAAAGATCTAGCAAAAATTCTAAATCTGTTCATCTGTTTGATTTATCACATTTAATCAATATTCAATTTACCATCATGTGATGTTAAAATCTCTCCAGCATTTTCTACATCTTCATGACCCGTGCATTTTGTATGGTGTTTATACAAAGTGGCTGTGACTAGTCTTATAAAGTCAGGACTCCTTGGTCATCTTGATTTCTATATGTGAGAAGGATTAACAGTGTGTTGGGGATCATTAAAAACTGTTAATTAATTACATGAATAAAAAAGGGTTTTACATTTGAAAGTCACTTTATGAATATGTATATGTTGATGGTCCAAGGTCAAGAAATGTGTTAGCTGCTTTATGGCTGTTTGCAGTACAGTTTGATTTGATTCTAATTTAAATAAATATCAGATATTATCTCCCGCTTTATCCTCTATTAGGGTCGCGATGGGGTTCCACATGCCCATCCAGGGGAGAACGTCTCGGGCGCTGGGCAGATTCACCCAGGACAGGGCGCCAATCCATCGCTGGGCACACACTCACTCACACAGACACACTCTATATGGGGCAATTTTGGAGAACTCAATTGACTTGATCCATATTTTTGGACTGTGGGAGGAAACCGGAGAACCCGGAGGAAACCCACGCAGACACGGGGAGAACATGGAAACTCCACCCAGATGGGGATTCGAACCGGGAATCCCTAGCGCTGAGAGGTGAACGTGCTAACCACTAAGCCACCGTGCAGCGTAGTTTTAATTCAAATACTAAATTTGAAAAATATTCGTGTGCATGTGTTACATTGTACAGTTTATATCTGGGCTATAAGGTTTGTATTAAGGATGAAGTCATTTTCGGATTATAATGTTATTGTATTCTGAACAGTAATGAACAGTGCAGGTCACTTTGTGAAAATTTGAGAATGCAATTTGGTCCGTAATTAATTCCACAGTTTTAATAATAATAAAGTTAATGTTTGGATTTGTCTAATAAATTGACTACAGATTTCCTATGCAAGTGTTGAGCAAATAAGATGTCTCTTGAGATTTTTATTTTAATGGTACCTGTGCAGTAACAGCACACAGCAGAATATTTTATACCTCCTAAATAGAGAAACATTCTTATTGAAGTAAACTTTATATTGATTCTGTTTTCTGCTATGCTCCTTAACCAGGTCATCATCATTTTGATTTAGCAGAGAAGTTTACATGACCCAGATTGTGAACTTACCATGTTCCAAACAAAAGCTTCATACAATGTTATTTTTATGTTTGGTGGAGGCTTACACCACAAATTCCTTATATATACCGGTAGGGTGTATCATATATAAGTTTGATGATAATAATGTTGGATATCATAAATATAAAACAAGGATAAGACATTTGAACTTTCCATTTTCTTGTATGAGAAGATTTAGCTGAGCTTTTTTTTTTTTTTACTCATTTCAGAAATAGAGAAAGAAAACAGGAAGATATTTTTTAACATCGAGAACACTTTGTCTTTGATCTTGGTGTTTATTTCCAACTTTCACAATTTGTCAAAAAGTAGCTTTACAGAACGTTTAAAATAATGATGACTTAATGCAAGTAAGTAATGCAAAAAGCTCAAATTAGAAAAAAGGATCTAAATTGTTATTAATTATGTGGTTAATTATGTTAAACCTATTTATAATAATTAATATGAATTCAGTCCTTATTCATTTAAGTTGATCACGCCCCTGTGCACTGATTAACTGATCATCTCGTTATGCAGAAGGAAATCTTTTTATAGTTTAGCAAATTGTAGTTTTATTTAAAAATATGTTTTTATATATTGCATTTATATGACTTTCAGTACACTGATCTGAGTGCCATTTTTATTTTCTAGTCCTTTTCGATTTTATATTCTAAATCATTTGCATATTTTGTTTCTGAAAGAAAGAAAGTTATGACAAATGATACCAATAGTGTATATTTTACAATAAGCCCTTTCTATTGTGCATCACCTGTGTGTACGGATGGGTATTCCAACATCTTTGTCTGAGAGACACACCAGGAAGTCTAACCAACTCAAATATCAAGTTTTTTTTTCTTTTAAACTGCTGTGGTAGATTCCACCTTGTGTCTACTCTATTGTGATTCTCTGTGTAAACTGGGAATTGCATAACTATTACACCTTTCACCAACATACTGGCATTTCCAACTGAAATACAACGCAGGGTTATGAGATATTTATTTAAATATAAAGATTCATGGTCCATAATTTGTACTGTTAGCTATTATTATTCACCAGCATCCCCAGCCAGATAATTTAGCAGATGTTCTCTTGTTATGATCATTAGAAACTTTCCCAGTGTCATAGTGCATTTTTAAAAAATTATGTTGATTGTTTGTAATTCAGCCTTTAATTCCTTAAAGATGTCTTAAAGACCTTAAAGATGTCAGACAGGGTTTGTTAGCAACGTGATGACCTGCGCCCTTTTACAAATGTGATCAAAGCACTGAGTAAAAATTTTAGCAATGCAGAGGCACAGCCACGCAAACCAGAAGTGAAAGTATGCACGTTCACATGATCACTCCCTGCATATATTAAGAGCAAAGACTAGAGACTTATATATGAGAAAATATTTAAAATCAGATATTTTGAACGCTATATCACTTTTACAATCCATAATTTCATAATTATAGGTTTAACAGCACTGTTGTTGTCCATCAGATACAATATTGTTCAGACCTTAATGCTAAGACACAAACAAAAGAAACAATATATACATATATTTTGAATTATATATATTCTATACAGCTAAATAATAGTTATTAATAGGTTTATATTAGGAATGATTCCATTTGTGAAGATAAACTTTTTTTTCACTAATAAAGATAAGTGACACCTCACTTCACCTCAGTTTGTAGTCTTCACTGTATTTTTATGCCCATTTAAGTTTGTTTGTAGTTGGAATGGAATGAATTTCTAGAAGCAATTAAATGTAAGGAAGTTCCAAAAGTAATTATGTAGTCTATGGAAACTACTGAACCCTTAAATGTTATTTGTAAATAGCTAATATTTTACAAATGACTTCATGCGGAAACAATGTTAACACCCTAATGTACCTAAAATATGACACTTAAGGCACGATGTAATAATGCTATTTTATGGAATATTAAAATGCTGAAATCAACAAAGCTGTAGAATGCTTGTGATTTTACTAAGTATAATGACTAAGGTAATTTTACTCAGTGTGTGTATGTGTGTCCCTGCATGGATGAGTTAAATGTGGAGGACAAATTCCTCTGTAAGTACAGTAGGCACAATAGATAATTTTCTCACAAAAAAAAACTTTTTTATATTAAAATAGTATATGAAACATTGGTTGAAATAAAGACCAATCATCTGTGTGATTAGATTAAAGAGTATTATACAACATTAATATTTTTAGGACATTATTTATTAGGACAGTTGTAAAATTTTACAGATTATTAAAAAAGCAGAAGCAGATTCCATGTCAACATTTTTATTGTATACTTGCAAATAAATAAATACATAATTGATACAACACTGGTTATGTCAAAGATTTATAGACATTAATTTTGCTTTACTAAATACTATAGATTTTTTATTTTAAATAGTTAGAATGCTTTTAAAATGCATTTACATTCTAGTATTCTGGCTTTGGATTTCATCCCAAGTCAGGCATATTCGTAACCATTAGGCCTTACGAGTCAGGAACATTCACACATTGTGTGAGTTGAGACTACTCTTAAAACGACTCATATACCCTATAACAATAAATATACCAAATAAATAGGACACCCATAAATAAAAAAAAAACAAAACAGTTTTTAAAGTACAAAAAATCTTAAGAAACGCCACCGGTCAACGGCAGTGTGGAGGCCGCAGGTCTAGGAGGCACTGGAAGGATTGCAGGACTCATACAGGTAATGAAACAAAATATCAGTCTCCCCAATCGCCTTGTTCTGGGCCGTTGCGTTGTTCTAAATGAAATATGAACAAATATAATAACTGTTACACATATACATTTTACAAATGGCAAGCTCTTACAAACATATATTTATTTTTATCGGTATTTATAACTATTATCGGATTTAAATCAGCTCACCTTATACATCTCTCCAGCCCTTATAAGGTTTTGTTCAAAGACTTGTACATGCTCCATTCCAGACTGTGTAGAGTTCTAAAAAAAAACACACACACACACACAGGTGTATATCAGACACAGACATCTTGGAAGCAGATGCACAGATATATGATGCACAGACAGACAGACACTAACTACTTACACAATGTGGCTCTAGGTCTTTAGCCACCCTGTCCAAATCAGACTGCACTTTATTCAGGCGCTTATGGTGTGCGGAAGGCAGAATGTGCTTGAGGTAGTAATTCAAGATCCTGACATTGAGGCAGCAAGCATTCTTGTCCTGTGCAAATAAGCAACAGAAGAATATTCATTTGTAATATTCTACCATTACAGCCAGGGTGGTGCAGTGTCAAAACAGATATGAGAAGTTGCCATGATGCTGGATTTTGTTGCCATGCAGAGGTTCTTTAGAACTCCAATGAATGCAACTTTAAATGGAAGCTTCCACAAATCACATAAACGCACTTTAACGGGTTCACCTGCCGTTTTTAATCGTACAAATCCTACTTTGTTCACTTACTTTCAGTTTGTCGTTTGAAATCACTGGGATCAGGCGTGTCTCATGGTCGTGGTCACGTGACTGCGCCTGTGAACGAGAATGTAATTAGCCATCCTCAGCATCCCATCAGATGTGCCGCACGTCCCCGAGCCGTCATTACACGCATGGACTTATTCTCCACGTGTGCGACTATTATTTAATAGATTTATTATTTAATAGTACTTACGTCTTTGGCCATCACTATGACGTTGTTCCAGGTCTCTGAATTATCCAGTGGCCGCGAGCGCAGCCGCATGGAAGGCCGAGCGTGCGTCCTTAATACACTGCACAAAATGATCAACACTGCAAACACACACTTCATCTTCGGGCTTCTGTATCTTTTCGTCCAGATCACCTTAATAAAGTAGCACAATCCGTGCACTCTGCTGTAGGGCTGCTTGTGGTAACCTGTTGCACTGTTTATATATCTCAGCGCTGGCCTAGATCTGATCCCGACGTCACTGCGGTAGGCAGGTTTTTTTTTTTGGTGGTTTTTTTAAATATAGGCGTAATGGCCTGGATTTAGCACCTCGTGGGCTTTACAGTGGATGCACCTTTAACTCCACGCCCTGCACCTGTAAGAGGATCTGACTCAGACCTGGCCGAGGGAAGTGATGAGTTCCTCAAACGAGGAAACGCTGCTGCTGCTGCTGCTGTGTCCACTTACTGAGCTGCTTATTAAAACCTGCCTGGAATCTCTACGGTGAAGTCCCGTGATGACGCCACACTTGTTTTATTCATACCTATTATTGCACGGAGGTGATAAAAGTGCTTTATTGTGTTTGATTTTCGCAACAGAGCCTTTTTTTTCATGAGCAATATTCCAGTCAAACCCCAAGAGACATCTGATGAGTGCTGGGATCCTGCTATATCCTTAAAAATTGTAAATAAAAAAAAACACACAGACATTTAAAAATAAAACACTTTCAAAACATGTATTAAAACCTAGGAACTACTCTTCATTGGTACTCTCCACTACAGTAATTATGAATCCCTACTCCAAAAGTAAAGTAATCATTTTCAAGTTTTGAATCTCCTATAGGAGATTCAAAACTTGAAAATGATTACTTTACTTTTGGAGTAGGGAATTATCATTAGAAATCTGCTTACCTGGCTTAATTTATTAAAGCAATAACCTAGATACACCAAACGTCACTTAATAATTGCTCTTTATCAGTACTGTAATTATAACTTACAAATAACTTCTACTCCCAGAGAAATGTAATAAGCTTTCAAACCAATTATAAGAAATTGTCTTCACGTGGCTTAATTTCTTAAAACAATAACATAGGAACACCAACTCTTAATTAAAAAATATGCCCAAAATCAGTTAACATTGAGGCTTTTAATATTTCATATTTTTGTACTGCTGATGTTTTTTCTCATAGTAGTTGCATCTCATCAGTGCTATTCCACCACCCGAGCTTATGAAAGCAGTAATTGTTTTGGTAAGCTTTGCAAATTAAATTAAATATGAAAATAATTCTATGTATATTTCAGATGATTAATGTGCAGGAAAGTATAAAATGCTGTAAAAATGCACCACTGGCGAAAAAAAAAAAAAAGCTCTCTTTTAAATTATTGCTTTATTATACATTGTATTCCTTTCCACACTGAACTGCATTTGACATGAATTTGTTCGGATTAAACCAACAACTTAAAATTTGCAGCAACCTCACTGATTAACAATATGTACTCTATAAATCCAAATAAATTGGTATAAATGTAATAAATTAAGACATGTTTTCCTAATAAATGCAGAGATGAATATTCTTTTTATTTTTATTATATTAATATCTATGATTCTTTCATAGTAAAGGAGTTACAGGCATATTTCTCATATTGATGTCGCAGGATATTTAACATGCCCCCAGCAGCCAATCATTCTCTTACTTACACACACTAGTAAGGGACAAATAAGAGCAGTCAATTCACCTTGAATCCATATTTTTGGACTGTGGAAGAAATCGAAGAACATGAAAACTCCACCCAGTTATATTTCTATGTAAAGTAAATGAGTGCTCTAAAATTAAAATCATGTCTTCTACAGTGGCTTAGTTGTTAGTACGTTTGCTTTTTAGCACTGGGGATCCAGGTTTGAATCCCAATCTGGGTGGAGTTTCCATCTTCTCCTTTTGTCCTTGTGGGTTTCCCCTGGGTTCTTTTGTTTCCTCCCACAGTCCAAAAACATGGGTCAAGGTAAGTTGAATGCTCTAAATTGTCCCATATAGATTGTGTCTGTGTGATTGAGTGTGTGTGAAAATTCCCGGCAGTTGTTTTGTATGTTTCTGCATTGAGCTCCTCATCCCATCAGTTAAAGCTGGTAGATTCATGGCTTGGGTATTTTGCTGCAATGTGGGGTAGCATACTGGTGAATTCTACAATCATCTGTACATTTGTTGTGAGTGTGAGTAATACAGGTAGACATGTATCCTAAATACTCGTTTATGTTGTTTTGAAATAGTTAAACAAAAGTAATGGGAATAAATTAAAATAAATCCAGTTTATCAGTACACTATAGTTACAACTGTTTTGTATAGAGTAATGGACTAAATACGTTTATAGCAAAGACCTGAATATTAGTTACTAAAAACCTAATTTGTGGTCTAAGCTGCATGGTACCACACACTGCAATTAAGTATATTTTTTCTTTAATGAATTTTAAATCTACTTGTATGACATCTATGTGATGTCATAAAGAAATCAGTTGAATGTCATATTTAAGTTTACAGAAAAAATATTTGGCACATTGTTCTTTTTCCATTTCCTTCTGGCAATTTTCATTTCTGTAACTTCACTAGCGTCATTCGAAGATTTCTAATTAGTTTAAACTACTAATTACACACAAGTGTTTTGTTGTTTCCTTCATCCAGAATGTTAGAATGATGACATATCATGTATGAGTGATGGAGAAGGTTTCCACTAAAAGAGAGAGATGATTACTCGTGTCAGTTACAGACAGGTTTTATTACCGTGTATTTAAAAAGGATATTAATATAACTGATAAAATGTTTTGTGTGCATAAGTTATTTTCAGCACATATCCTACGTCATGTGAACTGATCCATTAAAAAACACTATTATGAACTGAGTTTATTAATGGATAATGGTAAACAACTTATATCTAACACTCATTCATAATTAGGGAGGCAGTTTAACTAAAGACTAAAAATTCCAATTTAAGAAAGCTGCCTAAAATTATACATCAATACTAATAAAAATCTATTCATAATAATACAATTTTCCAGTCAATGAACAAAACATTGCAATACAAAGAATTGTCATGTACATATTTAATTGACTTCTATATATTATTTGTATGATTTAAGTCACCTGGACGTTACTCCTCTAATATATAAACAATTACAAAAAAATCTAAATGTACAAATTCGTCTGTAAATTTTTTAAATAAATCGTATAAAATGTATTAACTTACATAAAAATCTACACTTTTACCAAAACAAGCATCTGATATTTGTTCACACATATTCTCATGGATCTTAAATTTGAGGTCTGGAATACTCTCAAAAAACATTTTGTATTTGTGTTTATTAAAAAAAAAGTTATAAAAGATATAAGAACAAGTGTAAAGTATTTAGATTTTTTATCATCCACTGTATATAAAGAGTGTAAAGAGATTCGGGGAATGAGAGATCTCTTTGTATAGGGTATGATAGGACACAGATATTAAATGTGTGTAATCTTTAAATCATGTCATCTTAAATCATCTGTGTGATCATCTGTGCCACATGAGAGCACAAGTACTTTGGGAAACTATCACTAGTATATTTTTCTGCAGAATTAAAAAATGCAACCTGAAACAATAACAGGAAGAAAGCTGCGTACCTCAGAAATAATGTTCATTTCACCGAGGCATCAGATCTAATATCATTCATCCATACTGTTATAAAAATGCACTGTATTTATATTAGGAAGAATCAGTACATGTCGTGGCATGTGTTAAGATTTATTAACCAACGTATCAGGACAGAGCTTTCAAACATTGAATTAAGATGTTTTATTCAGTTTCATTGTCACACTTGTTTAACAAACCATTTGCCATGTGATTAATACAAATGTGGGTTTCTGATGTTTCTTTTATTGGACTAGTTTGGGAAAGGCCCTCAAAGTGCATTTGTGTTCTAGTAGGTACTGTACCTTAATGCACAAAGAGTTTGGTGTGGAAGAACCTGTGCTGCTCGGCCCACAACTACATTAAAAACCTTTTAGGATAAAAACAGAGAACACTTCCAGGCCCTCTCATCCAAAGCCTTCTTCTGACCTTCAAACTCTTTCCTGAAAAGTTGCAACTTAAAATTTGAATTCATAAAATAATCTGTACAGATGTCATGAAGGTGTCCCTTTCTATGTACACCATAGCGTACCATTGACATATTTTATCAGGACAATGCCAGACTTTCTGCATTATGCTACAATGGTGCGGCTTCGAAAACACTAAGCCATTTGCTTTACAGAAGTGTGTTGCTGGCTTTATTATTTATTTTATTTTATTTAATAAAATATGGTTTAGTTGGAAATCATTGACACATCAGTTCTTTCCCCAAAAGTCTTTTTTCCTCTTCTGAGCTCGATCTAAAACCTGGGATGCCATGGAGCAGGAGGCTGCAGACCAGGACGAGATCTGTGACATCCTGTCATCTACACAAGAGAAAGAAATTATATTCATTACAAACTATCATTTCCCATTTTACCACACGTAGTCATTTAGAAAGTCTGTGTCAGTATGTGAAGCACTTCAAAAGATTAAACATGTCCAAATTAGGGTACTATACAATGAAGGATGACCTGAATCTTCCTTTATGGTTGACCTTGGTGATAAAGAGCTGACAGTGTCTTTGGTAAATCAATGTAAAACTGTTTCATAGTCACGTAACCTTGTGTTTTACCAAAATGATACTGTAAATGTGAGAAAGTTGTACCATTGTCAGACGCACTACAATCACTGGATGCAAACACAAAGAGGTCTGGTCGACTTAGTCCCAGGTTTCCTTTGGAAAGAAGAGTCGGTGTTATTATTTATATAAACAAATTCATTCATTCATTATCTTCAGCTTTGTCCTCTATTAGGGTCGCAGTGGGGTTCCCCATGCCCATCCAGGGGAGATCATTTTGGGCGCTGGGCAGACACACCCAGGACAGGGCGCCAACCTATCGCTGGGCACACACTCACTCACACACACACACTCTACATGGGGCAATTTTGGAGAACTCAATTGACTTGATACATGTTTTTGGACTGTGGGAGGAAACCGGAGAACCCGGAGGAAAACCACATGGACACGGGGAGAACATGGAAACTCCACCCAGATGGGGATTCGAACCGGGAATCCCTAGTGCTGAGAGGCGAACGTGCTAACCACTATGCCACCGTACCACCTATATAACAAAATGTTAAACTTATTTAAACTACATTTTAATGTATCATGTCTTTATCATTTATCAATAATTCATAGTACCAAACAGTGATGCACTTCTGCATTTGGCCTAATTTTTGTCCAGATAAACTCGGCTAATTGAATTTAAGGTGTGACATAATAGTAGTAATGTTATTTAATACTACATTGTAGTATTTGGTAGTTTGAAAGAATCTTCTGTTCAAAAGCTTAACAGTTGCAGTCCTGCTAGTTGAGCCTCTTTATTTTTGGTCAAAAGTCCACCTTAATCACTACCATGATATGCTTTATCAGTTAAGCCACAATGCCTGATTCAAAGCAGTACAGGAGAGGCAGAACAACCCACGCTATCAGAAGAAAACTGACCCACTATGGAAAAAAAATATACATCAGACCTTTTTTAAAAAAAACAAAAAAAAAACAAATAAGTAAATGGAAAAAAATGAGTTGGGGGATTGGAGACTGACCTAAATGAGCCTTGTCGCTAGCGGTAAGTTAACCTCACACTTTCTTGACGGTAAATGAGTCATTTAATGTCTATAAAGGTATTTTGATGGCCTGGCTTCTATAGTTCAGCCATGTGGTAGGATGTAAGCCTGGAAAAAACAGATTCGATCATAGTATCTTGAAGGCTGGACAATATAAGCAAACCATACCATTATGCTGAAATTCTGGGTTTCGCAGTGTGCCCTGAATTCTGTTGGCATGTGATAGGTTGCAATCCCTAAGCCAGGCAGTGATTACTTCTTTGTCAGGTTTTCTAGCGGGTTTAGTAGGAAGGGTCATCGGAGAATCATCTGTCAGGAAGACTTCTCTTAATGGCAGAGGGTCCACTGTAGGCAAGCCTGCAGCTGGAGGAGAATGAGAGATGTTCTCATTCTTATCCTGTAAAATGAAAGTAAAGCATAGAGTTAAATGCTGAAGTATTAAAACTAAACTAAAATAGACTACAATTACTAAACAAAATTTTAGTGACACATATGCCAAGTTTCACACAACTGGAGTTGCCGAATGGAAAGAAACTGATTGTTTCGGAGATGTGTCACAACTCGTTATCTTTCATCTCACCACAAACCTATTACAAAACCTAATGTTGTGATATTGTCACTGAAGGCTGGGCTGATTCTGTAGTAAATAAAAACATTTAATTAAATTTATGAAACAATTCCTAAAAACAGGTTTTGTTAGTTTTGAGTGTTCTATGTGAAAGGTGATGAACAGGAAACACAATTACAACACACTAAACTTATTCATGGATATTGTTGTAAATCTCGGGAGTGTTCTTTACCTTGTAATGTACAATTGGAGGTGTGACCTGGCTGAGGTGTCTGTATGGTGAGTGGGCTTTTCCCAGAGGTGCTTCACTTCTTCTGATTTTAGTATTCTTCATCTTTGGTGGAGAAACTAGTAAAGCACCTCCTGAAAGAAGAAAAGAATATATATACTCCAATAAGCCTTCAAAAATCATACACATTCATTATCTCATGTCATTATATTGACAGCTTAATACTATGATAGGGTTGGGGGGGGGGGAGTGTTACCCATACAGAACATTTTAGGCACTGGGCAGATACACCCATTACAGGGTGCAAATCCATCACTGGAAACTATACTTATTATAATAATTTAATATCGCATCGTATTATCTTCTGCTTAATCCTATACTATGGACAATTGGGGGGGCATCCAGGGAAGAATGTTTCAGGTGCAGAGCAGATACACCAAGGACCTCCAATCCATCACTAGAAACTAAATTCATTATACTAAATTAATATTACAAATTAAATCGAAATAACATTTTTTTAAAATAAATTAATTTCTATCTGATGGGATGATTTAAATTGAGGAAGGATGGTGTAAAAAAACTGTAAGTTTTTCTATATTTTATTTTAATTCAAGGATAAAGCGGAAGATAATGAATGAATGAATGAATGAATATTTTAATTCATTAGTAAAATACAAGCTGTGTGTAAAAATTTGCCGCTTGGAATTTACTATTATAAACTCATTTGAATACAACAAATTATATCTTAATTCCACTCTGGTGGTTGTGGTTACTTCCGGAGACACTAGAGGATAAAATGTGTAAATAACCCTGCAAAAAAGATAATGTGTAATGGGTTTTGATATCAGGCTGCTTAAGGGAAAACAGTGACTAAGAGGTTTAATGCTTTTTTTTCTAATCTCTATACACAATGGATCAAAATGGAATTACTAGGTTAGATAAACAGTCACTGGAATGCTGCTATAAATATTTCCACAAAGCAACAGATGCTTCAAGGAGTAAGATAAAAATAATCGTACCGCTAATTAAATGAGTGGAGCTTTTTATAGCATCCTCAAACAAAAATGTTCTTCCACCTGCACGTTGTAATATTCATTTATTCACCTGGAAAAGCCTTTTATCCAACTAGTCAGACTAAGAACAATGAACGATGATTCATCTGACCGCAATCGACTCCGCCGTTGCTGACTCTCTGCTGACACCAGGTCATGGCACATGTTTTCACCAGCAGTTACAAATGGGTTCCAAATTTGTTTCCTGCCAACCTAAAGGCAATCTGTAATCCATGACCGCAATGAATCCAGTGATATATAAAACTTGAATTAAAATTACTAACTAATTTAGCACATCCTCTGCATGGTTTTCTGTTTATATACAGAATGGAACATTTGTATAAAGACAATAACACTTTTGTTATTTAAATTGGGTTATTAAAGATACATTTTAAAGGTCCTTAAATAATTACACAATCATTTTCATATTTTATTGATGTTCGTTTTAGAGAATGTGTGAGCTTGTTGATGCTCTGTTTCACCCAACTTTTGCATAAGTTGACTTTAATTCCATGTTGTAATCAAATAATATATCTTAAGACATTATGCCTGTATATGTT
The DNA here is from genome assembly GCA_019802505.1 of Corydoras sp. C115. Lineage (NCBI taxonomy): Eukaryota > Metazoa > Chordata > Actinopteri > Siluriformes > Callichthyidae > Corydoras > Corydoras sp. C115. Next base: position 3,934,511 of record JAFMOC010000017.1, on the reverse strand, counting down.
GATATACGACAATGTGTTAGATAATGTATGTGAATGTGAATGTGTTTCCATTATGTCTTTAAATAAACTGATATGATACCACTCATTTTAGGTCACAGGGGATTCCCCTGGCCACCAAACATGTCTTGACTTACACTAACATTAGGGAAAGTGTAACCATATAAAATTTAGATTTTCTGCTCCAACATTTCCTTGAGATGTAACACTGAAGTAAAAGTGGGTGTCGGCCACAATGCTAAAAAACCTGAACAAAATGTGTGGGTGAGCTGTTATTCCACTCGCTTTTCACAGCTTATCGCAGTAAATTATTAATTACTTTACTCTAAAAGAGGACAAAAATCAATAGCCAAACTCCTGTTATTCGGTTTCAACTAACAAAAAACAATTTCCTCCAACTAGACTATGACCTTCTTAGGTAACAAAACTTTAAACAGTTTCCAACATTAAGTGAGCTAAAGCCTTTTTGAAACAGAATGTGAATAGTTTGAATGAGTGCTGCAATCCACGTCTTACAGCATATTTAAATAAGCCTTTGTTACAAATGCCATAATTTTCTTAAATGACTGATAACTTTCCCATATATGCAATAATTCGATTTTACAAATGACTTTTATCCTATATGGCTATACTGCTGTATTTGTAATACCTTGTCAAAGGAATTCTGTTCATGTGTATTCTGAACTCTTACATCTTTTTCACCTATGTTTTGTATTAACATAATACATTTTAAAGTATTGTCTCAGTTGATATCCAAAAATTTTGATTTTCAGAAAACCAGCACATCAAAAAATGTTTTTACATTTCCACTAAAGCCATAAGTTTATTTTCCTATGATAAAGTAAATAACAGAGAAATATGGCACTAAAAGTGGCAGTTAATCTTCAGTACATATTTGTATAAGAAGTCAAATTTGTGCAACTAAAACAGTTTTTGTATCACTTGCAGGTGAACTGGTTACCTATGGCAGGAGTGGTGCGATCATGATGAGTCCTTTGTGCAGCCAGCATAGTTTTCAGTTTGGGAGTGGGCAACCTGCCCTCCTTAATAGAGCCTCCAGATTTTAGTGCAGGAGTTGTGGTCCTAAATATAAGTGTAAAGTTAATTGCGTTTAATTGCAACATTATAAAATGATCATTTTGTGTTCCAATAACAACAATAACTTACACCTCCTTTATCTCTTTTGAATACCCAGCAGTAGCTTCGTTATTATCTGTCTTCTTCTTTTGTGGAACAGGTACCTCCTCGCTTTGTTGTTTTACTTCTGCCTGACTTCCCTCATTAGAATCATTTCTCTCATCCCATGCTAACTTTCTTTGTAGAGGACGTGTGGGCATCTTGGAAAGCCCTGCATCTTCACCAGAATTCCTCCTAATGGAATTCATTGAGACAGATGCTCCAGAGCTGCGGCTCCCATCAACACTGTTCAGCCGAATGATTATACACAAAAAACAAAGTCAGGAAACTCTTAATACAGTAAGGTAATAAGGATAGGTTAATTAAACTAAAAAACCTTAGCCTAAGTATGATTTATATTATATAACAGTTAATCCCATAAAGAAATAATAATATTAATAATATAAATAATAAACTGAGGCATTCCAGGAGTGCTGATACAGGGTTTAACCCCACAGGAACTTATAATCTTATAATTAATAATCAGAAACAGCACATACCACGGGGAAAGAGATCGACTACGAGTTGCAGGAAAAGAGGGCACGGCAGCTACATCAGCCAACACATAGATTTTAATATATGTTTGATTATATTGGTGTTTAATTAAAGCCAGTGCCTAAGATTGTGAAATCCTCATTTGTTGACCCCCGTTGCAGTGAACTTTAAGGTTGCATATGTGAATAATGAAAATTTAGAGAATTGTCAACTCAGTTATCAATTTAAAGGAATTTTATTGTGGGGAGTTGTCACAATATTTTCACCCTTTTTTCAAAGTCTAAAATAAATTTGCACCCTTATGAAGTGGGGAATGACTACAATTGATTTTTCTTTGTGCTTGTACCTGGCCAGGTCCAGAGCCTCGATGATAGGACTATGGGACGAATGTGAATCCTCATCAGGGAAAATGGAGGGAGAGGAGCAGTCTGAAGCCTCCCACAGGTAGTTCTGCTCTGAGAGAATCTGGCTGAGGTGATGCCGAGAAAAGTGCGTTCCCCAGGCTCTCTTCCTGTAAGCATCTGCTTTCTCTCTCAACTCCTGCATCTAAGGAAACGGTCGATAGAAAAATGAAACGTCGTCGTAAAGAAACGATGACTGGTATTGAACTTCGTATTGTGTTTTCACAAAATGAAATCTAATTTCATAATTTTGTTTTGATAATTTACTTCCAAATTTATAAAGATTGTTTGATCGTACAAAATGAAACAGGCTGCACTTAGTGAAAAAAATTAAATGGAATTTGTAATGACTCAAACGCAAGTCTGAGTCTGCAAATATCCTACACACTCAACAGAAAGATGACGTAAAACCTAAGGTAACAACCTTTTCCACTAACTGAAAATGTGTCTGATAAATGACTTAAGCATTTTTATTCAAATGATAATTTAAAAAAATCTAATATACTAAGTGATGCGTTTATGAATGGAAGAAATTTTATACTTATTATTAGTGTCATTTATTTTTGAAAAGCCAGTTGTCCCAGAAAATACATGGTGTATGTAGCTTCCTCAGATTCAAAGTCGACAGCACAAATATTCTTGCCAATACTGATTAGGTTTATTCTTGAGTTTGCACCTTAACTTTGTACATAATCTTACACCCAACCGTAAGAACTGTAACATAAATCAAATAAACAATTATACAATGAGCAATTTACATATTGTAGACTATTAATCTTAAGACTGATCCTTTGTTGGTTTTATCACACGAATTTACATCTTGATTTAGAACCGTAGTTACATATCAATTCACTCTAATGCTAGAAAGGGTAATAAACGCAATTGGCATATTAACAGAATACAAACCTCATTGGCTGCATGAAATATCTAAGGAGAGCTATGGTTTCACGTCGTACCCTGCTGGTCTTCACTTTCCGAACGACCCTAAATGCTAACTTTGGAACCTTTGTAACGTGGTAACCGCGGTAATTAGCAGTGTAACCATGGAAATTAACATTGTCAATGTTCTTAAAAGAACAGAAGTTCTATCCACAAGTTCTATTATACAATTTTACAAACCTTAAACCAATTAAGAATATAAACTGCTTAAGTAGGCAGTTACAGTGTATATGGCATCAAAACCTCATTAAGCAATCAGACAAACCATACAGACTCTCTTATTGATTCTACACATTTTGTACATTTTATCAGCTTCACAACAACAAAGGATTACAGATTTACTAACACAAAGTGTGCAGCTGACCTATTGTCTTTGACTTTAGAACTACAAGGTAGCCCAATGGACCATCATGTTGTAGGCAGGTTAGGTATGAAGTGGCAATGGCAAAAGTTAATGGTGTACCAAAAAAATGTAGTAGTGGTGCTGTATCCAGCACAATATATACACATTGCCACATCGGTGTCACTGTTTTGCTGGAAATGACCCACCACCCACATAATTCCTTCTCCGTGGTGGGCATGACCTTTAAACAGGGGCCCAAGGGGTTTAACAACATGATTAAGAGAAAGTGATGTTCTACAACATCTAAATATAGAACATCAAAGTACACCTACATAATAAAAAGACTATATGATAGACAAAGTAGCAGGAAGTGGGCTAAACTTAATTATTTCTTAATTCCTTTGGTAAAGGACATTTAGATCTTTAGATCTGAAGGCTGTGGGTTCAAATCCCAGGTCCACTAAAATTACCAATGTTGCAAGAACTTTAACCCTTTACTCTTACCACAGAATATAACACTAGGGACCCTAATATATAATATAACCCTTTTAGACCACGTTACTTGCTTCAAAACACTTGAATTAATATTGTGGCTTACTTTTTATGAAGGCCTGGAAAAATAATTAACTTTAAAATCAAGCTAAATTTGTTATATTTTGTTAATAACACAAAATCCACATTCACCATAACATTTTTATATTTGCTATACTTTATTCACTACAACTTATGTGTACTAAAAAACGATAAGAGTAATACACACAAAGCAAAACGATAAGAGTAATACACACAAAGCAAAACTGTAATTCCTGTACAAAGCATCTAAGGATGCAAAAAAACCCAGCAAAACCACAGAGAACTTGAAAGTTCAGTGGAAAGAATTGCTTGCTTGCTGCTAAACTGCTGACTCATAGCAGTGAAAGCCTCAGTTTTCTACACGTTTAAGTTTATTGCTGTTGTCATACAGGCGTTTGTTAGCATGACATAATGAATGGCCTTATCAGAGATCTGATCAGAAAGGAAGACTAAGTTTTGTTTAGTGGTTTCCACAATATAAAAAAAAGCCTATGTGAGTTGATAAAATCAATAACAAAACATTAGTTTCTCCAGCCAGACTTTGGTCTCTGTGTTTTGAATCTAAAAAGTGTTGTACTGAATCAGATTTGGATCATTTCTTAAAGTACATTTGACCAGAACTTGCCTTGTGGTCCTCTTGTACAAAAAAAGTGTAGAATTCTTTACTTTTATTTTATTTCATTTATTATTTTCTTTATAAAAAAAATAACATAAAAAAGTGCACGACCTAGATAAATAAATCCTGTTGTATACCATTGTCGTAATTATTCCCCGCATCCTTGTCTGATGGCAAATGGGCCCAAAATTGAATTGCAATGTGAAAAAAATCAACCAACAAAACTGAGTTTATCCTTTCTGAAAGCATTTTTGGGTCTTTCCCGAAAAACATTTCTCATAGTTACAAGCTTCGTTCAGCAAAATATACCTTCCTGTAAGCCTGTTTATCCTGACAGCCCATTTTTGCAGTTTTTGGTACAGCCCCAGAAAGTTGAGAAATTTGTCAATAGTTTTGCTAGTGTTTAAAATGTTTGAAATTTTAATTCAGGTAAACCGAAAGAGTCTGGGAGAAAGAACAGCATATGTTTGGAAACATTACTCAACTAACCCTTACAACACTGAGGTAATCCCATACTGATCAATCGATGCTAGGCATTTAATAAGTGATTTATAGGCTTTACTATTCAGAATTTTACCAATTGTACCATTTGTGATGGTTGCAAGGGTGCAGACAGTTACTTTGCTCACTTTTTTGTGCTCAGGGCTTAGCAGGTACCAGTCTGATATATTATGGTGCTATTAAGAGACACATTGTCACAAAATAAAACTGACACAGAGCTTACCATCTTCAATTTCTTAGTATTATTTAATTAATTCTTGATTGTTTACACAAGCAGTTCTCTTATTAAGGTCATCTAAAGAACCCATTTCTATAAAACACACTGGCTTTCTATATTTATTAGCATAATTGTTTTTCATTTGGATTTAATGTGTGTTTTTTGCAGTTTAAATATCTAATAGCAGTGTATAAACTGATTTTTTTGTTTGATAAATTTCTCAGAAATCTGTACTGTACAAGCACCTGTGTTACAAGTATTGGCATTTCAGTGTCGATTACAATCCTTGCTGAATTGTATTCATATCAGTTATATGGCTTCAGTTATACAGTATATGGAACAGTTATATTGTTCTCTTTCTTTTCATTATAGTGACGTGATTATCTGTTTATTTCCATTTTTTAACAATTCACAGCTAGTGGCTTGACCACTTCAGAGTTTTTGAAAAAAAAAGGAACTTTTTTGAATGACATTTTGTCCACATCATTTTGAATGAGTTCTAATAATGGCTCAGACTGTAAAACTGTTTTCGTATTCATTTATAGTTCCATTTTTAAAATGTTATATCTATCCCACATATTAAATGATGAAACACTGTTAGTATGTCAGAATTTAACCTCCTGAATATCACACGGAATTAAGTATTTAAAATATGAATAGCAACTATTGACAAAAAATAAATAAATACACGAAATAAACCACTTGCAAGATTGAAAATTCAAATGCGTGATTAGAGATCATGACGATGCGATGTCTTAATGTCATCAGCTTTTGATTCTTACTTTTATTTGCTACAAGCACACAGGCTCTGTATATTTAATCAGACATGTATTCTTTGATGGCTTATAGTAAACCCACAAACACTATGAATACACCTTTTCTACCACATGTACTATCTGTCACACGTCAACAAAACACACAGCAGTCAGGAAAATCTGTATTTCATACGTAATTATTAATCCCTACATATTTCAGAAAATAATTTTAAAACCTAGAGCTATGATCTAACATTAATTGAGGTCTTATTAACATTTTTGACATTTTATTAACATTTTAACATCATGACATGCAAAGTACTCATTCATTCATTCATTCATTCATTATCTTTCGCTTTATCCTATATTAGGGTCGCGGTGGGGTTCCCCATGCCCATCCAGGGGAGAACGTTTCAGGCGCTGGGCAGATACACCCAGGACAGGGCGCCAATCCATCGCTGGGCACACACTCACTCAAACAGGCACACTCTATATGGGGCAATTTGGAGAACTCAATTGACTTGATCAATGTTTTTGGACTGTGGGAGGAAACCGGAGAACCCGGAGGAAACCCACGCGGACACGGGGAGAACATGGAAACTCCACCCAGATGGGGATTCGAACCGGGAATCCCTAGTGCTGAGAGGCGAGCGTGCTAACCACTAAGCCACCGTGCCATGCAAAGTACGGTTTTTCTTATTTGTCTTAGATAGATAAATAAGTTAATGATAAGGTGATGCCACTAACCTAAATGTATTGTTCAGTGTATAGTACCCCTAGCTTATCTCATCCACAATATCATATCTTAAATGGATTACCTCTTTTCCTACAGTCCTGAAGCTGATCCGTTCTCCATTCCTGTAGCTGTAATATAGAGGAGAGCGGAAGTTTGAGCTATATTCAGTTTTCACTTTTCTGCAAGGAAAAATAGGGAAAGCTAAGCATATTTTCACATTAATTATGGGATTCTGTTCTCCAAAGTTTAATAAAATAATTGAATGAAACACTTTCTGATGAAGTAAATAACACAAAGATGAATGTGACTTTACAGTCAATCAATCATAATACAGAATAAAAATACTGTAAGCGTTTGTATTTTTTTATAACAGTGTCTGTATGAAATACAATTTGTAGAACATTTGCATGCATGTCTGTTGTAAGGAAGGGGAGCGCAATAGGCATTCCTTTCTACTGCAACAATGACATCTAATGACTGATCCAGTTACTACAAGTACAGTAGTGATGGAGAGAGGCAGATAATATGGGTCACAATTTAAATTGTACCGTTATAAGCTTTTAATGTTCTTATCAACAAATGATTGTTGGAAATATTAACAAAAATCTAACAAATAAATGGAGTTATTCGGGGGAAAGCCATTGATTTCCTTATATGCTTTCTCGTGGATTAAACCTACAGACTCCTCAAATATGCAGATAAGCAAACAATGACAAATTATTAAACCAAAACCAAGCCAAGCCATTAAACAAGCTGTCTGATTATTGAAATGCTTTGTTGGTTTGAACTTTTAAAAGCTTAATTTTTGATCATCTTATTGTTTAGAGGTGGTAACTGTAATTCCACCGGCTCTTCGTGTGTATGAATGTCTTTATGGCTAGCGAATTTTAACAGTTAAACAGCATCTATATATTTCATGTAACTTAACTGAAGAAGCTGAAATTGTAATATGAAAACACCACTAACATGCACAAAAGATTTTTTTTATGTTTGGGGAACCAGATTAGATGACTTGTGATTTGTGGATAGTTTAATTATTTAATAGATTATATAGACCAGTAGAGACCTATAAAGCTGCTTTAAGACAATTTTATTATTCTAATAATTTTTATTCAAATATGGCTTGCACATTCCTACCTCACGCGGTGTCAGCAACCAGTTCATGGTCACAGAATTGGATACTAATGTTTACTTAAAAATATCTGATTTACAACATATGGCTTTAGCAGACATTCCTACCTCAAAGCGATGTCACAGGGTTAATCACAACCCAGTTCAATGAGGGTCACAGGAACATTGGATACTAACCTGGGATTTACTTAAAAACATCTGATTTCCCTCAAGCAGAGGAAGTACTAATAGAATGTACTAATAGAAATAATAATAAAGTAATGATTTAAGCATTAGTTTTTTGGTTTAGTTAAATAGAACCACACACCTTACAGGTTTGGGTGAAGTATGGTTTTGAGATAACTCTTCTTCATGTAGTTGCTCTGAATCGGGATGTACAGTCTGCTCTTTCAACCTCGATTTTCTGCTGATCTCTGTCTGCCTTTTTTTCTTGCCCCTACTCTGCTATTAAAAGCATGTTGGAAAAAATAAAGCAAAGAAAGATTAGTTAAAATCATACATCCTTCTCTCCAACATGCAAAATATGTTTCAAATATGTCTCAATTCTGGTAATGAAGTAAAACAAACCACTACCTCTTTAGGAGACCTATTAAGTCTTTGGCATGGTGGAACCTCATTTAGTTCCATATCTCTTCGTAAACGAGGCGGTCTTGGTGGAGGGGATCCTTTAAAGCTTCTTCTGTACTCGCTCTCCATAACTACAGGATTTGATTTAAAAGGTGGAATAGACTCATTTTTGCTGTACCACATCTAAAAAATGGAGAAATAATAAATATCTTTACATCAATTATTTAACTGAATTTGTAATTAGAATAATGTAATTGAAGAAATGTAAAGAAATGTAATTGAACTAGTCTTACTTCTACTTACATTGTAATAACTTCAATTATATAAACTGAGTTAAAACGTTAGTTTGGCATGCATGTCACTCTGCTACCATCTATTGGTGAAAGGTTGTGCTTTACAGAATAACATCTGTATACATATTTAGTATTCACATTCCTGACTATCCCACAGTTTAAAAGTCAGACAAGTTCTCACAATTTCATAAATCACTTTTTTATACAAATTTTTTTTTTTAAGTACTCCCACGTTTTACATATATACGTGACACATATATACTTTACAGGATAAATTGCATATATATTGCATGCAGTGTTGATATTTTGCTGTGTGTTATTTGTCTGGTTATGTGCCTGTTGAGCAGTAACTAGCGGTGATTCAGTCATTGATGATTTCCACTGAAACTGCCTCTGGTACTCGGAGTTCCGATGACCGGCATTCTGGCGCTCTGATTTTAGACCAGCCTTTTTTCTCAGTACATGAGTAATCTACAAGAAAGAAGGCAAAATATATATATTTTTACTGTACTGCAGCCAGCACTGTAATAAAAGTGATATAGGAGACAGCCTGCGTTAGATGGCAGACCACAAAGAGCTCCATTAGTCAGGTCACTACATCACACAACCCAAGGCTAAATAGTAACAAAGTTTAGTGGCCTTATCAATTATAAATCTGAGGCCACCTTCTTTTGTAACACCGGTAAGATCTGTACTCACCCCATTTGATAAACGTGGCTTTTGTTTTTGCTGTTCAGAGGAGGGACCAGGTACATTTGCAGTAGTTGAAGAATTCTCTTGATGCTGGTTGATACATGAGGCTTTTGCTACACTGGATTCTCTTGGAGCAAGAGGGGTTTCTACATTCCCTGAATTGTCAGTTTGTGGTTCAGGGACAAGGGCTGGACAAGCAGGCCTGGCTGTGCTCTGTGGTCTTTGGAGAGCTTCTGAATCCGTCCAACGGAGAGAATTGTATACTTGAGGCGGGCTGAAAGGAACTCTCTTTTTGGATTGAATCTGTGGTTCTTTACTAATCGCTTTAGACAGACAGACACACACACACACACACACACACACACACACACACACACACACACACACACACACACAGAAATGGCATTACACATTGATTTAAAGCCTCTTTTGACTACTACTTAAAACTTAATATATTATGGACTGTAATTTCTTTTCATTGTATAAACATAAAAATAGAATAAAAGGAATCTTGGCCAACTTCACTTGTAAGTAAAGATGAGACGATCAATAATTTTTGCAATTAATCATCCAAATTAATCATTAGAGTGTTATAGTGTGTATAGTGGTATTAGGCTATTAGTGTGCGATTTCTCACCTAGCTGGTCAGAGCGAAGTCCAGCCAGTTGCATTGCTCGTGATGAGGATGCTCTTCTCACATTTCTCGCCTTGTGTTTATTCTGATGCCGTCTGCTTCCCTGTGTTGTGTGACATATAAAGAAAGCTGATTATGAATAATCCAACACTTCCATTAAAATCTGTAATACAAATCTGGGTTTTTTATTATATTTATTTCATTCAGTTAAATTCATTTCATTTTTTAGGTTAATATGGGGCAGCACGGTGGCTTAGTGATTAGCATGTTCACCACTCAGCGCTAGGGATTCCCGGTTCGAATTCCATCTGGGTGGAGTTTCCATGTTCTCCCGGTGTTTACGTGGGTTTCCTCCGGGTTCTCCGGTTTCCTCCCACAGTCCAAAAACATGGATCAAGGTCAGTTGAATTCTCCAAATTAGCCCATATAGAGTGTGTTTGTGTGGGTGAGTGTGCCCAGCGATAGATTGGCGCCCTGTCCTGGGTGTATCTGCCCAGCGCCCAAAACATTCTCCCCTGGATGGGCATGAGGAAATCCCCCCCCCCCCCCGTGACCCTAATAGAGGATAAAGCCGAAGATAATGTATGGATGGATAATATAATATAAGAATATAATAAAACTTACTGATACATATGTATCTCTTTGTTACATATGTATGCATCTCTTTGTTACCAATAATATATAGTACATAAAGACAATGGTACAAATAGACATTCAAGTTCAATTAATTTCTTTTTTTAGTTTAATATGTTTTTATAGCATGGCACGGTGGCTTAGTGGTTAGCATGTTCACCACTCAGCGCTAGGGATTCCCGGTTCGAATCCCCATCTGGATGGAGTTTCCATGTTCTCCCCGTGTCCGCGTGGGTTTCCTCCGGGTTCTCCGGTTTCCTCCCACAGTCCAAAAACATGGATCAAGTCTATTGAATTCTCAAAATTGCCCCATATAGAGTGTGTCTGTGTGAGTGAGTGTGTGCCCAGCGATGGATTGGCGCCCTGTCCTGGGTGTATCTGCCCAGCGCCCGAAATGTTCTCCCCTGGATGGGCATGTGGAACCCCCCCACCCCGCGACCCTAATAGAGGATAAAGCGGGAGATAATGAATGAATGAATGAATGAAAGGATGTTTTATTGCAAATGTCAGCGACTGTACTCTGTACTTTGTACTTTCCTATACAGTTTAAAAACTTTAAGCTTCCTGGATGTCACAGAAGCTTACATTTACGTTTATTCTGGGTTTAATTTCTTTAAAAATGAGAAATGCGCTAAAGCTTTGTTATTATTACAGCACGAGGTCATACAAGCGATTTATTTAAAGCTCTGATACAAAACGGAGCGTTACCTCGAACTGAAACACAAAGTTCAGACAGTTAGTCTCTGAAACCCTGCACTGCGAACGCAATCTGTTCAAACATCAGATTTAGTTTTGATGGATGCTGCAAAGCCGGCAGATTTCAGATAATGTGTGTATTATATATAATGTGTGTATAAAATCTAATGCGTGCTGCGTTACCGTCAGTAACTCCGGTGCTGTTTACATTTAAAAAGCGAAAGCCAGCAGCCTCCTCTCGAATTTTGAAAACACTGTGATGCAGAACATGAAATGAACGTGTTCCGGTTTCAGCTCCTCCTTCAGCGACACCCCCCCCCCATCTCACCACTAGAGCTGTGCGATACCAAGAATTTTGGTATCGATTCGATACCAAGTAAATACAGGGCCAATATCGCGATATTCGATACCGATACCGATACTTTTTAATATTTAAGCTTCATTGATCCAAAAGACCTAGTATAGAATTTCGCCAAACATTGTAGGTGACAACAAAATAATGTATCCCAATCAACATCTTTGTTTAGAAACAATGGAACAGTAATAAAACAAAGTTTGCTTTAACGTGAGGAAAATATATATTTTTGAGGTAAGAAACGACAATACAAATATAAAGTAAAAATGCTCCCCTCACTAGACAGTTTTTTCTTTCTTTGTTTCTTTTTTATTAAATAGAATGTTGTGTGTGGTTTTGGGTGTGCTGTGTGCTTTTATATGTGCTTAAATAAGTTTGTTGTGTTTCCTGTGTACCTAATAGACTTTTTGCAAACTGAACAGGTTGCTGATGTCGCGTTTTCGGCTGTAAAATACAAACAGCGCTTCTCTTTCTTTCAGACATCTTTTTTTTATCTCCCACTCCGAGTCTCTCTCTCCGTACTGTGATGTGTCGACTTGGGCGGGTCAGGCTGAGCCCATGTGGCCGCTGTCTTCAGTATCGATCTTTTTACGCAAGTATTGTTCAATACCAATACCAGTGTTGGTATCGATATTATCGATATTTGTATCGATCCGCACAGCTCTACTCACCACCACCACCACCACCACCTCCCAGCACTCAACCCCTGTCTCTGTTTCAACATCTGTTTAACCACTGGATCATTTATAACCTAGTACCAGAATGATAATTCCTCAATCACAACTTTCCATTTAACCACCAGTGCAATATAGAGGCTGCTGTAATACTCATTCATTCATTCATTCATTATCTCCCGCTTTATCCTCTATTAGGGTCGCGGTGGGGTTCCCCATGCCCATCCAGGGGAGAACGTCTCGGGCGCTGGGCAAATACACCCAGGACAGGGTGCCAATCCATCGCTGGGCACACACTCACTCACACAGACACACTCTATATGGGGCAATTTGGAGAATTGAATTGACCATGTTTTTGGACTGTGGGAGGAAACCGGAGAACCCGGAGGAAACCCACGCGGACACGGGGAGAACATGGAAACTCCACCCAGATGGGGATTCGAACCGGGAATCCCTAGTGCTGAGAGGCGAACGTGCTAACCACTAAGCCTACACTAATACTACACTACAATAATACTACATGATAACAGAACAGTGGGGCAGTGGGGTAGCTCAAGTTGGGGCAGTTTTTGGACTGTTTGTGGAAACCGGAGTACCTGGTGGAAACCCAGGTGAATACGGGGAGAACATGGCGGCTGGAGGCGGACAAAACAAAAGAATAGGGTGGTAGAGTGGCACGTCTGCGAGGATTGAATCCCAATCTGGGTGGAGTTTTCATGTTACATTTACATTTGGTCATTTATTAGATGCTTTTATCCAAAGCGACTTACAAGGTGAGCACAGGGTTCATCACAGCATCCCTGGAGCAATGAGGGTTAAGGGTCTTGCTCAAGGACCCACACTGGTAACGTCAGTGGACCTGGAATTTGAACCCCCAACCTTCAGATTGATAGCCCAACACCCTAAACACTGAGCTACCGCAGCCTCATGTTCTCTCTGTGTCCGCATGGGTTTCCTCCGGGTTCTCCAGTTTCCTCCCACAGTCCAAAAACATGGGTTGAAGATAAATTGAATGCTCTAAATTGCTTTGTGTGTGTGTGTGTGTGTGTGTGTGTGTGTGTGTGTTTCCCCTGGATGGGCATGAGAAGCATCCCCCCTCCCCACTACCCTAGAAAAGCTTGCTGTCCAATCCATGGCTTAGGAAGAAGTACAAATTACATGTAATATGATTTATGTTTTAAACATAGCAAAATCGCTACAGCTGCTATTTCTGCACTAATGAAACATGTAAAGATACAAATGATTTAGAAGCTGAGAGCAATCTTTACATCACACACACGTTTTATTTGAGTGTTATTTAGTAAATGAGAGGAAATGTTTACCTTAAAGTGGACCATCATTGTAAAGTAAAGACGCTGTGAGCTCAGTGAAACCTCACGGCGTTTAAAGCTGTGAGGTTTAAAGCATCGACACGAAGCTGAAAGAGATTCCGTTAACGGATCGGATTTAAGACGCTTGTCGCCTTGGCGACGCTCGGCGCGTCTCTTGCCTCGCGCGTGCGCGTCTGCGCGCTCCTAAGCCGCTTGTGCAGGTCTGGAGGTGAGCTGGTCACCTTGTATCTTAGCTGACCCCAAACATTGAGTTGGGATACTTTGTGGCTTTGAATAAATATGATATAAAGATAAACAAATGACCAAATATAAAATCCATACAATTAAAATAATGTAATCCATGATCTGCAGTCCAGCACCTCTCATGCAGAAACAGAATGTTATCCATCCATCCATTAACTTACACTTTATCCTCTACCAGGATCGCAAGGGGGGTTCCCCATGCCCATCCAGGGGAGAACGTTTCGGGCGCTGGGCAGATATGCCAATCTATAACTAGGTACATACTCACTCTCACACACACTATATGGGGCAATTTGGAAAATTAATTAATTCATTCATTCATTATCTCCCGCTTTATCCTCTATTAGGGTCACGGTGGGGTTCCCCATGCCCATCCAGGGGAGAGCGTCTCGGGCGCCGGGCAGATACACCCAGGACAGGGCGCCAATCCATCACTGGGTACACACTCACACACTCAAACACACTCTATATGGGGCAATTTAGAGAAGTCAATTGACTTGATCCATGTTTTTGGACTGTGGGAGGAAACCGGAGAACCCGGAGGAAACCCACGCGGACACGGGGAGAACATGGAAACTCCACCCAGATGGGGATTCGAACCGGGAATCCCTAGCGCTGAGAGGCGAACGTGCTAACCACTAAGCCACCGTGCCGCCTTTGGAAAATTCAGTTGACCTTAATCCATGGTTTTGGACTGTGGGAGGAAACTGGAGATCCCGGAGGAAACCCACACGGACACGGGGAGAACATGGAAATTCCACCCAGATTGGGATTCGAACCGGGAATCCCTAATGCTGAGAGGCAAACGTGCTAAGTCACCATGCCGCCCTACAGAATATTATAAATGATAAAATAAACCTTGTAGAAAAATTCAAAAAAGCATACTTAAAGGTCCTTGTGCAATCAATTGTTTAATTACAGTAGTATTTTTTTGACAATAAAATGAGGCGATTCAACTTGTTTTATATTATCTTATTAATTTTAAGTGTGGAGACATATTTCCAGACACCAGCTCATTTAAAGGATGTTTTGAATTGCTGTCCCATACCAACCACAATTAAAATACCACTGTAGCCACGACTTATAATTTACAATGACACTATTCAAAGATTCTAAAAAATAAAACAGTGCCAACAGTGACTTCACTGTGTATCACTGACAACAAACCCCTTTTGAAAATGTAGTCTTGGAAACCCGTCTCCTTCAGCGTAAAATTACTCAGAAGAGGCAACCTAAATCAGATAGCAATCCAGACTGATTTAATGAACTGGACTACATGAAGCAGTGTTTGATGAAAAATTCCATGCAATGAAAAAAATACAAACTGCATGACATTGTTAAAACTTCGATCCATTTTTTGTGGACCATGAACTTACTGTGATGTTTCATGGCATTTTCTTCTTTTTAGTAATTTATTTCCATCTGCATTTTTTAACAGAATTAAACCCCACAGTCTATTTAACAACAAGCTTTATTTCAGTAGACTAATGTTTAAAGGATTAACAACAAGTCATGAAAGCATTAATTAAAAAAACTTAATATATAGCAATAGTTTGTTATTGCTGTTTGTAATTCCATAATCATTAACATGGCTAAAGCCTTTATTTATTATTACTTGGGTGGCATAGTAGCACAGTGGTTTATACTTGAGCCTCAGCTCCAGCTGGGATGAACAAAAAGTCCTAAAAGGAAAGAGCCATATGAGCTAAATGGACCACTTTCTAAAATAATATTATTTTAATATATCAGACCAACTACTTTAGCATTGTTAGATTGTTTTGTGTGTACCTTTTCCTTAATGGTATTTATTTTATTAAATAAATTATTGTTCTAGTAGGACAATGGATTTTGCTTCCTGTCAAATCAATATGCTTAACAGATCTTATAACACTACTGTGAAAGTGTCAAAGGTCATCTTCAGATACTCAAGACAGGGTTTCTATTAGAGGATGATACTACATTTATTTTAAAAGAGAATGTTTACTGTGTTAAATAGCAGGTGGTAATTAGAGTGAAAACACCTTTGATGTCCATTGGCTGTTTCCAGGCAACACAGGCTTGAATATATTAGTGAGCCACTAGGTGACCTTGTTCTTCAACTCTCACCTACCATTCCATGTTGTATACAGCCAGGCATTTCCTAGTGAAACAAAGAAATTTTGCCAATTGTTTTTACAGCATTGCTTCATATCAGTTTGTTTTTGTGGACATTTATTTTTGTACAGCTATCTTTTGAGGCTAGGTTGAGGTCTAACCTTAATTTTTTTTTTTTCTGATGTAGATTTTTTAACAAGCTTAACTGACAGATGTACTTATTTGTACATATTTTGAGAAACTTTTGGTAAAATAAAAGGAGAAATACAGAGAATATAAAATTATGTACAGACGTGTGTTTGTGTGTGTGTGTGTGTGACTTTTGTAAAATTCTCACATTTTGCTACAATAGAAGACAATTCAGCAAAGAGGCTGGAGTAAGTTACATGCACAATAAAGCATAGTGATGGTTCTCAGGAGGTTTAGGGCTGTATAGCTACAAATGGAGTTGGTGACTTGGTCAGCATGGCTCGCTCACTGCTGAAAACAAGAGCAGATCCATCATGCAAGTCCGTTAGGATGGTATGTAACTGGTCTAAATGAATTCTCAAGCATGACTATGAACAAGCACATGGCCCGTGACATTCATTGTGTCATAGTTTTTAGACTATAACTGTAGAAAAACAGAATTGTCATACAATTCCTTAGTGTTTTTTTTGTGTGTGTGTGTTTTATTTAAACATCATTAATGCCGCACATTTAGCTTTGATGTTGTCTAATTGATATTAATACAAGCGGCATCAAAAGCATGGTGTTTTAATTATAGATGCTGTAAAATGACACAACTAAATTTTTGTCCACCATTTCTGCTTAACCATTTTTTTATATTAAAGTGTATTATTTTTAGTAACTGTATAATATTTCATTATATCTACTCTGTTCTTATATAATACTACTCCTCCTTTACTGACAGGGTTCTTGATATGGTAATTAAGCAGCAATCTGTAATGTGAAAAGAACAATGTGTCAGATTTATATTCATAACCACTGAAAGAGAAGCATCAGCATTGAGCAATTACAAAACACACACGTTGGTGGGTGGTGTGGGGGTTGGGGGTTTTCTTGATATTTTGTATGGTTTTGGATACATCAGGGTCAGATTACTAATAAACCTAAAGATGTTTTGCAGAACTGTACCAGGTTTAACTCCTAGGCCATATTTTTGTTTAACTATAAGTTCTAAAGTATATTGATTTAAACTGTAGTAGTTTTTTTTCCTTCAGTACAGAATATATAATTAATGCTATATAACAAACATGTTGTAAACTGAAAGACAGCTTATATTTACCAGCAATATTAAGCACAAACTTATTTTATCATAATTAAAGCTTGTGAAAATAGCACAAGCCATGTAGCATAATCTCTCACCATTGAATACATACTGTTACCACCAGAAGCTTAGAAACAGCTTAGAAATTCCTTTTCGACTTTTCAGCAAATGTTCAGCAATAGCTCAAAGATTAAACAACTGTGTTTTGCTGGTCAGGTTTTGCCATTTTTTAAATTTGAATAACAATCACTACAGACAAACAAGCATTGTACAGAGTATTTACGCTTAAGTAAAGTTTGTATTTGAATAGTCACGGTGACAACACAGAACACTGCTTACTCTACAATAGGATATATAAAGATTCCTGGAACTATGACAAAGGAGCTTAAAAAGACATGGCTTTGGTGGAGGCTTAGTGTCTAAAATTATAGTGTCTAACATCGTTCCGAAAAGGTCTCAGAGAGTTCATTCATTCATTTTCTACTACGCTTGTCCTGATCTGGGTCACAGGGAATGCTGGATTCTATTCTGTTACTCAAATGGCAAAAAGCAAGGGAACATCCTGTACAGGTCATGATATTGGTTTAAAAAGTTGTGGTTAAAAAGTATTACCTGATAAAAAAAAAGCTACTTTAAATGAAACCATGGGCACATTAACACATTTATGTAGGTTCATTATTCAGGTTCAATAACATTTAAAAACGCTTCTGTCATCGCTGGTTGACTGATTCATGTGTCTGTCTGTGTCATTGCTGTCACATTCCTCTGTTTGTTCAAAACCAAGCCGTATCCAGGACACTCAACAATCTATTTTAAACAATACACAAATATTGACATATGAAGTAGCTATTTAAATTGAAGTATAATGTTTTTATATTTTTGTTTACGTGACTTTGCTTTAAAATAAGAAATGATAGCACCACTATTGGGAGGCACGGTTACCTCATCTGTCTCTGGGGATCCAGGTTTGATTCCCAATCTGGGTGGAGTTTCCATGTTCTCCCTGTGTCTGTATGGGTTTCTTCCAGGTTATTTGGTTTTCTCCCAAAGTCCAAAAACATGGATTTAATGTGAATTAGCTGCTCTAAATTGTCCCTATCCAAATTGCCCCCATATAGTGTGTGCCTAGCGAGGGATGAGTGTCTCTGCCTTGGATGGTCGTAGTATAGGATTAAGTGCAAAATAATGAGAAGATAAGATGAGCAACAACCTACCTTGCTTAAATGCAATTTAGTTAACAAAACCCATCCTTACTTCCTACCATGATGGTTTAATTTTTGTCAGGTATCATTTTTCATGATTTTTTATATTGTGTTTGTGTGTATTAGTTTTGTCTTCTGAATGACTTAATATCAGTGATGCAACTCTAAAGGCTTTAGGATTTGTATAAATAAATGTGTCATTATGGTTTGCACTGAGTGACATTGCTCTGTGTAAGATTCAAGTTACACTCTTTGCAATCAGTTGAATATCCAGAGGTTATGCAAGTACAGGCCATTTTAGTCTTCCTGCAATGTATGAACATGTTGAAATGTGTGGTTACAGAAGTCCTTAATACAGCCCTGAGACAAATACCTCACAGTGTTTTTTTTTGTTGTTGTTGCTTAGTAAACGGGATACGTAATGACATTTGGTAAACAACATGTAAGAGTTTCAATTATGAATAAACACTGAATTACCATTTTGTCTGTTTTTAATTATTCATTGAAATGCCCCAAGTCCTCTTTCCACTTTCATTGCATGATTTCTTTAGGTTTGTTCTATTTTAACATTTAAAACCCTTGAGAGTGATTTTATTTACAGTGATGCTCTGTGTACACACAGGACAAGAAAAGAAAGCTCTTACCATATTTCTATTAAAAAAAAAAAAAAAAAGTGGGTTATAGGTTTTTGTAACTCGGCCTGACGGTAAAAAAAATCTCAAACATTTCTAAAGTCTCCTGTAGTTTACACATTACAGTAATGCGTTATCCTCATGTTGGTTCAGTCACGGAAGCCAACTGAACCAGGTGATTATTGCCCTGTAAACGGCACCAACTGTGTGTGTGTGTGTGTGTGAGAGAGAGAGAGAGAGAGAGCATTAAAAAGCCCCAAGACCAGCTTGAGATCCTCCCATTAACCTAAATATTGTTTCATCCCACTTGAGAAAAGCTCATTAATAAGAGCACTGTAAATCTATTTCTGAGGGTGAACCAGAAGGTTTAACTTGTAACACAGTTACCTAACATTTGACAGTCTACTTTTATATATTGCCTGATGAAATATGTACAGCCATTAAATTAAGCAACCTTTATTTCAGCTGTCATTACATACGAGTCTGGACCCACACCCATTGTTACTTTAACTCTCTGAAGGCTTCCCAAACACAAAAGTTTCTCTTTGCCTTTTTTGGTTTTGTTGACTTTAAGTGTAGCTCTGATCGTAGGGTAAACAATTGCTGGCGCACAATCGTCATGAAGAAACTGTGAAACCCCACCCTGACAGGAAAACGTAGCTAAGAATAGCCCTTGAGTTTCCAGCCACCCTCACATGTGGGAGTTCCTGTAGGCTTTATCTGGTCCAGAGATGTATTGTAGCCTTCCTAAGGCCGGACTGGGTCACATGAGTAGGTCATTAAATCATACTCTAGTGGAAGAATGTACTTTACGAACACGTACAGTTATGTTAAAATAAAGTTTTGTTGAACTATGTGTTCACTACCTCATGCTCATGTGTCATAAGGACTGAAAACTATTTCCACATATTTCTATATGCAGTAAACTAAAAACAAGTTGACATCATGTAAAAAACAGAAACCAAAGGTCTGTTAAATCCAACCATTCAATTCACTAAAACACCACTCTTTCCCATTAATAAAGGGATATAATTGATCTGCAGATAATGTCTTTGGCGGCACGGTGGCTTAGCATGCTCTCCTCTCAGCGTTGGGTATCCAGGTTCGAATCCCAAACACCAAGTGTGTATTTATATATGTGTGTGTGTGCCCAGGGATAGATTGGCGCCCTGTCCTGGGTGTATCTGTCCAGTGCTTGGATGGGCATGGAGAATGCCCCCCACCACCCACGACCCTAGTCCTTAGTATAGGATTAAATGAAAGAGAAATGATGAGATATATGCAAATGCATGGTAATCTTTTCTAATCCTAGTTAAAAATTTGCTTGACTATGACTTGATGGGCAGTCATAGCCCTGCGACCTGAAGGACTCCGGTTCTATTCCCTGTACTAAGCAAGTACTAAGGCTAAATGCTCTTGGGCAGGGCACCTAAACCCAATTGCTCCCCAACTACCATGTACAAGGCTGTGTACAGCTTTACTTCACCAGTGTGTATGTGTGTGCATCTGTGTTTCACTGCACTGATGGGATAAATGTGCAGGACCAAGCACAGTAGGCAAAATAATCACTTTGTCACTATTCGTGAACTATGAGGGCTTATATTCCAGCATGTCATTGAAATAATTAAATTTTAAACGGCCCTATGTTAATAGAAGTGTTATAATAAGTTTGTTTAGTATAGGGTGGCACGGTGGTTTAGTGGTTAGCAGGTTCGAATCTCAATCTGGGTGGAGTTTCCATCTTAAGTTCAATTCATTCATTCATTCATTATCTCCCGCTTTATCCTCTATTAGGGTCGCGGTGGGGTTCCCCATGCCCATCCAGGGGACAACATCTCGGGCGCTGGGCAGATAGACCCAGGACAGGGCGCCAATCCATCCCTGGGCACACACTCACTCACACAAACACACTCTATATGGGGCAATTTTGAGAATTCAATTTTTTGGACTGTGGGAGGAAACCGGAGAACCCGGTGGAAACCCACGCAGACACGGGGAGAACATGGAAACTCCACCCAGATGGGGATTCGAAGCGGGAATCCCTAGCGCTGAGAGGCGAATGTGCTAAGCCACCGTGCCGCCTCTGAAGTTCAAGTTCAAGTTAATTATTTATAGAGCGCTTTTTTACAACAGTACAGCCTTTAAACCCCCAAAGAGCAAGCCGAAGCGACAGTGGCAAGAAAAAAACCTCCCTTTTATGTTGTTATTTAAGGAAGAAACCTTGGGAGGACCAAGACTCAGTGGGAGACTCATCGTCCTTGAGCGGCCAGGCAAACCTTCTCCCCTTGTCCGCGTGGGTTTCCTCCGGGTTCTCCGGTTTCCTCCCACAGTCCAAAACCATGGCTGGAGGTCAGTTGAATTCTCCAAATTGCCCCATAGAGAGCATGTCTGTGTGAGTGAGTGTGTGCCCAGCGCACACCCAGATTGGCACCCTGTCCTGGGTGTATTTGCCCAGCGCCCGAAGCATTCTGCCCTGGATGGTTCTCCCTTAGTAAGGGATGAAGCGGAAGATAAAGGATGGATGGATGTTTGTAATAGTGAGGTATGCAGAGGAGCTGCAGCAGTTTGGAACTATTTCACATCACACATCCGCTGAGCTTAGAGAAGGCGGGGCCAGTGAGCGAGGCTGTGACGTCACGTTGAATTCTAACCCGTCAGAGGAGAGAGAGAGAGAGAGGGAGAGAGAGAGCGAGAGAGAGAGAGACGCGCAGAAGAACCGGAGCTGATCTGTAAGTACTGGATTCTGTCCGCTTTTCTGTATTAAGCGTCGTGTCATTGTGCGAATTAAGAAACGTTGGGCGGCTGTGCGCTGCGGCCCGATCCGATCCGATCGGCGGGTTGCAGGCGGCACACTCTCGGGGAGATGTGCAGCGGTTTGCGGAAGAGCAGGTCAAACGGCGAGAACATGGCGGAGCTGGAGTGAAACAATTCAACTCCCCGTAGCTGCCTACACGCGGATTTATTAAAGCACGGCCGATCGCCGGGGAGTGCGCCCCGCATGGAAACGTAGTGATCCCGAGCTCGGGTGTTGCTGCAGCACCAAATGGAGTCCTTATTGTATTTAGTCCGCCGTGAAAGTTACAGCGGAAATGGAAAAGTTGTACCAATGGGTACCATAAGGGAACTGGGCGTGTAGGGCTCCACGCTATCTGTACAGAAATGCCATCGATCCGAATGCTCTCTGCACCTTTAACACATCCGAAATACGTGCCCCATCCGAAATCCCCAGCCCTGCGGTGATCCCGGTCTGTTTAAGAAATGTTTACGCGTTAACGCAGTCTCCTGCCTCTGAATGGATCTTATTAGCGACCCCACCTAGTTCAGCTCGAGCGCAAGTCCTGCGTTACTTTATTCTAAAGCACATCTCATTCTTTCGGAGCCACAGCGATCATTAAAGCAGCTCTTCCCGTCCAAACGCTCCAATTGAAACGCAGTCGAGTATAAAGCGCTATATTCCTTAAGTGCGATTTGCACCACGTTACATTTCAAAGCTCATCTAAAGGCTCGATTGTTCCTTTAAACCACGGAAGCTTCATTTAAATGCCTTTAGGATACATGCCGTCTCTCAGCTTAAGGGATATGGTTGCACTCATTTCTAAAACAATTCGTGTTCGACGGTTTGCTGTAATGAAACCTGATGACAGACTGGAAATCCTTTAGGATTTGGGCTAAAGAAGAAATGTGCTAGAGGGCTATAATATCAGTGTACTGTAAAGTAGGGGTGGGGATCACCTTCATCATATCATCCCACCACTCTTTTCTATACATTAGTAAAGAACCACTAGTAGTCCTTCACCATCTTTTCAGTATTATTTTGCTCATGGTGAACAGTTCATTTTGAGGTGGGAGCAAAAGGAAATGAATTCTTGAATGTATTTTAAATAATGCTGTTCAACTTCACGAGAGTTTAAAAGAACCTTCGATGACCGCAACCTCCCTCATGTGGGATTGTGACATGATTCGGCTTGTTTGTTGTGTGTTATGTGTCACAAATCCCGACCATAAGCCATACACTGGCCGTTCTGCAGCATAGGGCCAAATGAAAGAAGGGATATGAGAATTATATGGTTGTGTTCAAAACCAATAATTTCACACCCTAACATCCTGCCACCCTTGCATTTCCTGAACTGTTGCCTAGATAGAGAATCCCTGACTCACCTTTACTGACTATGAATCAAGGTCTTGGCCTAACTGCAGTGTGTTGAGTAATTTCAGTGAGTAGCTTAAGTTCTGAAACTGATCCATGTTAGTGGCAGGTTAAAAGCAGCTGGGCTTTCATTGATGAGCCAGTGAGACGGCCTCGCCCCATCGTAGTTTGACCCCAGTTATGTCCTGCCTCTATAAAGTCAGAGGAAGGAAGCCTCTGTGATAGTTGGTCCTCTTGGGCACAGAGGAATGTTGCTGTCTAGGCTCCTTTGGAAAAACAATTTAAATAGCTTGATTCTATTACAAATGGACACCTAGGATTTGTAAAAAAATTAAGTTATGTGATTCTTAGACCAAGTTGGGGTACTTTGTGCTTACTATTAAAATAAAATGAAAGAAATTACTACTATAGTAATTACTTTACACCTGTTTTATGTTTTTGAACAAATAAAGTTTTAAACATACTTTTAAAATGTTATTTTGGCTGAACTCGTATGTTTAGAGTGAAATTTGTTCCCAACCATAGTTACTCCTTTTTATGATGGATAAGGATGCTGCAACTAAATTATTTCATATATTTGGAGAAACCAAGGGAGAGGAAAGAAGATGCTCTGGGGAGGAAAAGTGGGAAAATGCTGGGGGAAAAGGGGGCAGTGGGCGTTCCATGTTGAATTGGCCCACTTCCTCTTCAGGCCAAAGGGCCTTATGAAATCTGGTGGCCTTTTCATTCCTTCCTTCCTTCATCTGATCATATAGACATTTTTTTTTTACTACCAAGGACATCTTAATCCTGAAACCCCAAATTTCACTTTTACTTACTGACTGAAGGTCTTTTTGACATTCTTTTAGCCTTGATGATTTACCCATTTTATTATTAGATATTGATTTTAATAGCCACCAGAAAAAAAACCTTTTACAGAAATCCCAGATTAGGGTTGTGGAATCCAATTTGAGAAACACTGACGCTGACCTGAAAAAAGGAAACTAAAATCTGCTTTCTGACTAAAAAGTTGTTGGGACTTATTGATGGGAAATACCAACTGAGCAGCTTCCCCATGGACTTCCTTCCCTTAAGGTTTTTTTTTTTAGTTTACCTTCACACTGCCTGTAAGAACACAGTTGATATATCACGCATATGTTATACTTTTTTTATTTTATTTTGACTTCCTAATTTTCTCAATACTTTGCTTCACTGTAGGGCTGCAAATTGTCTTTGCACTGTTGTCACCAGGATGTTTCTGAACTGTGTATTGTATAATAATGAAATAATAATATTTTTGACCCGCATTGTGTTAAAGTAAATAGTAAGTTACTTAATTAATTACATTTTAGTAAAATCACACACTTTTGTTTACTGACTCGGCTACATTCTCTTCCTGTTTGTAGTCTGTTTTTAAAAAGCAGTGTGTAAAACATGGTTCATACCTCTCTTATGGTTGTATATTGATTACAGCTGCATCTGTACACTGTCAGAAATGAGGCTAAAATAAGATGTAGATTGTATTTTTAAGTAGATATCTTTTTAAAGGACAAACAGAAACATGCGCGTTCCCAAGCTATATGTAAAAGAACTTTGGGTGCTTCCACCCTAGTGGCAGCACTTATGCAGTTCCAAAAGTACATTCAAGATCTTAATTTTCCAACAGTGTGTGGAGAAATGCCAAGTTTCCAAAAAGCTCAGTGTTTTTTTTTTAATATCAAAAGGAAAATGTAAAATCCCACAACAGCTTTAGGCCAATGAACAGAATTGTAACAGCTGAAATGGTTAAATTCGTTCTGATGAAAATGTCCAAAATGTAACCAGCATAATTGAGCCTTTCTCTCAAATGAGCACGGAATCAGCCATTTGTTTGCAGATGCAAGAATTCATGTGAGACACAAGTGTTAAAACACACCCAACTTAATAGGCAAGCATTAAAAATAGATTAACGGCAAATCGTGTTAATCATTGTTGCGATCAGTGTTAGAGTTTGTGAAGAGTATCACCACTCAGACTCGTGTAGAAGGCATTTGGAAAGCATTGCTGAGGTTCTAGTGTTGGAGTTTATTAGTGTTTGGAATATCACAAACCTGGTGGCAGCGTGATATTTAAAGACATATAGTGTAGTCTGTTTACAAGAAAGACAGACAGTCAGCGACCTGAATGTAAAGCTCTAAGTAAGCTAAGGGTGAGTGGTACTGGCAAACTGTTCCGTTTTTAACCTTTATAAAAAATGTGTAAATTGGGATTATGGCATGGCCTTAAAATAATTTTTGTTAATTAATGAATTTCTAATAATAAATGTGTATTATATATTTGTCACTGGGCAAAATATTGCAGCAGCTCATGAATGTCATGCAAACCTACCTTGATGTGTTGTGAATGCTAGGTGTAGCAAGTTTAGAGGAGATGCTAGCAATACATTTATAATGTCTTTTCCATGTGGATGCAATTGGCGTAGTTGTGGACACTGGTGTGAAGATTAAATAGGTTTTTTATGAGGTGATTCATAAGATAGGATTATGCTTAGTTTCCCAGAAAAAAAAAATGCAATTACGAGAATGTGCATTTGAATAGTACTAAAACGAGAACTACAGCACTTATGCCATCAGCTGGTTTGATAGTTCTTAAGATAGAATTTGTTAGTCTGTATATGGGTCTGACTGGAAGGTACAGCTGTGTTTAGTTTACTGCAACATTCGGAGCTGTCTGTGTCTTTAAAAAAAAAAGTTAATTTTTTCTGTTTTATGTGTGTAGTACATGTTTTTGTTATTTATTTGTAAGAAACTATATTAATACATTTGAAATATTTCAAAACCATGAATAAAGAACCTACCAATTTAATGTATTCTGAATTTTTTAGATTCTTAACCGGGATGTAAGACCTTTTTGTTGGTGGTGTTTTTAAACAATCAGATATGTTGTTAGCATTATTTATGCATTCAGTCACTGAGAACTGCTTATTCTTATGGAGGTTTGGAATGACAATCAATCCATTGTACCGGGGTGAGTCCAAAATGATCCGCACTCTGGTTATTATAAATGTTCTATTGGCCTCACTGTCTTAAGATCGCTTCTAAAAAATAAAAAAATTCTACCGCCATTGTGTGAATCATATTCGGCTCGTACACTGATTTGTTTACAGGGGTTTACAGTTCAGAGTACAGTTTACAGTTCAGAATACTAAGCTCTAAACATTTGTTTGGGATGTGAAATATATAGTACCTGTTAAGATCTCAGGATAGATTGTAAGGAACATCCCAAACTTCACAACATTCTGTATTAAGCTATTATGAGCTATTCTTACATGGAATTGTTTGAACAAGTTAGTTAATGGAGTTCAGTATCTAAGCGAATGGCAAAATACTGTGAGGAAGTTGATTCTGTAACTGAGGAAGTTGAAGATGTGACTAAGGACACTGACAGAGCATTAGACTACAGAACACACAATGGAATATCTAGAATTATGGGTAGTTGGTAAAGCAAAATGGAGTTTGGAAAAAAAGAGATTTATTATTTTCACAATTCTAGATGGTTCACGCTACAATGCTTTTCCTATTAAACCTGCCAATGGATCATATGAATAAAAAGGAGCTGCAGCAGCACAGTGTCTTGTGCTGTTACTGATGAATCGGGGTTTCTTACCTGCATTGACATGTTTCTGACATAGCAGGAATTTTTTCTCTTGAAGTTCAGCATATCTCATACATGGAGCGTTGTGTGTTCACTAAATACTGTAATGCTATATAACGAACCTTCAGTCTGTTGTTTGAGTAGCTGCATGGCAGCATTGTATCTGTTTGTACAGATGAACAAATCAATGTTTTTGATAGTAATAATGTAGTTATTCAGCTTCTTCATGGGGCTAAAAAACACTGCTCCACTTAAAGACCCACAATCAACTCTTTGGTCTCTGATAAATTGACTCATCAATGTTAAGTGGGCAGCCTTAGAAATGTCATGATCTTTTTCAATGACTGTTTAGTAGAATGGATCACACGACTATTTTGAGTCACTCCACTTCTGTGGATGTTGTGACTCAAGTCAGGGAAATAGTACTACCTGTAAAATTCCGCTGAGAAAACAGATTATTATTAGAAAAATGAATGACATTCATTTAGCGAGTGAAGAATCCCAGTGGTAATCTCTTATCTTAAGTATTACCAAGAATTATAGATATAGATTGGATATACTATGATATGATACAAGATGATGGAGCTTTCAGTATACCATGCTATGTACACATAGATTTACATTTGTAAATCCATTGGCAAGCACAGTAAGCTGCTACTTCCTTTGGTTATGACACATAAATATGTTAACCAATTCCTTAAAAATTAAGTTCTACGAACTGTAAAGCATTATTATAGTACTGTGAACATACCAAAGGAAATGAGAGATGTGACTAAAACTGAGATGTCACACCTATTTCCAAAAATCGAAATGCAAATATTTTTGATGTCTTAACTCTCTACCTCCTCAACTGTGTGTTCTTCCTCCTCTTCATTGCTGCAGCCCACATTGTAAAACCATCAGGGGACTTCTGAAAGTGGCACGTTTTAGAGTTAAGGCTTATGCCCTGCAGCTGGTTAAACTGGGGCCTGTTGGTAAGGTGGTTTATAGTCTAGTTAATTAAACTCTAAGGCTAACAAAGTCCATAAATATGTGTATTTGTAGGACCACATGGCTCAGACAGACTAGTTCATATGTATAAACCGTGGTCCTGATTGTAGTGCAGATTTTGCGCAGCACCCACACGCAATATAAATCGGCTTTTAGACAGAATTTTGTAATACAGTGCTTCGGAAGGCACATCTGTTTGATTAGTTCACTTTTTAATGCCTCTTAAAACATTTTATTGCCTAGAAAGCTTATTATTACCCTGCTACAGTTTGTTTGTCTCCATCCTCCCTCCCATGGAGATATTCATGCGCAGGCACATTAGGCAAGCTTTGTGGTCCTGACTTCACAGCCTGAATAAATCCGATCTAAAGTGTTTCTTTTGTATTTATATGTTAATTACCGAAATATATTAATCCAGTCCTTTAAAATAAGATGGACTAACAAGTGTGCTAGTCCTACCCGTTATGCTGTGAGCAGTCAGAACTAGCTGGTAACCTGCTTCCATGTGCTTAATAGCTTCGAGCACTGCAGAAAATGCCATTATTTCAGTTTCATTTAGAAATGTTTTCAGCTGTGCCTCGTCTGTGTGTGTGCTGATGATGGTGGGGATGGTCATGTTAGAGTTCTTACATAAGTGTCACGGAAGGGATCACCCAGTAGGCAACCGAGACAGGTCTGCGGTTGGAGTAAAACAGTAGAAGCTCAGTAATGATTGTTTTTATGAATTGCTTTACAATTCTGATACCTATTAAAGGATAGGACCTCAGGTATTCACTGGGCAAACTTGGCTGGGTAACAAAAAAAAATGCCGTTTTACTTTAAGAGTTGCTGTACAAATTTTTTTTCCTACTCACTAAAAAAAGAAACAGTAGCTTACGTGAATCCATTGACTTGCAAATGTTGGCTACCAAGTTGTAAGGCCTGAATATACCATCCCCTCCAGATGAAGCTGACAGCAGAATACCAAATGACATCTGACATTTCACAATTCAGCTGCTTAAAGATGTTCCCTTAACTCTCCTCTTGAACATTTAATTATAAATATATTTTAGTTCTAAAATGTGTCATTTAACCTGTACTTAATATTTATATTTCTCTGCAGCTTTAATCAGCATCTTAATGTTGAATATTTCAAAGGGGGTTAACCGGTTCGATATGAGAACACATCTGCAGTGCCTGAGGTGGAGGTGATGTGGCTTAAAGAGTGGCTCAAATCTCTCCATCCTTAAACACAAAAGCCATGTTACATCAAACAGATCCTCATGAAGGAGCCTGGCGCTTTAAAACAAATACCCGTGTTATGATATTAATATGGAATCTTTGCTTTGGGGATGCTCTGAACTAATTAATGTGTTCGTTCTTGTTATGTAAATAAGGTTTGCCTTGGCCCAAGTTTGCAGAAGAGCATAAAGGAAATTCGTTTAGTTGTTATTCTCATTTATTATAGCAGTTATATCTACAGCTTTTGACATCAGTTGTTTATATTTATTTTTGAATACTATTATTCTAAATAAGAAAACACCATAATGTAATTGACTAAATACCAATTAATTACTTGATGTAATTGACTCTGGGGGTTAAAAGATACATAAATGCAAAAAAACCAAAAACATCGTGAGTAGAAATCTGCCAGATGACGTGTTAGTCATCACGTCCGCCGCTCAGGGGTGCATTGGCTGCTCTAGATTGCCCCTATACAGTGTGTGTGTGCCCAGTGATAGACTGGCGCCCTGTTCTAGTTGTATCTTCCCAATGTCCAAAATGTCTTTTCTGGCTGCTCAAGGTGAACCCCTCATGCATGAATTAAGCGGAAGATAATAAAATTTATATTTGCATGCGAAAAGAGGAAATTCATAAAGTTAAATTCAACAGCCCTGTTTTCTCCACAAACCAATTCTGTACACACAGGATTTTAACAGCTGTAAAATAAAAATAAGCTATGTATATGTGCAGGGATTTTCCATAGTTCTTCTTCTTATGGTAATGAATTTGCAGCATATTTTACAGATAAACGTCTGTTCAACATCGTCCTCAAGATACCCGGACCACTATACAGAGCTGTTTTATTTCAGAACCAGTTCATTGAGTTCCTCATCTGTTATTGTTTCCAAACTCAAAATGTATAAACTTAACACACTTAAGTCCTTTTTTTTCTTCTGGAGATGCATTTGACTTTTCCATTCAGTTTCAAATAGCTTCTTCCATGCATAGTGTGTGTGTTTGTGTATATTTGTACAAATAGAGGTTGTTCTGACAATCATTATCTATGCACTATGAACTAAAAATATTGAGCACTGATGCGTTTAATGTCACCCGAGCCTTGAATTTGAAATCCTCTCTTCAAGCCATGGCTCAATGACACTTGACGACAGAAGAAAAAACAAGGTTGGTTAGGTGATAGACACATCATTGTACTGCTTATGAGCAGTCTGCCTCTGATGTAATGGCCCTGGCACTTCTTACCTTGAGATGATTACACAGTTTCTGCTACAGTGTCTAAAATAAGCAGTTTGACAACAAAATGATTTTTGCTCTGCTGTGGTTTTTGACTGACATGGCAGACAATAGTTGTGCTGTATGCAGTCATTACAGCAGACTGTTTCTTTAAGCGTTAACCCGGTTGTCTAGAGTTCTTTTGGTAAAATCAGATGTCATAAGGCTCACTGGAGGTTCCTACTTCCTGAAATTAAGTAGTTTCACTTTTTTTGTTCCTCTTTAGAAAAAAGTTTTGAACTGTTTCTTTCTTTCAAATGGATAACGTTTTTCAAACTATTTTCCCTTTTTAACAGCTGAAAACAGTACTGTTAGGCAAACATTGTAAATGTATTTCTTTGATTTTTCTTGTCGTTTTTTGAATGTTTTTTTTAAAGTGATGACACAAATCTATAAATAATTAAGTCATTTCCTCATTTTTATCTCATCCCCTCCACTAAGGCCATTTCACAAAACTGTTGAGTAACAGAGGAAATTGTGATTCTTTCTGTCAGACATTTATCTGACATGTTGGATTATTAAATCTATGTACGTATCCTGTACGTATCCTGTTATCTAAAGTGACCATCAATCTGTACAGGTCTTTGACCTTATTTTGATTTCTTGACTGTCCACTGACAATTGTAGATTGCTGAGGTTAAATCCTAGAGGCTAAAAATCCTCCTTGTTTGCAAGTACATTTTAATCCGGAATAATTAACTTAATAAAGAAAATGTTGTTGCCTCATCAGAACGTATGTGGGTTTGGCACAAAAGCCTCCACTACACAAGAAAATTTAACTCTTCTTTTTTTATGAATGATGTAAAAGACTCACAGTAGTGCCTGTTTTTTTTGCCCTCTGCTGTGCAATGCAGTGCATTGTTTTCATTTTCCCCACTTCCACACTAATGGATGATGCAATAAACCGTTTTTATTGATTAATTAATCTAAACATTTATTTTTGCCAGTTGTGTTGTCAGTTCGAACACACTATACGAAGATGCTTACCTCACAGCACTTATCTGTGCTTTGTGTTTTGGGCTGTGGTAAAGTGATCAGCAGTTGATTGCTAAGTGATACTGCCCAGCTATTGTGAATATGCAGGCACATAACCACTACACTACAGTGATTTCTCTCGCTGTTATGACTTTAGCATCAAACTATAATGCATGGGTTACATTGTAGCAGTTTGTCTGGCCTTTAAAATATTTTAAAGTAACTCTGATGAACACGAGTACAGGGATAAGCATTATGAAGTATTTACTGTACATGCTTGCATGATGATTATGGTGATGATCATTGACAATCCTATAACTTGCCCAGTCTTAGAAAACAGAAATGTGCTTTGGATGATGCCAAAAATGTTTCACCATGTTCTACAGTGTAGCATCTGCAATCAGACATAGTGAGGTGGACTGTGTATCCAATACTTATGATGGTAAATGCCTGCTGTGTAACTGTTCCTATTTAATTCTCCTGTCAGCGACTATTTACTTTTCATTTAACATGTAAGCACAGTTAACAAGCAGTGACGGCACCGATGAAGCGATGCAAGGTCAGCCTATTCATGGCATCAGAGATAATAGTGGCACATAGAGCTTAATGAGATATTTTTGGTTCCAGTGTGGCGAGTGCTGCTCAGGTGGTATTCAGTAAAATGTAACCTTCCTTTCAAATGCTTTCATTTCAATTGGATTTTATTGTTAACCTCACATTACACTGACTGTGGCGTGAGTAAATAATGTCATGATCAGCTGTTTAGTTAAGAAAAAAAAAATCCAGAACGTGTATCCAGTGGCTGTTTAGTTGGAAGAAGGAGGTGTAGCTGTGAGCCTGTGTGGCTGTGTGGGAGCCAGGCAGTTACAGTGTGTTTTGGATTGTGTTCACTCAGCGAGTGACTTAAAGCTTGGGCGGTTATGTTTGATTATTAAATATAATTCCACTGAAGTTTTAGCAGTTACTTAATTTTTATTAGCATCCTGCATCCTTATTGGAACCTATCCTTCACAAAACAGGTGAGCACACCAGCAAACCGGGGCTCTATAAATGCAGAAAGAACCTAGTTCTTACTTTTATGCTTTTTACTTCATATAATCCTACATATTTGGAGCTCTGGCTGTAATGTTAAAGTTCCCTGCTGACTCCCTGTGAGGGTTTATAGTGTGACATGTGTACACTGTCTGGGAGTAGTGCTTGTCCAAATAGAGAACATGTTCTGTACAACATTCACTCTCCCAAGTCTCCTCTGCCGCTGACTGCAAATAGCCTTTATTAAACTCATTGACAGAAATAATTCTGTGTGCTGCGATCATGTTTTACTTACTGCTAATGACTAGTTAAAATATAAACACGGCAGGCTTCATAATGACCGTCTGTTTATGCTTTGCATAATTAATACAAATTAAACTGTGCTTTGAAATGTTATGCCAGTGGCTAATACATGCACTATTAAGAGTCACTGGTGCTTAATTAATTTACGGGTTAAGAAACCTTGTTGTATCCCTATTATTATTTTTGAGTTTGTTTCCTGATTTAAATGTACGCACTATTTACTCAGACACACGAAAAGAAAGTAATGTTTAATAAATTATTGTAAAAACCTCAGATAAAGTGTTGGCATTTAATGGGTTAATGGAACAGTGATAAACAAAATAAATGTGTTTTAGGAAAGAATTAATTTAATAACTTTTATGTCTGATGTACCTAAATCCTGTACATTGTGTCCCATTGCAACTTCATTTTAATTTTAAATTGCTCATTTAAATGCTGCCTCATCAATTTGACTGCGTTTAGTTCATTTTATAGCCTTTATTCTCTTTCACTCTTCATAGTGCTGTGCTTTTTTTCAAATATTGCAGCAAACTAGTGTGCAATCGATTACTCAGCTAATCCCTTGTCTGAGTGGTTTTGAATTTCAGGAGTAGGTGGACTCTGTGTGTATGTGTGTGAGCGAGCGAGAGGGAGGGGAAGAGCAACGCAAGAGCATTTGATGGGAATAAGGAGAATGCCCTGTTGTGGATCAGGGCCAGGTTTAGAATATGGTAAGCCAGCCTACCCAACTCGTGTATGGTCACGTTGGTGATGACATCAGCTTGAAGAGATTTGAATGCACATGCTTCGTTATGTGGTGGCATGCTTTCACAAACACATATGCATACACACACTGATGCTATCAGGATCATGGCAAGGAACCAATCCCGCATGAACAAAATCAGGATGGCATGCTTTTCCTTCTCTCGACGTCTCACTTTATTGGGAGGAGGAAGAGCATCTTATTGTAGTGTAAACAGTGTATATAAGTGATTTTCAGTAAATACTATCATATTCAATTGCTTTTTTTGCCTTATTAGTTATATAATCTTTGTTGTTAAATAATTTTAAGTTTGTGTTTTTATATTTAAGTACTTAACTTTTGCTTTGTTAGTCTTCCATGTAGTATTAAGTGAAAGACAGTGAGTGCATTGCAAGAAAATAACTTAACATATGATACATCAGATTAGTTTATCATAGATTAATTAGTTTATGATTAGACAAAAACAATAATTTATTAAAGCAGAGGCTCGTGAATTTATAGCATGCTGTGTTTGAGATGCTGGTGGTGTGGTATCACTGTGATAGCTCAATATTAGTCGAATATTAATGACGACCATCGGCCATGAGTGATGCATGATGTGCAAGGCATGTTTGATTGAAACCTTTTTACAAATTTAAAATAAAGAGTGAGTATGATAATATGTGGTGGGGCTGAAAATGAGCAGATAAGCTCTGGTGGTAGTGAAGTAGAAGAAAACCATGGAAGTTGTACTGTTATCATATCATGCTGATGTCAGAGCGACGTTTATCTCTGAGGAGGAATTCCTTGATGATTATTGAGCATGGCACTGTGGTTTCCTCTCCCGCAGAGCGGACTAAAACACAGAAAGGGCCTCATGCCTTAATCTTAACCAGGACAAGTTTCCTGCTGTCAGAAACTCACATATGGCCTTTCGGTTCAAGTCCGGCATAACTTTTTTTCTCCTTGTTGTTTATACTGTTACAAACCCTTGGGTTGGATATTTGAGTGTTTTTGTCTTGTCCCTGACCGCCCCATCTATTGTGAGACCCTGCGGCTAGTTGTTAAAACACAATGTTTAAAATATGCTATTTAAGAGGGTTGTAGTTTTTGAATGTTTCTCACAGCTGGTCACCCCATGCTTTTTATTTGGGTGTGACAATTTGATGTATGTGTCGTATAACCGGATTCAGTCTCTCAAAAAAAAAAAAAAAAAAAACTCTATTTTTCTTCTCACTGTTAACTGTGAGGGTTTAAAAAGGCTCACTTGGGCAAAAAACATTTATTAAATTTATTTATTCAGCAGTAAAATAAAAATGTTACTGGGTTCTTTTAAGTTTTTCTAGTGGAGGAAGTGTCATTAGAATTAAATGTCAGGGTAATAAGTTTGTACCATGTAAGCTAAAAAAGGGTGTGGCTAGGAAAGCTGAACCTCTGTCTTCAGGCTATGATTTGCAGATGAGGATAGTTTCTTTTATGCCTGTTGTAACATGCCATTTAGGCTTAGACTAAAATGTGGATCATCAAAAATCACAAATTCATAACCCACAATTAACCACTTTATTTTTTAATAATTAAAACTATTTTTTTTAACTGTTGATGTATGTTGTAATAGAGTTGGATAACGTTTATTAAAGCAGCACTGGTTAATGATCTTAGCAAATTATACATTAACAGGTTTGGCCTTTAAATTGCTGTTTTAAACACAAATGAAAATAATCCCTCATACCGAAATTGAATTCACTAAAACCAACCATCACAGCAAGTGTATTATTTCAGCTTTATTTAAACAGTTTGAATCCCCTTACTGCTTTTCTTATCCCCAACATGTAGTTCTAAGAATCAAACCTGATTCTGCAGTGAGGCTTAGAGCCATTTTTTTTCCTTTTCAAGACTAATCAGACCATCTTTGCCAGAATTACACATTTTAACAGGCTCTAATTATAAGTCTTGTTTGCCTGACTAGGCTGCAGTTGAATTGAATCTGGTGCACAGAGCCAAGTTGTCTGATAATGATCAGAATAAAAGTCCAAAGCAAATTCTTAATTCGACAAAACAATTCTTAGTCAGACTGAAATAGCTTAATCTGTCTGAAATCTAGTCAAATAAAAGTTGATGGCTTGTATTTTATCATAAAGTAATCAAAGAAAAAGGTGTCATGTGACTGATTTATCTCTGTCATGCTTCTCTCTGTATGTGCGTTCCATTTTAATAGAATGTTTGTTTTTCATAATCGTGTAAATACAAATCTGTATTTAATTACATTTTTAATTAATTTATTTTTTTATATTACATTCTTATTTATGGCTTTGCTTATTATTAATAGACGAGCCACATCCTCACAGACAGAAGCATAATATTACACCATTGTAGTGAATTATACCTTTAAACTCAGTCTGACTGTCTTGTTTTTGATTCACGCAAATAAATAGCACAGCCAGGCACTTCATAGACTGATATTGTTTCCCGGCTGCGAAACATTTGGAAAAATGCTTTAAGAATGTAGTCATTCAAACCACCTACGGCCAAAACGGCAACACCCTTGTTCTCATTCACGGGCGACTCTTGGGGTTGTCCTGTAGTACCGTTTTTCAGTTCCAGTGTGTGTGTGAATTCCTAACTTTGAGGGATGAAGTGTAACTAACTGCATTCCAACATAAGCTTAGTGCAGATCATGTAAAGGTTACCTTATTGCTTCATATTTGTCTTGGTACTTATTAGGGTGTTAATCTCAGAGCCATGGGAGCTTGAAACGCCGAATTGGGACTAGTTCTGTTTTGTGCCTGTTATTTATTTTAACAATAAAAACATCATCAGTATTGCCTAAAAAAAGCTTTATCAGGGTAGATAGAGTGAGGTCTGTTTATATATGTATTTAATTATATATCAATCCATATTCAAAATCATATCAGTATCACTTATTGTAAATGGCTCCAGGAAAAATGTGAGAAGCAGCTAAATCTAAAAAAATATATATATGAATGTTTGTTTTTTATTATATTTTGCTGTTAGTGAGTGCATCTGTTTTACCTTCTTTAGCTGCTTCTCACATTTTTCCTGGAGCTCATTAATGATAAATCTTTCATACCACTTTTATATAACCTGAATTAATTTGTATTTGGGATAATGATTATTGTGATGAGCTAGGGATTAGCAGATCTGATGTGACATTGTCAACATTATGTATTTGAGTTTATACAGCTAGTAAGTGTTTCTTTTTTTTGGGGGGGTTAATGGCATCTTGCTAGCTGAAGCAATTCCTTTGGTGAGGTTGTGTAGAGAGACTACCTATTGTTCTTTGGATTTGACCCATTAGAAAGTGATCATTTATCACTGTCACTGTAAGGTCTAATACCCCTTCCCTCCTGCCTGCTGTGATGTCACTCTCTTTATATTCGACTATTGGTTAAAAGGTTTCCTTGACAGTCAAAACAGTTTGTTGATTGGTATTTCCCCAGCCGTCTTGGTCTTCCTGTTGCTTGGTGACCATGATCATCTTGCATATTTATCGCCGCCCCACCTGGCCTAAGGCAGTGAGAGTTTACCAGTTGGCCCTCCCCAGCCCTCATTAAACGGGCGTTCTGCAACCATGAGACTGAGCGAGAGGGTCAATAGCTCCGGAAGACATCAAGGGGGGTCTTTAAGACCATGTGGGACTTGGCCTCTGTCGACTTCCTAGCAGCAGGGTGTGCTCTTATCTCTCCACGCCCAAAGCTCCTCCCCTGGAGCGCATCCGTTTGTCTAATTACTAGCAGTGAGGGCTGTAGGAACAGTGGATTGTGGGTAGAACTGGAGTGTGCAAAGATGATAAAAATGTAATGGGCTCAGCTGTTGGCCAGTGTAGAGCATTTATTGATTAGGTATCAGGACTGATTCTGTGTTTCTGTTGCTTTTCAGACTTTGTGAGCATAGTTTACTAAATATGGAGATATATTGATGTTTGAACACTGTGTTTGAACTGATTTATGTTAAGTTTAAAACAAGCAGTTAAAAAATAAAGCATCTATTTTAATAAATACAGTTGACCAGTCTATTTTGTAATAGTTTAATTGTATTATTTTTGTAAGTTGATAAATGTTATTATAAATAGCCCATGAAAGCCTATGGCAGTAAATTCAGCATTGGTCACAGAAAGCCCGTCCTCCCCCAAAGCTGGCTGCTGTTTATTCTGATTTATTTATAGACACCATATTAGATTTAGAGTTAATGCCCATTGCAGGACCGCAGTACATGTTGCCATTTTTAGACGCACAGTACAGCAATCATCTATTGAAGTCTCATTAAGAAGCATTTATGCTAGAAACACATTGTGTAAAACCTTTATTTTGTTTGCTATGCCCCCCCCCCCACATTCTGCTCCTCCACTGTGTTGTCATTGACACCCCAAACTGAAGCTCATCCATCAGCCTTTTTTAGGGCCATCAGCGAGTGTCAAAGGTCTTAGATTTTGTTGCCATAAGTTGCCACTGTTGCGATTAGTCAGTCCCACAGTCAGTGTTTCATTGGCTAACTAAGTATCCTGAATCAGCAGTGGAGAGATCACTGACTGGATATACATCGTAATAAATCAGTCTCTCCTTATTTTTCCTCAACTGGAAGAAACAAAGCCTGAGAACTCCAGTTCCCTTTGCAGCATCTCAACGAAAGCAAGATACATTTATAAGAGGTGGTTTTTGTTTTATATATCATTGCTTTTGCTACTTTCACACCCATCCACACTGCTACAGAGTCCTTTAAACTGACAATTTAAAAAGATGCTGCCGGGCCAGTTTCCAAATTTTGCCAATCAGAGTCTTTGTTTTGTGTGGCCTGGGTAAAAACGTGGATTTCCCAAAACAACTCAGACTTTTCCCTCGACAGATCCTTCTGTGATTTGCTAAGCAAACAACTGCCCCGCAGACATCTGCTACCTATTTAACTAGCATGCACATGCTCAGTGTCTACAAATGGTCACATGATATACATTCCACTGATGCTTCAGATATAGTGCTTCAGCCATAATGTCTGTCTGGACCAGATCAGTTATGTTTTCAAAATGAAAATCTATTAACGTGAATGCTGTATTAAATGTTACTTATTTTTATTAAAATTATTACTTATTTCCTCGTACACAAGCAAATATAACTTAAACAAATAGTTCCTCTTTTCAACTCAAACGTGGATGATCTGAGGCTCAACACTGTCACAAGCCCCCTTGTTGTCAGTTTGCTTTGGCTGCTTTTTTAAACCCGAACCTATTTGAGTCTGTGAGAAAAGATGGATCATTTAGGTGATTTCAGTGTTTGCATTATTCCTAATATTAACTGAGTAAACAAAAAAGTCTTTGAATGTAACACTACACTATCTGTTGTATTGTCACTTCACCCTTCTCATGATGCCCGTCTAGGTTCTCTAGATTCTCACGGTCTTTCAGAGTTGAGTGTTTTTTCTTCCTTCCACCAATGTAATCCAACTACCTAGCTCCTTAAAAAACCTTTATTGAGTTAAACTGACAAAGTACTAAAATGTGCAGGGCACTCGGCCTTGTAGACCAACTCTGAGGAATCTTACTCTTATTACACCTATTATTAGTATCTATTGCTGAATATTGTGTTGTAATCTGACTGACTTCTTGATTTTAAAAAACTATCAGGTCAAATAATCTAATTATCTTTCGCTTAATCCTATACAAGGGATTGGGGTCACAGAGGGAATCCAAAAGGAGAAAGTTTTGGGCACATAGCAAAACCCAGGACAGTGCCTCAATACATCACTGGGTGCACTGTCTCTCACACACACACTCTATAGAAGCAATGTATAGCTGCCAATTTACCTTCAATCCGTGTTTTTGGACTGTGGGAGGAAACAGGAGAACCCTGAGAAAACCCACGCTGGGAGAACATGGAAACTCCACCCAGATCGGGATTCGAACCTGGATCACCAGCACTAAAAGGCGAACATGGCAACCACTAAGCCACCATCCCAAATCATGAATCAAATGATTTTTTTTCTTCTTCTGATCTAATACTAATTTTAATTTGTACACATGCACTCATTGTCAGTATGTACACCAGTAAGTATAAAGTTATATTAAATAATGTCTATAGAATCTCTTTAACAGTACTTTTGTTCTCTTTCTCGAACATGTGGTTCTTTTTTGTTGATGTTGCCAAGGCTGTTTTGTGTTCAAAAGTTCATTTAGTAGATCTTCTCTTCCATGTTCAGCTCTCCCAGAGCTCAGCCAACTGCTGGCATGGTCAGTATAGCAGCTTGTTGAGGGCTTGATGGGTGATTGCTACTCTGTCTAGACTGACTCACCATGTACAGGGCAATGAGACGACTGCCTCGAGTTCTGCTTGTTCTGTGTATTTGGCCTTATCAGATTTGCAGGACTGTGGTCACACAATGTTCCTCAAATATGTAGATAAACCATGGTATATTTTTGCATGAAAATCTAAATCTTTAATGATGGTAAAATGTGTGCACAGCATAGATTGAGCTGTAAGTCATGCAGTGTACAGTAAACCAGCATCATGCCAAAGTGCTCTTCCTTTTTGTGGTTGGTCCAGTGATTTTTTTTTTCTTTTTTTTTTTTTGAGAGCGCATATGTGGTGTTACTTAATTACCTCCAAACGAGATGAAGATTGAGTTCTTCTGGATTTAAATATAACACAAGATGCAGGTTTTAATCATCATTACATGGGTCAGTTTTTATCATCACCATGTGTTTTTTATTATTTTTTAAATTTTATTTTTATTTTTTTTCTTCACCCAGCGTGGAACAAAGTTTTCTTCACTCAGTTTTCTGATGATAATAAGAACACCATAGGATCATGTGTTATTTGGGTGGATGATTTTCTGAGCACTGCAGTGACAGTGACCCAAATTAAACTTTAAAATGTGAAGTAAAACTCGTACTAAATTTAATTTGAATTAAATAAAAAAAAAAAGTAAAAACTGATTAGTGTACTACTATAACACCAATAAATTAATTCTACATTTTTTTTGACAAATTTAACAACGAGTTTAACAACTTTTTAATTCTTCTGAGCTATAGTACGTCTTTTATCCCGTTTCCCGCAAATTTTTTGCTGCTCTTTTCCTGCCAATGTAAATGGAAAGAGTGTTAGATGACTTGGAAGGTATTTAAGTTCAGCTTGAAGGGGCTGGACCAGATTGAAGGAGCTGTATCAAGTGGCAGTGTTTCAAGTACATTAGCTGCTGGACTAATCTCTGTGCCGCTGTGACTGTCTCTTACATATTTAGTAATGCTCCCATTCTGGCACCACGCACTGCTGAATTGTCCCAAAATGTCCCTGATACTGTGGTTGTTTTGCTCTCTTTTTCTCCACATCAGTATAAAATCCATTTCAGACAGATCTGTTGGCTGTTTGTCATCGGTAGCTCTTACACTGCAGAAGCAGCGCTGGGGCCAGAAATAAAACTATAAAAGCAGAAGTGAAAAGTACACAAAATGTGTGAGCGCTCTCAGCCCAGGGTGTGGAGGGACTGAAATCTGAGTGCATGTTCGTGGTGCGTTTAGGTTGAGCTCCACCACTCCCTCACGAGAGAGGTGTTTGTTTTCTTTTCGTTATGTAATGAAGAGCTTTTAAATATAATGCTGGATCTCCAGCTCTACCTCCCAGAGGAATGGTGACCGTGTAGTACGCTGTAGAAAGATTTAATACAAGTATGCGGACCAATTATAATGTCAATGTAGATAGATAACCCAAACTCACTGTTACAGGAAATATCAGCATTGTAAGATCACCACTTACGGACAAAGGGAGTGAACCTCACACCTTTCCATCAGCTGTTGAATACCAAACATGTTTTGAAAGTGTCATCTACAGCTTACCATATCTGTCTGATTTTTCAGGGGAGTAACAGAGACAGTGCACGATGCGTGAATACAAGTTAGTAGTCCTCGGCTCTGGAGGTGTAGGCAAGTCTGCTTTGGTAAGTGTTCACTTCCTTTCTCACATGTCTGAATTCTAAGTGTTTATTCATTTATTCTTCACAATGCCATATAATAAACCAACGTCAGTACTACACAGTACTGT
The DNA here is from genome assembly GCA_019802505.1 of Corydoras sp. C115. NCBI lineage: Eukaryota > Metazoa > Chordata > Actinopteri > Siluriformes > Callichthyidae > Corydoras > Corydoras sp. C115. Next base: position 3,892,999 of record JAFMOC010000017.1, on the reverse strand, counting down.
ATATTACTGTAGACTATAATTAAATTTTATTGAAGGTTTACATTCAACTGTGCGTTACTAGATAAACTTTTTCACATTTTTTTCTTCTTGTACTTTTAATTCATCAGCATGAAGAGCATATTGGTAGCAAAGGCACAGGCTGTTCCAGCAGGTATCGCCTGTAAAAAAAAGTTAACTCTGGAGTTTTGTCTTCTGTATTGTTCGGCTTTAGTTTAATATTCATTCTGCTGCCAAAATAGTGAATTGCTTGCCACTTTATTAAAATCAGCTGCACATAGTGATTTCTTGCTACATTTTTCACAGTGAGACAGGTTACCGTTTCTGCTGAAAAGTAAGAAAACCCCAGGTTTGATTTCCAGTTCCCAAAGGTCCTTGCTGCATGTATTCTGGATGTCCTTCCTGTATTTCCTCTGGGGACTTCAGTTTCTTCTTACATTTCAGATATTTATTGATGGGTAATTTGGGTTATGACTGTAATAGCAATTAATGCTACCCAGCCTTCAATGATCTCTTATTTAAAATACATGAAAACCAGCACTTGCATTTTGATTTTATCTGTCAAAGTAAGGTAAGGATTTGATGCTTGCTGTTTAAGCCAATTTAGTGTTGTTTAAGACGAGGTAGTACAGTGGTGCACAGGTCAGCACTCCCTCTTCTGATCAAAAGTCCAAGGTTTGATTCACAGACCCGGCATACAGTCCTTTCTGTGTTTGCAAGTTCTCCTTGGGTCTGCTATACTGCTTCTACTTTTATCCTCACAGTTCAAAAGCATACTAATAGGTAAATTATTAATTCGCCCCAAGTGTGTCTGTGTGGGAATGTGTTTGTTGTCTGCTATATGATGCACTGGAGACCTGTCCAGGCTCTTTGTATTTTATGAGTGCTGTGATAGGATCCCTCACCCCATGCAACCCCAATTAATATACCAGTCATAGATAATAAACAAAAAATTAATTTAAACCCAAATTGGGGATCCACATTAATAATGATAGTTGTGGAATAAACCAAACCGAGTCTGCAGCATTAACACAGTTTGATTTGAACACCACATCAATGCTTTCAGTTTAGATACAAAACATTGCATTGCAACAATTGCATTCTTAAAAGCTTCTGTTCAAAGAATTAGAACGTGTCAATTTTCACCAATGGTCCAAGTCCCAGGCTGTTGGTGCAGATAGAAAACAAAACAGATGTGTTAAGTGCAGAAGTGTCCTCTGGATTACCCTGGTTTACAAACATGTCTACCATGGAGCCTCTCTGAAGACCAGTGTGTCTCTAGAGGACACATGTCCTCAACCAGGTCACAGTCAGGCTGTGAGAACTAAGCTGGATCCTGGGATTTTCTTGGTCATATCATCCTGTTTCATCCAGCTGAGTCAGAGCTGCAGCAGAATGACTCGAGATTTTCCTCGTTTCCAGACTCCACTGTGAATTTTGTTAGCAGCACAGCAGGTAGAAATGACTGTATGCTTCTCTAAAATCTCTCTGCCAGGGGCATCCCAGTGTAAAAAGCTGTTATAAAAAAAGCTCATACAAAAGGACTTTCTGAGCACCAGGATTTTATTTCCTAAAGAACATGACATTTTATTTTACACTTGTAAAGCTTTAATAAAAAGCAAATGATGAGCAGAAAAGCTTACAATTTTCAGCCAGTGGTATTTATCAGTCTTTAACAGCACAGCAAAGAGAAACCACATCCTGATGTTTTATAGCTGAGGGCAATTTTAGTCTTGTGTGTGTTCATTTTATAACATTGTGACCAAAACCTGTTTACACACTCAAACTAATCTTGACATGTAAATAATAATATATATATATATAGTGTGTGTGTATGTGTGTGTATATATATATATATATATATATATATATATATATATATATATATATATATATATATAGTGTGTATGTGTGTGTGTGTGTATATATATATATATATATATATATATATATATATATATATATATATATATATATATATACATGCATATACACACACACACACACACATATATATATATATATATATATATATATATATATATATATATATATATATATATATAGGGACAGGTTAGAGCAGCTAATTTACCTTGAATTTTTGAACTGTGCAAGGAACAAACCTGGAGAAAACCCGTGTAGACACAGTGAGAATATGGATCTCCTGCGCAAAGAGGCAGACGTGCTCACCACCAAGCCACTATGCCATAAATCATTCTGTTTTAAAGTCAAATAATGTATGATTATAGTTATATTGTTAGGATAATAGTATGGTTAAGGTTAGGATAGTATGTTCTGGTTGGTATATGGTCAAAGTTTGGGTAAGTTGCCACAAAATGAATGGAAGTCCTCACTACCAATAAAAATGTTTGTGTGTGTTTGGAGGCATGATCTGTTAATGTTTTGTCTTGTTCAACACATGACCAAGCTTTCATAGTGCACAGCACATAGACTTTTATTGGCCATTAGCTCTATTTGAAGCACTACCTCTGTATGGGTACTTCTGCATGAAAAGCCTGTGACGGGTAAATGCACTCAGGTTAATCCTTTTTCTGCTCTGTGCTTTATGGTTTAAGGCCATCTGTAATATCGGATCATTACACTATGATGGCTGTTTTCCTGTAACAATGTCATAGTGTACTTTGCCTCCTTGTAGCCCTGCAATATTATAGACCTGTCTGTATATATTGACACCTCTAGTAAACAAGAAATGAAAAAGAGACATTCTATGTTTGTTAGTCTGAAGCTAAAATTGGATGCGTAGAACTTGAATTTGTTTAATAAAATCAGAATAAAAATTAAGAATCCTTTAAAAGCTCTAAAACTAAAAGTGGTGTGTTTTATCCTGAGCTGACTTGCAGTGAGAGAGATGCTTTTAGAGGCCACATGACAGATATAATCAAAGTGTATTTAGAAGTGCTGATGGAAAAATATATTAGATGCAACGGACAACAAACAAACAAGATTTTATGTGTCTAACTTCAATTTAGTGGTACTATAATTGAATAGTAAAATCAGATTTTGCCATATGCCGCATAGGTCTGTGTCTTATGGTCTGGTTTTATCACAGTGACCTGCTTTTCCTCATTGCAGCTTGTTTGTGAAGTCAGGCAGGTCAGATGTTAGGGAGGGGTCTGTATTACTTGTGGGCTGGTGTAAATTAGGAGCATTGACATAAAAGTCTCAGGTACCAGCATTTAGAGCAGGATGTTTTACTATGTGTGTTGTTGGTGGAAAAGCAGAATGTAAGTTTTCCACTGTTGCTACAGCCACACAGGAATGCACGAGGGCACTTCTTAAACCAGTTCGACCCGCGTTCCGTACACTGATGTTCAGCATCAGGTTGCTGCCTCGTTAAATAGAGCAGTTTTTGTTTATTTGGTAAATCTTAATAATAATCCTAATAGCATTATGCTTACATCTAGCATTACCGTTTCAGAAATGTTTATTAGAAAATATTCAGCTGTGTTTTATTTGGCATAGACGATATGTGTGATGGCTTACTAATTATGGTATTCCTTTTAGCAATCTCTAACTTTTTGTTTAACCTGCATGGCTGCCATGTTGGCACCGCTGACCCATACATGAGCTCATGAACTTTGAGCCGCTGAATGGTGATGTATTGACTTAAGGGCTACATTCACATCACCACACTCAAAATAGATTTACTTGTTTTTACTTTGTTTTGGATCATCGCAAATATAACAACATTTGCCGCACAGCTTTTAGTGTTGTGAAGCTCAAATGAAGTGCATGTGCATTTAGATCTGGTGTGTATGTGTGGAGCTCTACTCTATGGAACCTCTCCAGAAATGCTTGGTTTGTGGATGAAGTGTTAACTGAAGTATTTCCTGTAAAGCAGTTGAATAATACTCTGGGCATGATGTTCATGGCTTGTGAAAGTCCTCAGAACTGGGGAAGACACACACTCACACACATGCAGCCACATTACTAAATGGCTAGCAGTTTTCTGCAGGTCTCTTCTGCAATTCTATAAATATGTACATTCTACCTGCACTAAAAGTTTGTTGACAGCTTTGCACTCTGGCTTACAGTAGATGTCTGATTATACAGAAATATAAACCGACTGACTATCGTACACTATAAAGTTTTAACCTTTAGCTAAACCAGTGTGAGTGTGGTGCAGAATTCCCATGCCTTTTGTTATTTAGGATACACAGATTATACAAAAAATTTGCAGGAACAAATACCTTTGGGTGAAGCTGGAGTCCGCATTGTCTGTTCAGACTATAGAAAAAGGAGGGAAGGTGGGGTAAGGTTAGCTGCATGGTGGTAACCCTATATACACATCAGATGTTAGTTTTCTTATTTTAATTTCTCTCCCACTGCCAGAATCGTACATGTAGCTGCTGCGTCATTCAATTTAAAGAGCTTTGAGGCTTTAAACTCAATGATGTCACTAATTAGATTAAAGTATCTGATTACAGATACTTAACTAGTATCTGGGTTGAGAAATCAAACATGTTTATGTTCTAACTGGCCTTCATCCCTAACTCTGTGTGTGTGTGTGTGTGTGTGTGTGTGTGTGTGTGTGTGTGTGCAGGTGTATATATAACTTTGGTGTAACCAAACAATTTTTTGACAATGGTGAACTGCTAAGATACAGTACCTTTACATGTCTCTCTCTCAACTTCCCCTCTCTCTCTTTTTCCCCCCTCTTCAGCTCTGTCTGTCCATTTATGGCACAATTAGTCAGCTTGTCTCCATCTGTTGATTAATGTGTGTTGACTTTAGCCGAGCGGGTGTTTAAAAATTGGGTGTGTGATACAGTACGAATACAGTAAGGCCTGGATTTAGCTAACAGCTTTAACACTTAATAAACCCTCTTACATAGCATATGCACACATCATGGTCTGTCTATATCAGAGTGATCTCAGCCTTCCTCCAGCTGGACCCTGCTACATTATCTCGGATTGCCATCATGTGGATACCCACAACTGTTGACCTGCTTTACACAGATACACAGCCCATTTGGTTCAATTTATTGTATTCTGACTGCATTTTTTAGGACTGTTTACCTGTCAGATAAACTAAGATAAGAGTTTTCCTGCCATTATTTCACTCCACAACACCTGTTTTAGAAACAGTTAATTGCACATTCCCACCACTATGTCTATTTATGTGTGTGTGTGTGTATGTGTGTGCGTGCATGTGCTGGCCTGTTGGTCTGTGTAATAGTGCAGATTTTGCAGCTATGCCAGGAACACTAGCATGCTGCATGCACAGAATAAAGATCAGGACTGTTAAAATATAATTATTTGAATCAATTGAACCTTTTCCTCTATGCCGTAAGATGAATACATATAGCATATTAGATTTTGGTATAGTTATATATATTAGATATGTAGTAATTCTGCATATAATTTCACATTAGATCTTAGGTTACGAATTACTTTTGTACATCTTAACAAACCCCATATATAATGCCTCATAATTAAACAGACAAGTCATTTTAAAACAGAATGCATTTACTTCTGTTCAAATATTAGTCAAATATAATATTTATTTTGTATTTTTTTTTATTTTATATTAGTTATTTACCAAGTTTTTTTTTTTATGTCAGTCACATCAACTTATGTTCAAGTTGTTGCTTGCTACCTACCTACCTATTTTTTATTTATTTATTTTTTTAACCTAAATATGAGTATTACAAAGGTTTTGATAAGAAGGACATAGACTTTTTAGACTGTTTGTAGTGAGTCTGTTAACTGAACATGAGTCATAGCCTTGATCACGATGAAAGCCCTGTGTGTAATAGATACTTGTATTTTCATTTAGCTCCACCTGTGCAAAACCTATTTCTGAGTATGGGGTTGTTTAACTTGTTAAATATTCATGCACTCTCTGGTATTAGGTTGATTTTTCTCTTGAAAGCAAATAGTTCAGAAAGAAATGTTTATTCACTGAACTTTAATCCATTAGCTGTATTGCCAGTATTAATATCATGAACTATAATACCAACTTGATAGTAAATGTTTGAATACGAGGTCAGGCATGATACAGCACCTCCGGTGTAACACTTTATGAGGGTTAAGGGCCTTGCTAAATGGCCCACATTGGTGATTCAGGAATTAGCCGCACACCCTAATCACCAAGCTACCATTCCCCATTAATATTTAATATTTTCTAGAACAGAAATTGTTCTAAAAGATATTTTATCGAATCATGTCAATACATGGCACATAATCACATTTTTATTTTTATATATATATATATATATATATATATATATATATATATATATATATATATATATATATATATATATATAAACATTTTTTTTCTTAAACTGCAATATTAAAGCAACATATGAGGTGTAGTGTGAGATTTGAAACTTTTTGAACCCTTCCTGTCTGCGTTGTTTTAATTGCTCTTCCTGTAGAGTCTGATCTGCTTTTTTTTAACACTGTTTTTATCCACAAGGTACGATTGGCTGGATCTATGCTTGATTATCACAACACTATGTGTAATAATGGGCCCAGAAGGTGTGGACGCTGCATTGATGTAATTTGGAATTGTGCATTTGTTTCTTTTAGTTGTTAAATCGAGGAAGCAGATGTTTTTATTTCCCAGAAGCTGTGAACAGTCATTGGTAAAGCTAGCTGTTTAATATCTATAAATCTGTTTGAGTAACTTTAAAAACCTCTAAATCCCCTCAAACACAAGCACCCCTGCTGTCTGGGTTCAGACTTCTGAATGCTACATCAGTACAAACGACCATTTTAACTTACTGATAATGTTAGATGATAGATTGATGGGCTGTTGTTTGTGCCGTTTCCATGTGTAATGGCTTCCTCCCACTAATAATCAGCATCTTAATTACTTTTTTTTGTTTCGAGCTCTGTGTAAGTGTGTGTGGGAAGCTGCTTGTTATCACGGTGAGGTCTGTAATACTGATCTGCTGAGGTCTTTCGGGGGCCGTAGAAAAAGTTGTATAGAGTGATCTGAGGTCTTCCACTTAATCTGCGCTCATAACCTAAAAGTCTCCATGGAAACAGTAAAGTAATAAAGATCTTTTTGTTATTTTGTTATGTTCTATTGATTGATGGCAATTAGGATTTGCATTTTTACACATTTTCAACCACCTACATTCTCTCTTTCAGAGTGTATGTCCGTGTTGTTTTGTGTGTGAATCATGCATTTAAAATATGCTCATAGCAGATGTATTAAATATGATTTCAGCCCTGTGGTTTTTATATGAACAAAAGGCTTTGATTGGTTGTTTGCACGTAGTGAAGATGGCAAGGAGCATATTGTGTCAAGACACAGCGTAATGCAGAAGCTGGTGCACATAATGGTGCATTGTGCAACAGTACTAGTTACCAACATTAAAGTATCAGACCAAACACAGGAATGACTGTTACTTAGAACCGAAATAATCCAGGCCAAACTAAAACTGGATAGGAACATTTTTCCTACTCTTACAGTGAGCTGCACCAGAGCAACATTTAAATGCCTTTAAAGACTCATGCCTGTATCCTTTCATAGCATCGCATATTTTCCTGACAACACATTTATTATATCCATAGATTATTTTTTTCGGTCCTGCAGGTTCCTTACCAACATATAAAGCAGGGATTGATAAATTCTCTTTGCACTGATTTTAATAAGCATCAGCCGCATTTTTATAAACACTCCCTCCGCATGTTGAAAATCCTCACAACACGACACTAAGCCTGTCAACTTTGATTAAAGTGAATTCTTTCTGAATGTTTCTCTTGGCATTGTCCATTCAAACTATTTTAAACAAATGAGCAGATGGATGTCTGGCTCATGATTTGCCATTAACATGCATACTTTAATTAATCATTTAAAATCAGCAGTGTATTTGTTTTACGTTTGTATACACCAAACTTAGGCATGTATTGTTTCTAAAGTTTTTGGACACTGCTTGGGGTACCACACCCAAATATGTTGGAGTAAACATGTAGAGGAGACATTTTAAGGATGTAAAATCTAAATAGGAAATCAATGGGGATGCCACCTCCCTTTGTTAACCTGCTATCCCTCAAAACGCATGGAGCGAGAAAGCTGACAACATTGTCCCCTTCCCTGCTGAATTATGAATGTTAACATCTGATTAATTGATGCAGAAGAGACAGGTGTTAATTGTTTTTGCTAACAATTGTACTAAACCAAAACCAAACATCAGTCTTAATTAGAAAATATTAGATTAAACACTTGTATAGTTTGTCATTTTATGGCAAACTGCTTGATACCTGCCTCTTGGCTCTACATGTGCTCTACATCTTTAATAGGGAGTGATTCAGAACACAGCTGTTGAATCGTATTCAAAACCTGCTCTGTAGAATAGTGTCATTTATATAATAACTCTCTAAGTGTGAAAGAAGTTGATGGGTAATTAATTGCCTGCAGGAAATAAAAATAAAAACATGTAAATATTGATGTTAAATATAAGTAATATGGAGGTTGATTTTATTACTCTCTCCTGACAATTTTTTTATTTTTATAGAGTTTTATCAAAGTTTCTAAAATGGCTCAGTCAAGAAACAATACATATTCTTATGCTTGTCTCTTGTCTAAGTCAGTCTAGAAGCTCTGCTGAGTTTTTTTTTCCTTAATATATATTTAGTGCACATAACCGCTATATCACACTGTTTGTTAATGAGAAGTATGGGTTTCATGGGGACCTTACACTCTACTCACTCACAGTTTATTACTACAGACTTTATAAGTACTTTTCAAAATAATTTACATTTTGAATGTTTATTTTAAATGAATAGTTATTTAAAAATGTTGTTCTTTTTTCCCCTTTAGACTGTTCAGTTTGTTCAAGGGATCTTCGTAGAGAAGTATGACCCAACAATAGAAGACTCGTATAGAAAGGTAAGCAGTTTTTCATGTATTAAGATAACTGTGATAACTGTACACACTTGTCAACATTAAATTAGCAAGGGCTGTTGCGCAGGAGAACTCTTACAAAGGGAAAATTAATCAAACCTCTTTAATTTGGGGTATCAGTGATGGCATGCATACACCAGCTATTAGCCTGATTTCATCCTTTTTTATTGAATAGTTTGTGAAGCATACTTTTATAATAGACACGAGATTTCTTACCAGAGAAAATAACTTTTGAAGGGATTCCTTCTTTTAAATCTTTAGTAACAACCTTTACGTAAGCCTTATGTAAATTATTATTGCATTACATTGCAAAACAGCCTCACCCTCTATCAGAAAACAGCTGTTTTGGTTCCTTGTCAGGCAACTTCTCCTTCAGACATTTTTTTTCTGAACTCCTGTAATGTCAGGAGACTTGTAGCTGCATCATCATCATCATCATTATTATGCATTATATATGAAATATTTTGATGGCGTGTGTGTACGTGTGCACCTAGCACCGTCACTCTATTGATGTGGAATAGACAGACCACTGTCAGCCGATGACACTTACCCCAGTGTAAATGTTACCACACAATATGTGAATCTGCCGCATTATGTTCAGTAGCACTCGTGTTTATTAATGGTCGTCGTGATGCATGGCCCTGAATTTTTCTAAAATAGAAGTAAGTGTCTTGCAAACTGTAAAAAGAAGTTTCAGTTGGGTCACCACTTCACTTCCTCTTTATGCTTCACACTGGGGCCACCTAAAGCACATCCTGTGGGTGAGGCATACCGGTGATGACGGCTCTGGATGCAGGCCAGTGTAATACTACTCTTCATCAAAGGAAAGGAAGACACGGAAAATCCCAAACCAAAGCCAGGGATGTAGGAAGGCAGATTATAAAAAGCATTGTAGTTTTGGACTTATTTAGGTATTTACAATGAAGATAGAAGATCAACCTTATGTTAACCAATTAAAATCATCTCCATGAATGGAATTTTGTTTTCATTGATGTCCTTCTTTGACATTTAGATAATATTAGACTAAAATTAATCGTTTAAAAACTCCTATTTTGAGCACAAAGCACTTTCAGATGTAATTTATAATATAAAGCTATGACACTGGTCACAGTATCATAACCACTAATTTTAATGTATGATATATGTGAGCTCTATGATCCATTTATAACCCTATTCTATGATCTATATTCTCTATTTTCTCTCTTTTTTTTCAGCAAGTGGAGGTGGATGGCCAGCAGTGTATGTTGGAGATCTTGGATACTGCAGGAACGGTAAAATTACATTTTCATTGTCATCTGTAGAGAAGTGCTATGGTTTAAATAATACAAAATACATTAGATGCAAAATAATCAAATGTATGATTTAAAAGGTTTTTGACCGACTCCATCCCACTTAGAGTGGACACACCTGTGGAAATTTTGTAGCTAGCCTTTAATAAGGTTCTTTTAATAGGATTACTAATTCCAAATACCATGCTCTCTGCTCACAGTCCCACTCCGGGTTTTTCTATATTCCATGCCTCGTTTACTGTCCAGTGTACTGTTTCCGACCGTGCCAGGTTTTCTATTTCACAGCCTGTTGACACGCTCGTGAACAATATGGGAGAGAAACTACATTTTTATTTTATCTGCACATGCGAGCAGAAATCTGCACTTGCCCTTTAATTGAATGCATCTCTAATGGTTGTAATAATCTCACCACACTCATGTGCATGTTTTTGTTATATCCTGTCTGAGTCACTCCTGAAGTGTTGAATAGGATACAGAGAGATAAAGGAAGCCTCTTCCAAGACGTGTTTGCTCTTTTCCTTCTTTCCTGCCTTAAGCCACAGAGTGACAGATGGTGAACACTGTCCTTGGGCGTTTTGTTCAACTGGAAAGAGCCAAAAGAGCTCATACAAAGCCTCAAAGCGCGCTTAGTCATGATTATATTTCTGTTATCTCGCATTTGACTATGTAAAATGGATTTAATTAAATCAGTGGTGAATTTTAAAACAGCTATAATCCAACTGATGCACCACCTGATGTAATACTGTATGGAATTATTCCTTGTAATGTATTGAGATGTTTTAGTTGTTAGTTATTAGGTATACAATCTAAACCGTTTTATTCTTTAAGATCCTTAAATTGTATAATAATAAATAAATATGTAGCTGCAAAACATTTTTTTTACATGCTTTAGAGCAAGACAATAAATGAATGCGCCTGCAATGAATCTTTTTTTTTTTTTTTTTTTGGTTGGTAGAAATAATACTTATGTCTATTGTATATTAGAACCACAACTCAATTAAAAACGTCTTTGTTTTTTCTGAATCTACAGTATATTCAGTGTACATACACAGGTATGATTACAAAATTTACTGCATGAAAAAACTGCTATTAAAATCCCCAATCATGAGGTTTCAGGGTTTCTTTACATCCCAGTCTTCAGTTCTTTCAAATATCGTGATGTGTGCATGTTCACTCAGACCCTGATGCAAGCGTCTGGAAAAAAAAAGCCAATATAATAACCTTTTCCACATCTGCTCTGCAGTGAAACAAGATGGAATACAAACATCACTAAAACGGCTTATTCCAAAACAAGAGCCATTTAAAATGCTTGTATAAAACCATATTACTGTATATCTCTATACCCATGTGGGGGGTTCGTTCCAAAATGTCTAAATTTGATTTCCATTCATTTTAAATTGGTCAACAAATAGATAAACATGCTGGTTGAACAATTAAATAAGACACTGAATATGTCAGTCGGTTAGATCATGCATTACCAAACTCATAACCTTTTTTATGTGCCATTTTTATGTGAACTGTTTCCTTTTTCTTCCTAATAGGAACAATTTACAGCCATGAGGGACCTGTACATGAAGAATGGCCAAGGCTTTGCATTAGTATACTCCATAACAGCACAGTCCACTTTCAATGACCTGCAGGACTTGAGAGAACAGATCCTCCGGGTTAAAGACACTGACGATGTAAGTCTAGCTGATCTTTCCCATCTACCCATTAAAGATATTCTAACCCCATCCCTCTACTTCAATCCGAGGTAGGCCATTTTCTCTTCACCCAGCCTGTGGGTTGTTCTGTAGGTGGCTTTGATCATACGCAGGTCTCTCAATCGATTCTGTCTCCCTTGTGTACGCCGTCGTGCAAACCTTGAGCCGTCATTTCGTCAGTGTTCTTGTCTGTTTAAATGGACTTTCAGTTGCAGGTTTGCTTGAAATGCAATGATCTCTTTGAACACGTCATCACCAGACTCACACACCTCTGAGAACAAAGCTCACTGTGATTCACTGTTTCAACCATTTTCCTCTTTAATGGAGTTTTATGAAAGTGGTCGGTTCTGTCAGCACCGACTCTGATGCTCAGTTTCACTTCATCACAGAGCTGACTAAAAAGCTGACTGAAAGATTCGGATCAGATCTGAAGTTTGTTTGCTGGTAAACTCAAAGCATTTCCTTTTCGATTTTGAAACTTCCTCTTTGTCAGATTAGAGATACTGGCTGGCTCAGCAGGGGCTTTCTTATCATTCTCTTTCGATTTCTCCGCCTTTTCAACTGCCTGCGCTGGTGACCTACAAATTAAACAGGAAATGTAACAGTTTAAAAATATCAAAAGCTTTACATAAAGTGTGATACAGTGTAGGTTCCCAGTGATCTGAAGTTCACCTGTTTCTAAAATGGTCATAGAACAACTATTTATTTTTTTGTGAATAGAGTTAAAAATAGAATTAAAAACGTTAATTCAATGTAAACGTACCAGGAATGGCACAAAGCTTTATTTACCCTTATTGCTAATTGCAACCATATAATTACTTTAGAATTTAAATTAAGTGTTATAATTATGATTATGCCTACATAAGTTAGTAAAATTAAATTGACATGTTTTTAAATGTCTTTTCAATAGATTTTATATCCAATCTTTAAAATTTAAAATGCAGTGATATGGAAGTATATGTCTCTTTGGATAAAAGCGTCTGCTAAATGACTAAATGTAAATGTAAATATGTCCCATCTGTTTGGATATGTCCGACCTTTAGATGCTCTAGAGGGCAGTTTCACATTGATTCTGATCATTTCATGGTGAAGGTTTTTGTGGTGTATCACCAGGATTACGAATCCTCGTCTAACAGAAGCAACCACATACTCCACTCACTCACGATATTAGAGACGATATTAAACTTTTTGATATATTTCTTGCATTATGTTTATAACGTTTTTTTAATCACGTTGACATTTTGCAGGTACCGATGATTCTGGTGGGGAATAAGTGTGATCTGGAGGATGAGAGAGTGGTGGGAAAAGAGCAAGGACAGAATTTGGCCCGCCAATGGAACAGCTGCGCCTTCCTGGAGTCCTCCGCAAAGTCCAAGATTAACGTCAACGAGGTTAGCCTTTTAAATTTAAGACATCTGGTTCATATGAACCTTCCCTTTTCCAGCACACACCCCAATTTACATAAAGAACAGTTTTATCTTGGTGAAAAGCAGAAGTCATGTGCAGTTATTTATTGTTTATTTGTTTATTTTGTTTTTTTTTTTTAGAAATAAGTTATCATAATATCAATAAATGAAATATTAAATCTAGTTTTATACTGTGCAGTATGTTACCATCCTGTGCTATATTATTCAAAATATGTAGTTTGATAGCTAAATATTATTAATATACATATTTTTATATGTTGTTATGCTTTTTTTTACTACATTACACAAATTCAGAGAAAGTGCTGTGCATGATGGCATTTGATCAGCTGCTGCAGATGCTGTTGTATTTTGTTCAGTCAGCAAAAAGCCATCGTTTTGTCTGGGCAGTCAGAATGCATTGGCAGCCATCGTTTCTGGTTGGGTGAGATCAAGTACCAGCACTTAAACCTTTATAGTGTTCTGAAATGGAACGAGGGAAAAATGATCTCATGTCATCTGCGTTCTGATGAAAGTTGGCTTCACATTTATTTTTGTCAAAGCAGCAGCGCAGCAACATCATGAACTGCTCAACATCTGCTGTTCACTGTTCCTAATATAATTTCACACACAGTTTCAGTAACACACTGTAACATGCTGATTACAGCTCATTCAGTTAATTGAGAACTGTAGTGCTCACATAACTCACTGTCTTAGGAATGTTAGCCCCTCAGACACACTCTGACTTCTCTGCTTAAGACTTTCACCCAGGCTGCTTTTAATTTAAGAGGTTAGATTGTTGTTAGTTGTCCGTTTTATCCTCTAATTGGGTCGCGTGGGGGTTCCCCGTGCCCATCCAGGGGGGAACGTTTCGGGCGCTGGGCAGATACACACAGGATAGGATACAATTCTATTGCTGGACACACACACACACACACACAGATAAACACATACTACATGGGGTAATTTAGAGCATTCAATTTACCTTGAATCCATGTTTTTGGAATGTGGAAGCAACCTGGAGGAAACCCACGGTGACACGGGGAGGACAGATTGGAATTCCAACCTGGATCCCCAGTTCTGAGAGATGAACTTGCTAACCATTAAGCAACCGTGCTGCCCATTAGTGTTAATATTTACCAAAATATTCACCGTAAAAGCCCTGTTGTCCAAGGGAGGACATAATGTGCATGGACAACACTATTATACAAAGTTAATAAAAGATGATATGGGAAATATGGGATATTTTGTTATATATAGAATAAAGGTTCTTAGATCATCGCAGACTGGATGATTTGCTTGTGCATGAGACTTTCAGTTTAGTTGTACCATCTCCTGCAGTTGGTGTTTGTTTGTTACACAAACTGGTTGCGCTCATCACATTTGAGAAAATTTGCCTTTACATCAACACCAGGCAACTTGTCCTATTACTCTTCAGAACCTCAGTGTGTGAATAGACTGGATATTATTAGTGGCAGATTAAAGGCAGCCTTATTTTATGAAATAGGCTCGTTGGCTTAAGACCAGTGGAAAAGGCAGATGTGAACAGATGATCTATTTAATCTTTAACGAATACAAAACCAATCCCTGGGCAATATGCTGCTGCCTAATTGAATGCTCATGGTGTAAGGCTGTGTTTTCTGGCTTTGCAGATTTTCTATGACCTGGTTCGGCAAATCAACAGGAAAACCCCAGTGCCTGGGAAGGCACGCAAAAAGTCCAACTGCCAGCTGCTCTAATACACAGCTGTTCTGTTGCTCTGAGCCAGGTGAGGACTACCAAGGAGATTTGCTAAGTAGCTTGTCTGATTTCCTCGGTCATTATGAATTCATTCTGGCTGACTGACTACTGAATACATTAAAGCTAATAATTGTTGTTTGATGAGCACATGTTTAGCTTAAGCCTGAAGAATCCCTAGCTGTAATAATGTTCTTTTTCTTTCTATTCTCACTTCCTTTTCTCTTTATAAAGGTCTGATTTGCTGCTGTGTCTCTCAGCAGTGCCAGCATTCCGACGTTACTAAAACCTAACATCGAACGGACTTTCCTGTGTGGTGATGCCCCGTAAAAGAAACGAAACCAACCAACCAACAGATTCAAAGCTACAGTATCTTACTAGTTTTTTTTTTTCTTTTTCTTTTTTTGCACATACAGATCCATCATTTACCAGAGCTGCGAGAAAGATTTTTTTTTTTCCTTATAAATATATAAATGTATATTCTAACTGTATGCAACTGAAATAACAGAAGAAAAAAAAGTAAATCATCATGGTTAAAAGAATAAAATCCTGACAGAATTTTAAAACCCAGAGCCTACACACAGTGTTATTGCTAACGGAGATTGCCACCGTTGGAAATGTAAGGAGCGTGTGTTCAACCTGACTGTGCACGTTGCCATGGCAATTACAATGATGCGATATTTATAAGCACCACTATTTTAGCCAGAGATGCGAGGAAGTCCAAAGACACCTATATAGTCCATTTCATACAGCTTGTTTTGCTCTTTGGTTTCTGTGCATTTCTTTTTGTTGATATTGTCTCTTGTTTTTGTTTTTTTGCTTATATGTTCCATCTGAGATTTCTTTCCAGCATTTTCTCTTTTTAAAGGAAAATAATTGCTAGATTTTGCTCTACCAAGATGGTTATATCACAAAAACTATTGATAGGAGTTTTATCTTTAGGAAAACCTGTGGATACCTGTGATGTACATGTAAAGAGTTAAAAAAAAAAGATCTATGATTTCTGTCACTATCAAGTTGTTCTTAGCCTCAAATGCCTTCAAGTATGTGTTAAGATCTTTTGTTTTTCTTTCAGGTAAATCCAACTAAAAAAAACTGTTAATCCATCTCTCATGTCAGGTTTCTTTTTCTCGTTTACAAACACATTTGTATAGTTGTGGAATAAGGGGCCCACAAGGAAACACTGTTGAAAGAGACTTGGTCAACGTCATGCTTTACATTGAGAAGTGTGGAGTAGAACAACAAAGCGCCACAACATGTGAGCTTTCAGTGGCAGAACCTAAAGAAAACGGTGTGGTTCCTGGTTACAGAACTTATCTATTACAGGCATATATTTTAAACAAATCTGGTTTTTATTACAAAACGGAGCTACTTTTCTTTAATGTCAGTGTCTGCACTGCGGTAACTGTAGATAATCTCTAACTGCAATTCCCCTTAACCTTCCTGTTTGCCTGCTAATGCAACTGATGAACTAAGAACATAAGAATGAGATCATTGTCCTGGTCAATACAGGAGAACATAAAAAAAAACAAAAACAAAACAAAAAAAGGTGCCGGATAGTGACTGTTGAACTTTTGTAAAACTTGGTTTGAGCTGTTTTTGTCTGCGTTCCTGCGAGGAGAGTTGTAGTGAATGTCGGGTGGGGACCTTGAGTTTTTGATTGGGGTGAAGTTAATAAAAAAAAGAGATACAATTACACCGTAATGATACTGTTAAATTGCAGCGGTATGAGGCATTTGTAAGATCTTGGATAAGCATTGTGGCACAAACCAACAAAAAAACCCTCAGCTAGATAAACTGTGGAGAAACTTTGCAACAGCTATTGAAAGGCATCGTCTGCATTGTATAACTATAAATACTGTATTGTACATGTGCACAATGAATGCTTTATGTGTGCATTATGAGGTTTCACTCTGTAAACAATGTAAGAAAAACAATTATAGGGTAATGCAACAAAGGATGTACAGGTTAACCTAAAAGTTATTTTTGCTGAACTTTTAACAAATGCCTTGTTGCAATACTGTTCATAAGAAAAACGGACATCCGGTCATTGGTTTGAAAATGATGGCCCAAAAGAAGACCTCAGTATTTGGAATCTAACAGCGTAATAGTGGAGTTAGTTTGGGGAGGGGGGGATAAATGTAAACTTAAAAGCCTTAATTAAAGTGGTGCAATTTTGTATAACAGCATCTGTAGATCAATAAATCGGATTGCCATGCAAGGGCTCACGAGAAGCCAGTTTTGCCACTTGATTGTTTGTGTATTGTTTCACAGTTCTTCTGTCAATAAAAATCAATTTAATATTTGCTTTAACGACACTTGATTATATTTATCCATTTCTTTTCTTAAAGTCACATTTACACTGCCAGCACAAACAGACCAGCTGATCCCAAAACTTGTTAAAATGCTTTATGTAGTGATGATTCGTTAGGTCGAGTACTGGAATTTACAGTTGGAATCACTGTATGCACAATAAGACTCATCTGTAGTGTCTGCACATCACTGCACATTTTTTTTCACGGTATATGTAATATACAGTAGCAGTCAAAAGTTTGCCCACACCACCTTATTGTCTGTTTCCTCCACTTACCATATAGATTGACTTTGTAGTTTACAATTACAGACTGTAGTCCATCTGTTTTCCTTTGTTTTTGTTAGTTACCTGTCGGTTCTCAGTTTTCTACTGGTCAGGACCACCACAGAACAGGTATAATTTGGGTGGTGGATTATTTATTGTCTGTTCTGCCATGACCCTGATGCACTGAGGGGTTTTTTGCGCTGCTGTAGTTTCATTTAAACACCTCAGTGACACTACTTGGATAGGAATAATGCACCAACCCAATAGTAACTTCTCTGTGGTGATACTATGGGGGTCCTGATCATTAGAGAACAGAGTAAAGGGGACGTACACAGTATGTACTGTAGTCCACAAACAGATGGACTACAGTCCAGTCTGGAATTGTAGAACTACAAAGTCCATCTTTACAGTAAGGACCTAAACTTTCATTGCCACAAGGGATGTTGTCAAAGCCAGACCTCTGACATTAAACATTAACATTAAACTGGGATTAATTTGTAAATCGCTTTTGATAAAAGAATCTACTAAATAACCTAATATAATGTAATATCCCTTACCTTCCCCCTAACTTAGCCCCACCCTTCTATCATGTTACTCCAACACAAATATATTATTGCTACATTTATAACTAAATCTTTTACTATGATTTAAAATAGTTTGAATATTTTCACGCAGTTTGATTTTAGAAATCCAAAAAAGGACGATAAAACATTAACAGCAAAAATGTTTTACCTTCGTAAAACATTTTTAAGATATTATGATTGTACTGTCGCGGTTTAACCAGCAGGGGCAGCACCGTGCTGCCTCGCTAACTACTCGATCAGTTTCAACCTGGAAGCAGATCAGCCTCGTAAATGTAGACGTTTAAACTAATATCATTGCAATTAAAATGCGTTCCTAAGAAAAAAAACAGTCAAATACTTTAAGTAATATTAAGTTTAATACTATGACTTGTTTATGTTCCTGTTAGTCGTACGTATATAAAAAGTACCATTTATTAAATTATTTATTAAATTCATAAAAAAAAAAAATATATATTTAACGCATATTATTGTGAATAGCTTCTATTTACTAAACCAGGGTAGAATAAAGAAGGCCCAAACATGTTTTAACGACGTTTATCTTAAATTAAGCTTTAACTCGGACGAAACGCCAACACGCCCCTGGATGCTTGTAACTGCGCATGCGTTGAACTGATCGTCCCAGAACATGGGGAATTAAGGTGATGTTACAGTTTACTGATTGTGATGTTAAGTGCTACAAAAAGCATTGTTGACTAGCTTGTTGTGTTTTTAAATATACATAAACAAAACGTCTTGTTGGTATTTGTGAGAAAAGATCGATATTATAATGTACGAGTCCGTTTAAACACTCCGGGACAGTAGATGGCAGTGTGTGTGTTAAATAAACGCTGGTCAATCAGGTGAAGAACACACGAAAGCATGACTTTGGAGTAGTCCGGTAATTAAACTCGTATTTGTAGCGAGGGAAGGTTTTTATAGTTAAAACGGAGCAGCGCGTTAGGAGGACGTAATACGTGTTTAATGTAGAGTTGGTTTTATTAAAGTGAATGGAAGGTAAGCGAGGTTACATATGAACATGAGGAGTTTGTCTGCACTGAGCTGCAGGCTGACGTCACGTCTGCGCTGTCAGTCTGATCATCCTCCATCCAGAAAGTTATCCGATTATGTTCAGGAATCGGACCGAATTCAGCCGAGACAGAAGAAAGCTCCAGGCAGCGTGTCGGTGCTGCTGTTTCCCGGGCAGGGCAGTCAGTTTGTGGGGATGGGCAGAGGAATGCTCCGCTACAGAAACGTTCAACACATGTTCACCGTCGCTGAGAAGGTGCTGGGTTATGATCTGCTGTCTCTCTGTCTGAACGGACCCGAAAAGGACCTGATGAAGACGGTACACTGCCAACCCGCCGTCTTTGTCACGTCTTTAGCCGCCGTCGAAAGACTGAACCACGAAAACCCAGCTGTGAGTTTCATCATTCATTCATTCATTCATTCATTCATTGTCTTCCTCTTAATCCTCTACGAGTGGGGGTGGGGGGGGGGTGGGGGGGTTTGGGTACTGGGCACATAAACCCAGGACGGGACGCCAATCCATCGCTGGGCACACACACACACACACACACATTTTCCTGTTGTTAGTTTTTCCATTTGTTTAATATCTGGACATGGCTGTCCTACACTGTTGTTGCTGCCTGGCCGCTCAAGGAGGATGAGTCCCCCACTGAGTCTTGGTCCTCCCAAGGTTTCTTCCTTAAATAACAACATAAAAGGGAGTTTTTTCTTGCCACTGTCGCTTCGGCTTGCTCTTTGGGGGTTTAAAGGCATTTCATTCTGTAAAGCTGCTTTGTGACAATGTACTGTTGTAAAAAGCGCTATATAAATAAATTACTTGAACTTACTTGAACATACACTATATGGGGCAATTTAGCGCATTTAGTTCACCTTGAATCCATATCATTGGGCTCTATCTGGTTCCCATGTCCATCCAGGGGAGAACGTTTCGGTTGTTGGGCAAATGCACTCAGTACAGGGCGCCAGTCTATGGCTGGACACACTATTTAAGAGTAATTTAAATGGGGGTAATTAGAGCAGCCGTCTATTATCTTCTGCCTAAAACTATACTAGGGTCTCAGGTAGAGGTTTCCCATGCCCATCCAGGGGGGAATGTGTCAAGTGCTGGGCAGATACACATATAATGTATAAAATACAGAGATGAAACAATCATTAGCAGTTTACATATTTTCTTCAGGCCATAGAAAACTGTGTTGCTGCAGCTGGATTCAGCGTTGGCGAGTTTGCCGCCTTGGTCTTTTCTGGTGCAATGGATTTTGCTGAAGGTCAGATTGATGCTGTTAATCTTGCTTCTAGTTTGTGACATTCTTTCCATAAAGCCTTATTTTTCAATTACGTTCGCTTTTTGTCTGGGCACCCAGCTCTTTTTGCAGTGAAAGTTCGAGCTGAAGCCATGCAGAAAGCCTCTGATGAATCCCATAGTGGAATGCTATCTGTAATTGGTAAACCCCAAGCCAATTACAAACAGGCCTGTGTGCAAGCCACTGAGCACTGTTTGTCTCTCGGAATTCAGAATCCAATCTGCTCCATTGCAAATTATCTGTTTCCAGATGGGAGGGTTATTGCTGGACATCTTCAGGTAAGAATCATTCTGTACCAGCTACTGTCTCCTTCAGGATAATAACACTGAGTTAAGTTTGGTATGAGCAGTGGCATAATCATTTCACCTTCAGTTGGCTGACAGACTCGTTGTCTTCCTCAGGCATTGGAGTTTCTCCAGAAAAACTCAAAGCTGTTCCACTTTGTGCGTACGCGGTTGCTGCCGGTGAGTGGGGCCTTTCACACCGAGCTGATGGAGCCAGCCGTGAAGCCTCTCAGTGACGTGCTGCAACAACTGGAACTTCGGAAACCGGAAATCGCCGTCCACTCCAACGTGGATGGCAAACGCTACATGTATGATAAACATATACGCAGGCTGTTGACCAAGCAGCTGATTTCACCCGTGAAGTGGGAGCAAACAATGCACGAGATCTATGAAAGGACACAGGGACAGGACTTCCCTTACACTTATGAGGTGGGACCTGGCAGACAACTCGGATCGACCCTGCAGAAGTGCAACATGAAGGCATTTAAAAAGTACACACACATAGATGTGGCATTGCCACTAGATGATTAACAGTATGTTTGGGAACATTTGGACATCGAGTCTCAATAGATAAAGGAGCCCCTTTTTGTTATTTAAGTAATGCATATATAAATAAACTCAATAAATATGTGTAGATCTTATTAAATTAATTTTTTATAAGACTTTTATAAGACAATATTTTTATAAGACAATGACAAGTTAAAAGGATTATTCAAGACTAGTTATGGTTTGGACAAATTTGAGTTGTTTGTTACCACATGATTTTAATTGGGCATTTATAAAAATAAAGTGATCTATTTTGCTTACACACAGATGAATGTCCTCCACATTTAACCCACCCATGCAGGAAAACACACACACACACACACACACACATACTGTGTCAGAATTTTAAAATGACTACATGTACAAGTCACAACTTTTAATAAGAATAATTAGAATAATAAGAAATTTTCATAATCAAATGTTTTCCTAAATGAGCTTCATTTACATTTATGCTCTAAATCCTTTCTTTACATGTTTTTTTTTTTTTTTAAATGTGAAAGAAAACTGGAGCTCTCTGTAAAACCCCACATAGAAACATGCAAACTTTACACAAAAAGGATCATGGCTGCTGCTTATCCAGGAATCAGATGTACTCTCGTACATTTGAAACAAACATCAGGTTTGTTTAAGACATGTAAGAGAACCTTGCTTCATGATATTCGGTTACATATACAAGTTAAGTGCTGTGGTAAAAAATGGAAGAAAATAATGATTTCTTCAAGTGGCTCAGAGCCTGTTTATATTGATGAATGTATTTTGTATGTCTGTCGTACACGTGTGTGTGTGTGTGTGTTAAGATTTTTTTATTTTAGGTTTGAGGTCAGAGTTCAGATGCGATGTGGTGAGTTTTTATTGTAATCTCCGGCCTTTAATGTGTTTTAGTAGAATTATTAAATGCTGTTTTCTGGTGTTTAGAGTTATATGCTGTATACAGTGACATACAATAGTTTGTTACTAAAAATGGAAGATAAATTGATTAATGGTTTTATTATGTGTTTTTTTTTGCCAAGGAGTCAAAAGAAACATCCCAAACATCTTTCAAATACATCAATTCTTATATAATTTTATTGTTACTTGCAATAAATCTTAAATATCAAACTGAAAGTCCAGCTTCCTGTAGTAGTGCAGAAATGCTTTTAGAGGAAGAGGTACAAGAAGGTAAATGGCCTAATTATCCAGCAACAGACCCTACTGTAAACCAACAACAGCTTCAAACATCTTACAAAAACGTGAACCAGCACTCAAGTGGTGATCAGATAGAAAAGAATCATACAAAAATTACTTTAAAAAAAAAAACACAAATTTATCTTCTTGCCAAAGTAGCCAAAGACCTGCTCTGCAATTTAACAAACAGACTTATTCCAAGGTGTATTGAAGATGGCTGCAGCCATGAGCAGAAAAGCAGAAACCAGGACACGTTTGGTTCCGGAAGCAGGAAAGTGTGCTTTCACCTACAGAAAAAAAAAACAACAACTTAAAACTACTGCAGTGCACTTTAAAAATTACTTTAAGATTATTTCACAGAAAACATAATTCTGACATGTTACATGATTTGTCTGTTTAATCTTTAACAATGTAAAAGTTGCACCTTACCCAACTAATCCACTTCTGGCAGGTTAGAGTGTGCAGCTGTGAAACCAAACCTGATGCTCTTAGCACTGGCATGAACTTGGACCAGTGAAGGCTGCCAACAAATCTCCTGTAAAAAAAATATGTATGTGTGTGTGAATGTATGTATATGCATATATAATATAATATGCCCTATATTTTATTTAGCTGGTGACTTGTGAAATGTTTTCTGACAATTGATTATAAGACATTGGTACCTATTCATAGCTCTCCAGATCAGCATGTTCGGATAGACCTGCATTTGTAGATGATTGGGATGGGGTTTCTCTCTCTTGCTGTTATCCAGCTCATCTCCGATCTGAGCCAACTGACGCCCAATCAGCCGAACAGCACTTCTGCAGTAATATTTTACCAGGTGCCATTTCTTTTTATTTATTTCGAGAATTGAACATAATAGTAGAATATGCATAGTAGCAATAATACTAATATATCTAATAATAATATGAATGTTAACAACAACAGCAAAAACATTTCTACCTCATGTTGATATCAGACAGTGTGTGATCATCCACCTCAACAGGGCCAGCCTGGAAGGAAATGCCAATGCAAACATCTAGTGCTTGTCCCACCATTTTGAAATCTGAGTAAAGGGATTTAAAGATAATGCAGTGTTTTAACTTGTTGATTAGTACACATTTTATAGAAATATCCTGGTTTACCAGATTATCCTCTTTGCCCTTTGTGGTTTTAAACCTTTAACGAACTGGTACTGACATGTAAACACTGAGTCATGTGACCGGAGCAAGCTGGGTGTGTCCTTCTGTGTTGTTGGTAAAGTGAGGAGATGAGCTCATACACTATAAACTTCTGACCTGTGCTGTTGGTACTTTCCCTTTGCTCATAGTCAATTTTTTATTTACTTTTAGAATTAAAATAAATACATTTAGATTTTTTTAAACATTGTTTTAAATACGTATGACCACTTAAGATTAAAACTAACACAAAAAACATAAAAAGCAATAATAGGTAATGTAACAAATGTGAAAAAAATAGGCGTCTGTCTGTCTGTGTGTGTGTGTGTGTGTGTGCGTGCACACACACACACACACACACACACACAGTGTGCGCACATTGTGGATTATCATGCAAATTCTCATTCAAATAGGCCCAACTGAGTTGAACAAACAAAAATGCTCCTTCACCTTCTTCTTTGCTTTTATTATGTCTGCTGTTTGCTAACAAACGTTGAAATGTGAAATTAAGCTTTTTGATCTTAGGAACAGTTTGAAAAATGTTTATGTAATGTATTTATACTGCTTTTATTTTAACCCTTAAGTTTATATCATTATTTACCACCTACAAAATGTCCCATCACACTTTCAATCAATACACAGATCATTTTTCCAAATCAGGGAGCACAGGTTTATCACATGGCTTAGGATTTAGTGTTCAAGGCTCCTGTTACATGCGCTCATGTAATCTAGTCTTCCATGAAGCAGAGCTTCTCTCACCTGCCATGTTTAACAGGTCTGACAAAGAACAAGCTGAAGAGGTAAAAAAACAACCAACATGCTTACCTTTTTTGTGGATCAGAATGGACGCCGCCCTGTAACACAAACATATCCAAAAGAATACGTTTGTTAATATTTTGAGTGGTTTAAATAATAATCTAAGTGAAATTTGCAGAGTCACTTACAGCAGCGTCCTTTATTGGCTTTATGTTACAGGTGACTGTCACTGTAGGGATAAAGCCACGCCTTTAAGGTTTTCTTCCAGGAAGAGAGGGCACTGTCATTTTAAACTGTATCCATTAGAGGGCACGACACTGATCACACCCAGAAAAACATGAACAGAAAATCTGACTGTTCTGCTTTAAAAAAACAAATGAAGAAAGTTAATGGAATCTGGGCAGCCTGTAACAAAGATCTTAAATCATGCTCTACTTAGCACGTTCGTTAGCACGTTCACCTTTCAACGCTGGGGATCCAGGCTGGAATCCCGATCTGGGTGGAGTTTCCATGGTTTCCCCACATGGGTTTTCTCCGGGTTCCCCAGTTTCCTCTACTAATAAACTCTATTATCTAGGTTTTATATATCCTCTAAAGCCCTCAGAGTATAACAGAATGTTGAATGTAGAACTTTGGAACATTGATTGTGCTAAATTATCATAGGAATGAAACTTAAAAACGTCATTTAGAACGTCAAAACAATTGGGTTCAGATGAAGCTTGTGTTGAGTTACAGAACGCTCCTGCAAATTGTCACAAGATCATTCAAGATTCCACAAATAAGTTAAAGTAAGAAACATGACTTAACACTTAAATGTTAGACTAATGTTGATTTAAAATGCATTGTTGCCGGGCTGGGCAAGCAACTTGTAAAATGTAATGAGCTAAGCTATTAAAGCTTAGCTTGTATTGTAAGAGAAACCGGAATCCCGTTACTCAGCTGTCAGTGTTTACATTATAAACCAGACTAGAGTACACAGTGGAAGAGCAGTTTATTAATGATTTTGCATTCAATAAACGCATTTATGAATTAAACCTTGTTATTTTATTAGTGTGTTTGTAACTGTTTATGAAAGCAACGGGGCACTCGAAGTTATGCATTATTGTGAATAAATCACAGAGGAAACTGTACTCTGCCTAGCAACACCTCTTTTTCATAATATTAATAATGCACAACCTCAAAACGTAGAATCCCTTCCATAAACTGTTGACTTTACATATTTTTTCATTTGCATGTTCTTTTCAGTGTTTATACTCCGGTATGTGTTTTACAACAATACTGTAAAAGTGTGCAATCACTTTTATTAAATATTAAATATATAGTGTAATGTGTATATAGAAAGAAAACTGCTGTATTGGTGTGAGATCAGAGCTTGTAAATGGATATTGGAGTCGATTCCAAGATTAAAGAAATTCGCCTCTCAGCACGTTCGCCTCTCAGCGCTAGGGATTCCAGGTTCCCCATCTGGGTGGAGTTTCCATGTTCTCCCCTTGTCCACGTGGGTTTCCTCCGGGTTCTCCGGTTTCCTCCCACAGTCCAAAAACATGGATCAAGTCAATTGAGTTCTCCAAATTGCCCCATATAGCATATGTATGTGTGCGTGATTGTGTACGCAGTGATAGATTGGCGTCCTGTCCTGGGTGTATCTGCCCAGCGCCCGAAATGTTCTGCCCTGGATGGGCATGGGGAACCCCCCTCTCCCCCCGCAACCCCAATATTGGATAAAGCGGAAGATAATGAATGATTAGGGTGGTTTCGTCGTTGTTTGTATAAAAGTAGATTATAACTTTTAAATTCATGTTCTGTACTTGTGTTCTTTTGCAGCATTAGGGCCGAATCCTGTATGTTTGAAACAGCAGCCGTCACCATAGCAACCGAGCAACAACAACGCTGGGCCCGACACCATCAGTTTAATAAAGATGGACCCTTTACCCGCTACTTATTACGGGGCAATAGATCAATGGAACCCGCTGATACAGACGTTTGAGAGGAGTTTAAAAGAGTTTAAAACATACATGAGGAAAATCCGTGACTCGCCCACCTTCGACCACTTCTCTTATTTAAGAGGGTAATTATTTAGTGCGCTCGATTTTGTCGTCGTTGTTTTGGGTTTAATATATTTTTTTTGGATTTATACTCATTAACATTATCAGAGTGAAATAAAACGCTAGTTAACGAGTTGATTAAACGGTGAAATTGTAATATCGTTTATAATCGTGCTAACTGCTGGTTTGGCATTGTTTTGATAGATCTTTGAACCTGTTTGATATCTGCAAAAATCACGAATCACGTCTTCCCAACAAATATTACGAACAACACGTTCTGCAGATCGCTGATTTCTTATTGGACAACAAAGTAAGCTATGTTCAAATGTCGCTATACGTCATATGTATTTGTCATACGTCAAAAGTACTGGGACACACCTGTTGATCATTTTCAGTCCCTTAAAACTAACCATATGATGTAAATGTATTAGCTTAGTGTTGTCATTAGAATCTGGGTTTCTGTAGTTGTATGTATGCCACTGCCCATCCAGGGGAGAACATCCCCATGCCCATCCAGGGGAGAACATCTCGGGCGCTGGTACACCCAGGACAGGGTGCCAATCCATCGCTGGGCACACACTCACTCACACAAACACACTCTATATGGGGCATTTTGGAGAACTCAAATGACTTGATCCATGTTTTTGGACTGGGAGGAAACCGGAGAACCCGGAGGAAACCCACGCGGACACGGGGAGAACATGGGCACTCCACCCAGATGGGGATTCGAACCGGGAATCCCTAGTGCCGAGAGGCGAACGTGCTAAACACTAAACCACCGTGCATCGGTTTAAGTTCACTGTAAATTAATTGTTCAGTTTTCCTTTATTTGCTCAAACTTTAAGTTCACATGAATCCTTTGTAATAAATGTCTATTCCATGCTATGATTTGTGTTTTCAGTTTTACAGACTTGCTCTGTGGCAGGGATACAAAAGATATATATGCAGGTTCTCAGCTCATAACTTGGAGAACATCAAAGATGTGGAAGAATTTAAACAGGCCTTCTTTCCACATGGCCTTCACGCTGCAGGAACAAAGCATATGGTAGATGGCACAGTATGACACATATGAATGTTAGCATGTTATTGCTGTCTGGTACATTTGCTTACACCTGTATATATACACCTGTAAATAAATCTGATTATATTTAATAGATTGTGGTGAAGAATGATATATTTCTGTTATTTGAAGACCTTTATTAATGTCAGGTCTAAAGGTGAACATGAAACGAATCTATTTGTTTGCTTTTTAGTTTCGTGCCTTGCATGGAGAGTGTATTTGCACCTTTCATTTGGAGAGAGAGAGAATCAAGCAGCAGTTTAATCACAACAGAATACCGAAACTTCTCCGCATTTTGACCCGTTTACGCATCATGATGCAAGCTGCTTTGCCCCAAGAAGGGCTGTCCTGGTTATTGTATAATGGTATATTTTACAATGTACAATATTAAATACTTTATTGAAATATTGTATTAGACGCTTTACAAAGTTTTTTTTCTACTCCTTCACAGGATCACTGACTATTTACAATGTATGCAGTTTATTGATGTCTATGGGTAAATCTGCAGAGGTACCTGACTATGCTTACTTTATTAATATTCTAATAATTAGTAGTAGCGATAGTGATATTATTATTATTATTATTATTATTGATTTATCTTATTTTCTCTTAGTCCATAGAGTATTTGGTTTGGGCCTGTGAGTGTCTTGAATCCTCGATCCCACTGCTTTCTGCAAAATTCCTGTCCTGGAGAGCCACTCTCTACTGTGCTGTTTGCAAATGTTACTATGATATTCATGATGCACTTCTGGCAGAGGTTTGTTTTTACAGTATTGGCTTATTGGACTGTGTTAATATTTCTGTTAAAATGTGCTTCAGATTTTTATGTCCGTTTGGGTTGTTTATTATTAGTTGTGACATTGCTTAGGATTTGTGCTTACTTCAGCAACCGCATCAAATATTTTTTTGGACAGGTGTTTGCAAGACAGGCTCTTGGAAAAATAAGTGAGCCAGGGGCCCTGGAGGAAAAGAGTGATATGCCAGCATATAAGACACAACTGGCCTTCAAAGAGGCGGCCATAAAAGTATGAGTTTAAAAATATCAATTTAGAAGATGAAGCAAGTGTACTTTTAAAGGTAACGTTATTGTTTCGAGTTGCAGCTTGCGGTGATGATATTTAAACGCTCGGTGTATGAAACTCGGAGGAAGCCTAAAACACAATCCAGGACGAAAAAGAAGAGTAATTTGAAGGATAAAGTAAGTTCTTTAAATAAATTTCAAACATGGTTTTGTGCTTGATATTTTTACAGTGTAAATATTGAATCTGTGTGTTGTGATGGGGTGATTAAAAATATTTATATGACATAAAATAGTGGCAGGTCATTTTTAATCACCACATCACAACACAAAGATTAAATAATTTCAGTGATATGGTCATTCACACGTCAAAATGTTATTAATTTGGCTGAATTATAAAACCTAAAGGTTCTACTAAAGAGTCATTAGGGAGTCGAAAGAGCCCACTCTTATTACTGAACTGAACTACCGCCAAGAGCTGGAATACCCATTACTATTTACTATCTTTAGCACCAATGCCTACGGACACAGACTGATCGAATTATCAAGCAGTTGTTTGAGGGGAACGCTGCTCAGTTCCTGGCAGTGGTTGAGGCACTGGGGAATGGTTCCAGCAGACCGCTGCAGACGTTTATGGTAGAAGACTCAGATATGTATGAGGTGGCAACCGAGCTCATGTTATCTGGGATCTGCATTCTGACTGGTAAGCCTCTCGTCCAATCCAGCCAATCAAATGGTTGTCTTTTGCGCATTCTGATTATCTTTATTTGTTGTGTTATTAGGGCATTTTGACACCTCCGTTTCGGTGTATAATAAGAATCTGCTAAATGCAAACACCGCTACTTCTCCACTGATGGACTTGGCAACAGCTGGTAAATCTTAGAATAAAAAAAACAATTAAATTAATTGTGACCTTACATATTTTACCTCACATTATGCCTCACATTTACCTCACATTATGGCACGGTGGCTTAGTGGTTAACACGTTCGCCTCTCAGCGCTAGGGGTTCCAGGTTCGTATCCCCATCTGGGTGGAGTTTCCATGTTCTCCCTGTGTCTGCGTGGGTTTCCTCCGGGTTCTCCGGTTTCCTCCCACAGTCCAAAAACATGGATCAAGTCAATTGACTTCTCAAAATTGCCCCATATAGAGTGTGTCTGTGTGAGTGAGTGTGTGCCCAGCGATGGATTGGCGCCTTGTCCTGGGTGTATCTGCCCAGCGCCCGAGACGTTCTCCCCTGGATGGGCATGGGGAACCCCACCGCGACCCTAATAGAGGATAAAGCGGGAGATAATGAATGAATGAATTATGCCATTGAGAAAATCTTCCAAATGGGAAAATCTGAGGTGCTTCTTTTATCATAAACATCTTACAAGAAAACATCCAGTGTATTTGTTCTATTGCAATAAAAAAAGTTAGTTAATTGTGTGCAAAACAATTTGCTATAATAATTTTTTCATTTATTAATAATACACAGGGAGTAATCAGATTCCTGTGCATGCTGGGGTGATGTTTATAAAGCTGCTGTTTAAATATGAACAGTGGGACATGTTCGGCTGTCTGTCCAGCAGCCTTGTGGATGCTCTCTCCGTGAGTGTTTAAAATGTTTTTTTTTTTTTTCACATATTAATTTATTAAGTAATACGGCATGCATTAAAACATAATATACATGCAAATGCAAATTCTGTGACAGAATCTAGAGGGTCGGCCCTTTCGTAAGGCTGAGCTGGAGCTCACTCTGCTGGAGGGAGTGGAGCGTCTGATGTCCATGCACAGAATTCAGCTGAATGTACCACCCAACACACCTGGGGAGCAAAATGGTACACACTCACATTTCCCATACTGTTTGGCACATGCGTGTCGTCAAGTGCGATGAGTTTAGGTGCACATGGTAGAACCTGGAAGGAATGTGAATCAACTCACAGACAGACCACTAATGTGAACTGCAATCTTAACGCAAATAAATAATATTTTAATCATTTAAAGCGGCAGCAGTGTGATTAATATGTCAAGAAATTTAATTCAAAGTCAAATAGTTTGTGCCAAATAGTGTTTTAATACTATGTTGGGCTATTGATATGAAGGTTGGGGGTTAAATCCCAGGTTTACTAAATTAAACAATGTGGGCCCTTGAGCAAGGCCCTTTACCCTCATTGCTCCAGTGGTACTGTACCATACATGATTTTGTGACCCTAACCACCAAGATGGGATAATTGTAAGTCGCTGGAAAAGCAAAAAGTCTTTAAAAAAAACATTTTGTTTGTTTACCTGTCATTTGGGGTGCGTTTAAAGAATGATGGCTCAATAATACAAAAATCAATGGGACAGCTTGGCACCAAGTTGAGTAGTGCTGACGAAATAGCCCATAAAGTAGAGCAACTGTGTGTCAAAATATAATGAATTGATTTATAGTGTTTGTAAAGTAAAAGATTGTAAAGTCTGTATCGTTACAGATGACTGGGTTCTGATCCTGTTACAATTACACTGAATATTTTGTCTTATCTTAACTTATTTGAATTTTTGTAATATTCCGTCCAAAGGTTATAAGGCTGTTGGATTAATGACTATGACAGATGAGCTCATGACTTTGGTGCAGATTCTACAAGATTGCATCTGTGCAGCGTCTGAGGTTAGATTTCTGTTGCAAGCACTTGTATCTATTCAAAACGGGTTATGATTGAAACCTATCTGGTGTATTATTTCTTTAGGACATGGAACTAGATAGAAACCTGTTGTTTGACACGGTGCAGTTCCTCTGGACCAAATGTAAACATATGTTTATGAAATGTCAGGCTAAACATTTTGACACAGAACACAACCTGGATAACATGGAGGACAAAGAAAAGGTGCTTATTATTGTGCTCTTAGCCTTTTACTAATTTCTTTTTAAATACATATCACTTTTGTGGATATTAAGTATATTGCCTAAGTCTTAGTGTTCATTTATGTCATTGTAATAAAAAAAGCTTTTTTTCTGTAAATAGTGGATCCAGACTTTGTATGTATTGTGTGAGGCGGCCCACATGTTTCTCTTGGCTGAAATGGACCTGGTGATGGTGGCTGAAATGACTCTCAGACTGGCCGTGGTGCTGGAGATCATTGCCCTTTCCCTTCCAGTGACTGGTTCAGGACAAGGTCATTACATATGTAAAATGATATTTATACAGGATACACCCTGAGTCCATTTATATTTAATTTTGCTTTTTGTACTTTCGTTTTAGCTACAAGTGAAGATTGTGATCTGTTGACCCCTAATGAGAAACCTGCTTTGACACCTTTTAAAGTAACACATATTCTAATGTTCGTTTCACTATCACTGTCAGAAAATCTAGACCTGAATGAATCTAAAATTAATTTTCTCTGTTCACCGGTCCAGGAGACTCAAGCAGAGCAAATGGAAATGGTGTGCGTTGTGCTGGAGAAAGGCTTGCACTCTGTTTGCAGGGGTAGAACGGTTTCTATGCCCTGTGATGCCTCTGCCATCTGTGACACCATATTTCTACAGGTATTTCTACATTACCTGACGCATCATAGTATTTTAAACAAGGTAGAGGGGTGGCATGATGGCTCATGGGTTAGCATTCACTTCACAGTCCATAGATTACTCGGTGGAACAGTAGAAATTAAGCAGAAGAGGAGACACTAACTAACACCAAGGTCTAAACATGTTCATATATGTGTCTATCCTATGATGGACGACCTTCCTGCCCTGGGTGTTAAACCTGCATATTGGCCAATCAGCTCTGCGATAGGCTCCAGTGTCACCAACAGATTAAGCTGTTATTATTATTATTATAGGAAACAGAAACTGGAGAACCCAGGGAAAACCCACGCACACATGGGAATCCTGGAACTTTAGCACTGAAAAGCAGACGTACTAATCACTGCTACCATGCCGCCCTGCACACCGAATCAAATCCTTTAATTACTATTTTAAAAAAAGCTTTAATCCCAAATGCACTTGACATTACAGATTGCTCTAAACTCGACAGTAATCACTTTTAGGACATGTGGAAAGCACAGTGTAGAAAGTCATTAGCAGTTAATTATTTATCAGCTTAAGTGTGTTTATTTAACAGACACAAAGCTTCACATGTTGCATAATTTTTCCACTGTGGTAAATGTTACTTCAGTCTTAATTAGCTATTTTGGAAATTACTCTGACCTGTTCCATTATAGCTCATGTTATTGCTTTAAAGTAGAAATTGCAGTTTTAAATATAGTGAATCTTATATTCTTTTGTTAAAGTTGGCCTGGGGATCACCAGGGGAAATGGCAGATGCACTTTTATTGTTGAAGCCACACCTATTATGCCTGGAATGAAACTGTCTGAGTTTTTGTTTTCTGTGTAAATAAGCCAAAGTGCAGGTCGTCTGGTATTCAACACTGGCAGTAAATCAACATCATTACAAATGACAACCCAGTCACAGTTTGGATGTCATTGCTATTTAATAAAAAGATTATGTTCGCAGTCATCAGGGCTTTTTTTTTTTTGTCGGTGATCAGTGGGGTTTAAACTGCTCTGTATACAGCCTCCTGGAATGCATCCAAACCAAATTCATCAAACGTTTTTTTGTGTTGAGTCAAGATGCTTTAATTTCATTGATTCCACAAGGCTGAAAGAATACATTCATTCATTCATTCATTATCTCCCGCTTCATCATCTATTAGGGTCGCAGTGGGGTTCCCCATGCCCATCCAGGGGAGAACATCCCGGGCGCCGGGCAGACACACCCAGGACAGGGCGCCAATCCATCGCTGGGCACACACTCACACACTCAAACACACTCTATATGGGGCAATTTAGAGAACTCAAATAACTTGATCCATGTTTTTGGACTGTGGGAGGAAACCGGAGAGCCCGGAGGAAACCCACGTAGACACGGGGAGAACATGGAAACTCCACCCAGATGGGGATTTGAACCGGGAATCCCTAGCGCTGAGAGGCGAACGTGCTAACCACTAAGCCACCGTGCCACCTGAAAGAATACATATTTTTCATATTTTTCAATAAATGTCTTTGTGTGAATTACATTATTCTTTAGTGAACTAGATGAGAGTTTTAATCCTAATAATGTCTGTCTACATAATTTTGACCATATATTATATGATGTAAGGTAGTTGTGTCCATTCTTGACTGCTTTTGCAGAAGTATGGAGGTGCACATGTGAGGTGTGAGGAGACACCGAAGAGCTGCAAGTCACATGAATATACCTCTCTTTATATGGATCTGCATGTAGAATTGCTGGCTTTCTATCACAGAGTAGCACTCCAACTGCTGGAATTCTACCCAGGTAAAACCTCACATCTTTAAAACACAGTTTTATCATTCATTCATTCATTCATTCATTCATTATCTTCCACTTTTTTCCACTTTTGGGCGCTGAGCAGATACATCCAGGACAGGGCGCCAATCTATCGCTGGGCACATACTCACTCACACAGACACACACACAAACACACTCTATATGGGGCAATTTGGAGAATTCAGTTGACTTGATCCATGTTTTTGGACTATGGGAGGAAAACGGAGAACCCGGAGGAAACCCATGCGGACACGGGGAGAACATGGAAACTCCACCCAGATGGGGATTCGAACCGGGAATCCCTAGTGCTGAGAGGCGAACGTGCTAACCACTAAGCCACCGTGCCGCCCCAGTTTTATTATCATTTGATAAATCCATGTTCTCTCCACAGAGGATGAAGATTTTCCCAAAGGGAAAAAGAAGCCACTGAAACGGAGTGCTGCTGATTTAGATTCTGAAAAAGCCAAAGCCGGTAACTTAGTTTTGTTTTGGATAATGTATTAAACCTTTGATCAGTTAAGGTCACTGGATCAGAAGTTTATATAGTTCTTTATACCTTTTAGTTCTGATGACTTTCGGCATTGACAAATCTGCAGTCTGAGCTGTGCTACTATCTTCCTTTTTGTTTACAGAAAGTTTTCTGCTCATGAAGATCGGGAAAAATAACATTAGCAAGGTTTTGTTCCTATTGCAAAAGGCTTTAATTTCCTTCAACAAAGAGCCGAATAAAAAAGACAACAAAAAGTTGTTTGAGGTCAGAACTCTATCTGTCATTTTTCAAAGTTAAATCCATGATTAGTTGCTCTAATGAGTCCAATGAATTAGAATAAACAGTGCAAGTCTATTAGGATGCAGTCAGTATTTCTGTAATTGTGTTCTCCCAATTCAGGAAGCTGTAACGCTTTTGGAGAAAACTGCGATGGAGATGAAGAGACTCATCATTGGTTCTACAGACATTGGCTCAGGAGAAAACAATGAGTGCAGGCCTCCTCCACCTCCTGTACTAGTCTCATGCAGCAACCAGTCTATGACCTTTACTCCAGCACCATACCGCTGGGAGGAGAAGGTTCTTATATTGATCACTTCAGACCGCTTTGACACAATAGTTTTTTTTTAATATCTGTTTCCTGTAATATCCAACTGTATGAACAGAATGTATGCATTTGACAGTATGCAATTTATTTAGAGTGTATGCATTGTGCCTTATTGTATAGTATACATGTATCCGTACAGCTTAACTACATCTTTTAATTAATTAATTTTTTGGAGCAGGTTTGCTGGTACAGGATTTATGGGAAAGAGACAGAGGGGATCAATTTAAAAGTGCGAATTGGAGACTGTCATTTGTTTGGCACTGGTGAAATGGTAGGTTTTAAAATGTTTGCTTTTTGGCCTGTAATTAATGCTTCAGTAAAATCCTAAACCAAGGTGAACAAGGTTATTTACGGTGTAGAGTTTGCATGTTCTCTCCATGCCTGTGTGGGTTTCTTTTAAGGGTTTTGTGCAGATGATAAAATAAACATTGAATGAATGTGTGGTAATGTATATTAATATTTTGATTTAATCAGATTTCTTCTAAAGAAGAATGCTTGTTTTGTGTAACTGGCTTGGAGCCCAACCAGAAGTATGTTTTTGCCGTGGCTGCATACGATGCTCATGGTAAACTAGTTGGTAATAGAATTGGAGACACCACCCAACCTGTGTTAGCATCCCTGCCTTTGCCTCTGCTGACCACTTGGGGCAAACTTGCTCATGTATGTATATACATCTATAAATATACAATTACAATAATCAGATGTGAAATTGAAGGTTAAAATCTATATTTGCAATCTGTTTTAGGTGGCTTACCAAACATGTGAATATGAACTTGCTGAGAAAACCTGCAGTATGATCTGGAGTCACTTTACCAAACCATCAGCTTCAGACACTGAAGCCATACAGGAACCAATAAATGACCAATCTGTTAAAAGTCTTCCTAAAACTCAGTAATAAAATTATATATCTATATATATAAAAGTTTAATTTGCTTCATCTTTCTTGGTCACATCTATAATATATAACT
Source organism: Corydoras sp. C115 (assembly GCA_019802505.1). NCBI lineage: Eukaryota > Metazoa > Chordata > Actinopteri > Siluriformes > Callichthyidae > Corydoras > Corydoras sp. C115. The sequence continues at coordinate 3,857,123 of JAFMOC010000017.1, read as the reverse complement.
TTTTTTTTCTATATTTATTCCCATAGACTCAATCCGGTAATCATGCAGCTCTCTTCTCCTCTACTGCAACAGCTTTTTCTCTCGTCCATCTTCATTCAAACAGACATTCACATACAGGAGCAATCTTTATTCTGTGACTCCCAATCTCATGGAAAGCCCTTGATCTGGAAACAGGTGTGTGCTGAATAATGTTTGGGTAATGATAAAGATTGCTTTATTAATGATTTTAGGTAATACAGATGTTATTGTACACAGTTTAAAATTTACACCCAGTATAATTTCTGTCTAATGGTTTAATTAATATTGATATAGGATATGATCATATCTCAATTTTTTTTTTTTAAGATAAATTTGTGTTTTCCCCAATGGTTTTTTTAAGCAGCTTTTTAAAATATCGCTACACTTAAACAACAGTGAGCCATTGTGAATGGTAATATATGTAAAATGTCAAATCAGTCATTCTAATTTCCTACATTTATACATAGTGTATTATAAAATATAGTGTGTGATACTGTTTTTCAGGAGAGTAGACTTAAAGAGTGTGAGAGGATGTTATTGGCTATCGATCTGTCTTTACATTTGAATGATGGCAGTTCAACACTGCAGGGTGTAGAGACTTGCTACAGCCTCCTTGGATCTCTTATTTACTATCAAATACCATCTGAACAAGTGATTGAGGTAAATCATTTCTCTTGCTCCTTGTAATACATTTATTCATTAATGTTGATGATAACCATGGAGCCTATATCTATTTTATAGTTAAAATTTATAGCAGGATATAAACTATTCATTTTCTTATTAATTAGCTGGTGGGATATTCAGGTATAATTGGAAATAAACTCACACAGGCAGATTTAAGACCATCATTAGTAACAAAATCATTTATAAATAACAACATTAATGTAAATATGATGTAGTCTTCACCTTATTCATTGCATTGTATACAGATGCCATTTTTTTTTTTATTATTATTATTCAGGTGATGCTGAAGTGTCTAATAGCATTACAGAAGATTCCTGTAGTCCTTAAACAGAAAAGACCAGTTGCTGATTGTGAATATCTATATAATATGGTGGCCTGTATCATATATTATGTATCTAAGGTAACAGAAATCCTTGCTCCAAATGATATATACCACTTATTTAAAATGTTAATTTTAGTAAATATAGATTTTTCTTCTGTGGTTGTGGTTTTGTGATAAAGGGTTTGTATATGTGTGTCCTTGTGTATAAAAAGGGTTTGCAAGCCTTCAGCGAGTACAGTAAAGCATCATCAATAATCGAACAGGGAATTAAACTATTGCAAGAGCTGAGTGAGAACCTTCAGCAGCATAACAACCAGCAGACGTGGAGCAGGATGATGTGAGTGATATTCACAAATAACATCTTGAGTCTCTGGAATAAGTATTTTTATATAACTATAAAATATAAGTATTTTTATTTTTATATAACTGCAAGGAATATATGTCAATTTATAATTTTGGTTTAAACTTGCATGCAATTCACATTAAAGTAAACAAGTTTGTGATTCAGTACATATGTATCATATAAAACCCCCTACAACTAAGTATTATGTAATTTAGAAATTGTACTTACAAATCTGTCAGCTTCCTGTTGGTTTTTTAAATAAATGTCGTATACAGTAAATTGTAATACAGTATATGAAATGGGGATTGTATATTGGCTTATAAGTTTAAGTTTTGGCGGCACGGTGGCATAGTGGTTAGCACGTTCGCCTCTCAGCGCTATTGATTCCCGGTTCAAATCCCATCTGGGTGGAGTTTCGATGTTCTCCCCGTGTCCGCACGGGTTTCCTCCGGGTTCTTCGGTTTCCTCCCACAGTCCAAAAACATGGATCAAGTCAATTGAGTTCTCCAAATTGCCCCATATAGAGTGTGTTTGTGTGAGTGAGCGTGTGCCCAACGATAGGTTTGCCCGGTGCCCGAGACGTTCTCCCCTGGATGGGCATGGGGAACCCCACCGTGACCCTAATAGAGGATAAAGCGGAAGATAATGAATTAATGAATGAATGAAGTTTAAGTTTCTTAACGTTTTTTTTTTTTTTTTAATTATAAAACAGGTAAAGAAGTTGCAGAAAAAGCTTAATGATCAGGTGAAGGCATTGGAATGCCTGGCTCCAAAGTACAAGAGAATGCAAACGATTGCAAATGATGATGTCACAGCAGGTAAAAAAAAAAAAGGCAGCGTTTTAAACATGAAAATGCTTGTGTCCTTTTCAGAAGCATTTCTAAACTTGAAACTTCTAAAAAACTTCCCCCCCACAGCAGTAAAATTTGTAACGACATGAAATATTTAAATTGGTACTTTAAATTATTGTTTTTAAGGTTGGTTATCTTTGAAATACACAATTATCAAAATACACTTACAGGCAGGCTTTAAATGGAAACTTAAATATTTTTAAAAATGTCTTATTTTTTTCTTCATGTCAAAATAAACTGTGTGTTATTGCCACGAGTGGTTTATGTTATCCTCTAAGACACTTTTGCTGCTCTTTGAGAGTCATTAGTTAAAAAGAAAAAAAAAAAAAAAAAAATCTCAGGAAGATGAAAATGGGTAATATATTCAAATACTAAAAGTTAATGACTGATAAACTCAGTTATACATCCTTAGCAAAATACAACATCTCCCAGCTTTATCCTCTATTGGGTCGCGGTGGGGTTATCTATGCCCATAAGGGGAGAACGTCTCGTGCGCTGGGCAGATAGAAGGACCGCAGTCAATCCATATGGGCAAACTCATTACACAGTACACATCATATCTTTTTCCAATTTTTCAATTGACTTGATCCATGTTTTTGACTGTGGGAGGAAACTCGGAGAACCGGAGGAAATCCACGAAGACACGGGAGAACAGTGCGAAACTCCACTCAATCATCGATTCGACTCCCTAGCGCTGAGCAGGTGCCGTCAAACTAAGCCACCGTGCCGCCTTCAGTTATAATGTACAAAAAACAAAGCAGCAGCATTTTTTTTTATTATGTAAGGTTCAGGTGTTAAGTGTGCTTATGTGGTTTTTATTACACAGTATTGCATCACTTCTTTTTCCTTTTCTGTTAATGACCTTAAAAGAGACTTGACTTTTTGGAGTTGCCTCAGTGCGCTACACAATCATCGATTCCACTCCCCTCAGCAATGCCTTAAAAGAGACAATCAAGTGTAGAATTGTGCTACAAAGGGGATTAGGTTTGGTCTTTGTGTGCTTATGTGGTTTTTTTTGTGTGCTATTTTTCTTAACAGTAATGACCTTTCAAAAGAAGACTTATTTTTTGGAGTTTGCTGTGCTCTTGATGCAGAGAGCTTTACAAGAGAATCAGATAGAATTGCTGCTACACTGGGGACAGTGTGTGTGTGTGTGTGTGTGTGTGTGTGTGTGTGTGTGTGTGTGTGTGTGTGTGTGTGTGTGTGTGTGTGTGTGTGTACATGCATGAATTAAGGGTGAAGTAATCTTCTACTTCTATGTGACTAAATTGTGTGCTTTTTATTCAGGGGCAGTGAAGATCATACAGTAACTAGCACCCCTCCAAAGCCGCTTGTGACAGATCATTCTCTGGTTACTTCCACAGTGATTGAGTATGGTATGAAAGTAAGTTAAGAAGACATTCAAACAAGCTTTTTAAAACACACCCAGCAGTGGCACCACTAATGGTTATATTGTTTTTATGGCAGATTCAAACTGTCAGCAAGAGTGTCAGAAAGAAGAAACGGCCTAAGAAGTAAGCTTTGTATCTGATTGTAAATGCATGTGAAGAACGATCAATGTAACAGACTTATTAATTAATCTTTTGCTGATTAAAAGTAGCTGTTGGTGCAACTGCAGTGAAACACATTGCTCTAAAACCTGATAATAAGTTTTATGATCAAAGAGAAATAAATCAATTGTCTTAAGTTAGATCAATAGTTCATGAGCTTCCCCTAAATTAAACACCACTAAGTGGCCACTGCTTAGTGTATGCATGGCATGCTGCAATGTCCACTTATATTAATAAAATAATTTGTTAAAATTTTAGTGTTAAATGCATCATCATGAAAACTGTTTCTAAAATTAAATGTAATTTTTACTTTACTGTGCAATATTTCTAACAGAAAACATCCTATTTGTAGAAAGCATACATTTTGATCTGTGTTTCATGATAGATATTCTGTACATTTATACTGCTGTATGATTGTTTTAGAAAGGAAAATGCGTGGGAGAAGCTGAAGCAACTGATTAAAGTTCTCGAGAAACGCCATCAACGGAAGAAGTTTAGGCAGATCTGTAAAGAAGAAGGACCCTGGCTATGCCACATCAACTTAATACTGGCACAAGCCTTCATGAGTTTACTGAAAAAAAGTTTACAGACCCAGGTTCTAACCCCTCAACAGAACAGGTACACAAAATATTTCACATACAGTCTACAAATGTATTCTACATTTGTAAACAACCCTGTTTAATTGAGTTCCTTTACCTGCAACCTGAGACGCTTTGCTTGGTCTTAATTGTTTACTGCAACAAACTTAAAATAAAACATTTGGTTTTGAATGTGTCAATGCTTTTGTACAGATATTAAAGATATTTAAGATAGCAATCGTAATGATGCATAAAAAAAAATATTTAGTTTATATTGAAGATATTAAATTTTGTTATGAAAATTTAAAAACGTAATTTTGACCGTTGTTCAAATTTTCTCTTGGAGTACCCAGCCTGTCTGATCACTATAACAAACCAGATTCTGTCATTTATTTAGAATGTACTAAAATACTTCTTTGCATTAAATAAATTTATTATTGTTTTTATTTATTATAGATATCGTGTAGGACGCCAGTATATTCATAGTATTAATGTAGCTAATATTAGATGTACAGGGTAGCTATTTTAAAGTTGCTTCTTTCCTTCATCCAGCTACAGAAAGATGCCTCATTATTTCTTTTCACTGGCACACACTGGAACGCTGATAAAATGGAAAAACGTTTCCCAACACATGACATCTGAACAGAACCGTCCAATCTCTGAAGCTAAATTACAGCTCAGCCCTCAGGCCAACAACCCATGCTTGGGTGAGTGAAGTTTGAAATTCTCTTTTTGTGAACTCACTGTGTGCAATGAATTTAAGAAAACTTTTCTTTTCCTTTTTTCTTACTTTGAAATGGTTTGTCAGTTGTTCCAAACCCGAATGAAGAAGATTTAGTGGAAAGTGAAGCGAACAGTGTACTGAACTCTCCTCATCCACAGATGACCAACAAGTGCAATAAACTGAGTGCAGCCGACTCTTCTGCACATAAACCTCACTTGCAGGCTCTGGTCATATTCACCAAGGCCTCATTACACCTCAGGAGAGCCATGGTGCACAAATAATTACAATAATACTAATAATATTACAATATGTTTCCATTGTAGCTTAGAATATTTCGATGAACTTTCTGGTTTTTACAGGTCCTGGCTCACCGCAGAGGTCTCTGGTCACTTCTGCATTGGGCCTGTGCCACCCTGTGGGATCAGTTTAGAACCACAGCATTGCTGTTGGACAACAGCCAGAGTTCAGACTGCAGTCTGACTCTGGATCAGTTTTACTCTGAATTTACACAACTACTGGTTCTTGCGTCCGAGCTGCTCATGGATATGATGGAGCTGCTACAGGTCATTTCAGATCATATCACACCTACACTACAAACATCTGCCTTTTAATTTGTGAAATTATCTGTAGAACAAAGATTATCGTAAATTGTTCTGTGTCATGTGATTTAAATTGTTTATTTGCCCCCGTAAATGTATTGACTGGGTTTTTGCCCAGAAATTAACTGATGCTTATTTTTGGATAAACACTGAGATTTGGCCTTTAGTTTAATGTTGGGAAATCTTTATGTGCAGCAATGGAAGGTGTATGAAGTGAAAGGAGCAGAACAGCAGAGTAGCACTGTGCTGGTGGATTTGTGTTGGATGAAGAACCTGGTGCTCTACACACTGGAGCTTCTGTGTCATCAGGCTAAATGGGAAACTCTGGTTCATCTTGCCCTGTTGTACAATTCCTATACACGGTGAGTCATTTTATTAAAGTGGAGCAGGAAATAAGAGATATCGTTTCACTTCTATCGCTTGTTGCCAAAATTTGTGTTAGCCATGTTAAACAATGTACCGTGTTATCAGTCACAACAGAGCTAATCAGTAGTTAATAAATAAATTATCACCCATACATATCACCCAGCTATAATTTTGGTGATTGAGAGGTCAGACATTCTCCATATCAGAAACTAGTGTCTGAGTTTATGTATAATGTCAGGAGGAGCGGTTTGTTGGAGATGTGGTCAGGTGGCATACCTCAGTCTCTTTTGGGACATGAATAAAAAATAAAGAGGTGGAAAAAAGGGGGAAATCCCAAAATGCCTAATACATTTTGTATTAGTACATATTGTAAACTACTTACAGTTTTCCTACAAATTAGCTTATGTTAATACCATTTATTTGGTAGTTTGGGAGTTTTGTTGAGGTAGTTTAATTAATCTTTTCCTGTTATTTTGTATGTTTTCTCTGGACTAACTTCTTTCAACTGACCTCAATTTTAAATAACTGCATGCTATTTAATGATTGGAATATAACTCAACTTGCATCCAAAGTTTAACATCCACTGTTCTTCAAAACAGAATGAATAATTAACTTACGTTGGTAATGACGACATTGTCTCAGCCTTTAGTTAACCTATGCTGACTATTTCATGAAAATAGTTTCATAGTTTTAGATTAAAAGTTTATATTTCACTATGCCGTTCTAATTTCATTGGGTCTCATGTTTTAGTGAACATTACACTAATATCATCACCCCGGTACTGGTTCATGCTCAGAGGAGACTCCTAGAAAGGATCAGCTACATTGGGGGCCCTTCAGTTCCTCAGCCACACTTCACCCACACAGAAGCAATGACAGGAGAAAAGGTATTTGTACCGTCATAATACACTTTAGCATTGTAAACACCGATATCGACATTGTGTTAACTATATAATGCTGTTTTTTTTATAGGTGACCTGCAGAAACTATGCAAACAAGCAGATTTTCTTGCCCCCCACAGAAACTAGTTCACATGAAAGACCAGGATGCAGTAGAGCTTCAGAACGTCTGGAACAATATGGTAAAGTGTGACAGGTTCAGATTACCGTTCTGTGTAAAGTAGAATGTGGAAGGCTATTAGTCATTTGCAAATGCTTTTGTTCTATGTGTGAAGCTTCGTCCATTTTCCTGTCTGTGCAGAAAAGAGACGAGCCATGTATCTGGTGTCTGTTCCTCTGGATATCGAAGACACCTTGCGCTGTTTTAAAGAGTCGCTGTTCAAACAATGTCATACAGTTCGGGCTTTTCAGCACAGTCGTAAACTCCTTCAACTCCTGCTGGCTAACACACAGTGCCGTGAGTCTCTAATTAATTCTGTGCACACAATCCGTCTCAGACGGTCAGCCATGTAAAGCAAAAACACTGATCTGATCAGTCTTCTGCATAACACATAATCTTTGCATCCTGTTCACACCAATACTCATTTAATTCTGCTGCACTGCATGCAAGTAAAATGTTCAGACCCAAGCTGGAAATGTGGAAGTAAATATGTACCTCTGAAGCATAAAGGGCTACAATTTTGGCTGAAGGGCTCTTAAGTGTCAAACTAGCAAACCAGTGATTTAATCTTTATGATCAATAACCAACAAAATATCCTGATCATTACCCTGTACAATGATTTATTTAGTTTATTAGTGTATTAGTGTATATTTAGTATATTTGCAAAAAGAGTAATTTATTTTACTGTTGTTTTTTGACTTAATTGTATATAAATTTTTTACATGTATTTAATGTCTGACATCATTCTTTGTGGATCTCAATTCTCTATGCACTGTGAAAACTCAATGGTTTTATATTTGTTTTTCAAGCTATGAGGGTACCATTCAGTAGTGAGTCTGACAATCAGTGCAGAATGGAATTTGACCTAACTGCTGACTCGGCACCATGCACTGGTACTCCCAACCTATCCAGTGAAGACTACAGCACTTCACGCTCTGTGTTCTGCTTGCCTCTGCCTTCCTCACATATCCAGACAGTTATCTCCTCCTACAACGATTCTATCAGTGAGATCTATGAACATAAATATCAAACTAATAACACTGATCTAGGTTTCATGGCTAAAAAAGAAATCCAAATCCTCCTCTGTTTGTTTTCGCAGAACATCTTAAGGCAAATAATTGCACATCACTCTTAATTCAGGCTCTGCATGATGTTGGAAACCTGCATTTCTACAATGGCAATCACCGGTGTGTTCTTTAAACAATAACTTACACTGACTTTCTTGATTTGAAAGAGTTATTGACTTGTATTTGTATTGTTTACAGGGCTGCTCACTCACACTGGAGCATGGCATTGGACTGCACCATGCGTACCACCAAAGTACTGGAATCATGGGATGGTTCTTCATGGGATGGAACCTCTCCTCAACAGTCACTGAAACATATTGGGGTATCTGATTGTCTTCAGGGAGCACTGCTGTCGGCAAAGATTGCTCGGTGAGTAACATAAAAAAACATTTTTTAATATATTTCATTAATTCTGTCCCCTCATATATTCATTACACTTTGATTTCCTGTAGGTTAATCTTAACTAATAACATAAGCCAGCGCACAAAATGCTGCCTACTTTCTGCTAAACTCTTCAAGGTAAGGGAATATTCATGGCCTGGTTATATCAGTGTTTAGCAGTAGAAACCTGCGATAACTGTAAAAGTTGTATATTTATTTAGTTAAGATCACCTGCTAAATTCTGTATAACGCTCTAATCATATGTTATTGCTTGTTTTATTTGCAGTGTCTGTTAGGAGCATCTCTACCTCATCCTGATAATGACTTGGAATACTCTACTTACACAGTAACAACTGACCTCATCCCAGGCCTGAACATTTTCTCAGAGTCAGATCCAGGTCTTACTGCACGAGCTGTTGCCAGTTTAAACTTCGTGTGCCACTGGCTCTACACGTCGGGACATCACCTAACAGTACTGAATTCACACAAACATATGAACATATTTGAAAATAGATAAATGTCCTAGTTGCAATCCACCAATAAAAATATTCATCCATAATTACTATTTTATTTACTTGAATAATAATAATAATAACCTTTTAAATGTTGCATTTGTATTTGCAGGCCCTTCCAATTCTGGCTCTTTACCAGTATGTGGTCAGCAGCGTCAGTCGACAGCCACGCCTCACTGTGGCCTGCAGGATACTGAAGGTGTGAAAAAAGCAGATATTCAGAGTACAGATATCCAACTGCACCTCACATATCCAGATGCTGGTTAATACTAACTGCATGAATTAACAATATTAATATATTATCTTATTATAATTATGTTGTGTATTACAGGAGAATTAACCAGTGTTTAGCTGAAATATGCACTTTGCATATTCATGAATAATTGTTTAAGTAATAAATACAGCACTGGATATTACAGTGGGGGTCAAAGTTTTTGGTTAAAAAAAAATCGAACTCACATAAATAATATGAGGGTGTGACACATTTGCTTTTGTATTAAATTGATTATCTATTATTCACATCTTACCTTAGAAACAGATAATATAAATGCAAAGAATAGTGAAAAGGACACACACCTTATACAGTCATGTAAACTGGATTGTAGTGGCTGAAAGCAACTGGAACTGTGAGATGGGTTTGTTATTTCGTGAGAACATTTTTTATCAAATCTTTGTTGCTTGTGTCAAATTTTCTTTCCACTTTTGCAGGTGAAGGTGTTAACGGAGCTGAGCCTCTTTTCAGAAGCAGTAGGAGAGCTACAAAATCTCATACATGGACAGGACATTCCTCTTTCTGATGGCGGCTACACGAGAGCAGAACAGACTAAGGTAAAAATAACGCTTTTCCCGAAAGAAGATTCTCGTCTAGTACATTAATGACCTCAGTGTTAAAGTGCAGCTCATTTGTGATCAATAATAGTTATTTTTCGATAAAGTAAATGAGCTAAAGTCATGTTTTCTCTTGTGTATTGTGTCCACAGACAATGAAAAGATTTAATAATTGTAAACCCCTTACAGACCCTTCCAATCTCCAGGTGAGTAAATATCAGTGTTAAAAAATAGTCAATACTTTAAATGTGGAGCGTTTAAAAAGCATTTTAAATAGCAGTATTGGCATATTGTTTCAACAGTAAAATCTCAGATTTAATTAGCATTCTAAAGCTTTTTTAAATAATCTTAAAACGAACATCAACCCAACTAAAGAAACACTCAGCAGTGCTGCAGCTTTCCATCAAAGTTTCCAGCAGCCTGAGGGTTTAATAACATTTCTCAGATGAATGGTATTAAACTTTCCATGGAATACAGTAATGCTGATAGTTTCATATCAGATCACTTTTATGAAAGTTGATATCCTGCATAAAATGTATATTGGCCGTGCTAGTAAGTCTGTGGAAACTTCGTATTCGACTGGGTTTTTTTTCACTCAGCTGATTTATAGGTTGATCTCATTTTTTGTCCACAGGTTCTAGAGGGATTGGTGAAAGAGAGACCTAGTAAAGATATAATAACTCTTTATGGCACTAGACTGATACACCAGCTTCTTCTTGCCAGACTTAAACTTAGTTTCGGATTGTGCAGCACTATTCATGACTTACCTGAGCCAGTTCCAGGTAAGTTAACAGGAAAATAGCTCACTGTTTTTAATAATTTACATGAAATTACTTAAATTAGTTAAATTAAAAATCTTCAAACAATAAATGTGTGAGTGCATGGCATGTATATGTTTGTGTATGTGTTCTGAATATGGGCCACTGCAGTATGTACATTGATCACACAGTTGCACAGCATGTTAAATCAATTATCCTGGCTTATTTTTATCTTGTTTCAAGAAGTATGTTATAAATATTGTTTTAGGGACAAAAAGTAAGACACATTAACAATAGTCCTTATTATCTTATTATATAAAACCCTGATGTGTGTATACAGAGATGATGGCAACATGGGGAAAGTGCAGTACAGAAACGGGTCCTGGTACTTCCAACCAGCTGAACAGTGAAACATCTCCCAGTGGCAGTCCAACCATGAGGAACCAGGAGCCAGTCTTACAACTGTGTACTCTAACTCTGGGTCAAGTCAAGGTTAAAGCTCAGGATTTCTTTAAAATGAGCTATTTTTGTATGGCTTAAATCAACATGTTTGTAAGAGTCACCATAATGATAATTACTTAAAAGAACTGTATGGTTTTAATCCATTCTCTGTATAATGGTTTGATAATCAGGAGATACTTGCAGTTGGAACAGAATGTTTGCTTTAAAAAAAACTCAAGCACTCATCTATGTATTAGTAGATTAGACCTGTACACCAACGTACATGCCAAATCCAAAAAGTAGAGGCTTTTATTATCAACAGTGATTTGTTTTGATATATTTTAATGTTGCTTGTTTGTCATGCAGGCCCTCTTGCTTAATGAAGCTACCAACCAGTTGATGTCTCTACTCTTTGACATACAGCATGTCCATACTGACCCTGCGGAGCTTGAGCTAGCAGTGGAGACCAGACTGTTATTCTGTGCTGTCAGTCTACAGCAATTCAGAAGTGCTTTTAGGTAAAACATTTTAATATGTACAATTAACAGTAAAAAGTAAGTGTTATTTGTCATGTCATTATTAATGTATGTCTGTATGCACATACAGTATGTATAAAAGTAACGTTGCATCATTGTTTCTTTGTTGCAGTGCAGATCTGGCATCTTCTGCTTTGAGGCTTCTGCAAAATTCTTCCTTCCTTCAGAATGTCACTTCCAATCAGTTGTTCAGCAAACCCTCATCTCCTGTGCTCAAGCAGACTGATTCAAGAACTGATAAGCAGGTATAATCAAGTTTTCCTTATTATAACTGTACTGCTTTAAATCACTGCAATGCAGTAATATCTGCATCTTTAATTCATATATAATATATTGCTAAAAAAGAAACTCACAGTTCATCATTGTATTTGTTTTTAGATTTGTTTTAAGTGCAACTTCCTCAAAAAAACTAACCAAAAAACTAATAACTAAAAATATATGCTTTTTTTATGTAAACACATCTACTACAATTTACTTTTGTCTTGTTCCAAATGTGGGAGTGAAGGCTTAAATGCCGCTGAGAGGAGGGAGGGGCGTTTTTATGCCCTAATGATGTCTCTTTGCATACAGAACTTTACATAGGTTACCTACAACACAGCAGAAACTAGGGAGATATTTATGATGTGAGACCATGAACATACATTCTATGAACCGTAAACAAGTTTTCATGTTCCGTATTTTCTGTGTTGCTCTGTCTGTGTTGATATTTTAAACATTTCATTACATGAATCACTCAGTGCAGTCTGATTTTTGTGTCGTCATTGCTCCTGTACAGGCAAGACTAGAAGAGTCAGATCCTGGTTTTCAGGTGGGGGATGTGCCTTCTGCAGTAGAGGCCTCGGAGCGAATGGACTGCTCCCTGTGGCTACACTGTAAAATAGCTCTAGTACAGAGTCTTGCTGCTCACATACCAGGGACCGCCATCTACCCAGGTAACAGAGAAACACAAAAATACAGAATATACATAAAAATCCTAAGATCTGGACTGTAGGGTTGGCATCCAACTAATTGTTGCATTAGTTTTACGAATGTTTTAAGTGAAGTGCTTTGTGTTTTTATGCCTAAGTATAGATTTGAGGACCTTTTTTTGGCATTTTTAATATACCAGTGACTTTGAATTTTTTGCTAATAAGCTTATTTATAATTATAAATTCTAAGGTTTGCATTTATATCAATTTAACATTTGTTTTCCTAATTTTATTTGTTATTGTATGACTAAATAGTTTTATTGCACAGTTTCTGTAATTTACTGGATTAATTCTGATGTGATAACAACTTGCTAAACTGGAACAAAACTGATAATTTTGATATTTAAATAGAACAAGCTTTTGCGTGTGTGTGTGTGTGTGTGTGTGTGTGTGTGCAGGTGTAAACAGCAGTTTGGAGACTGACAGGCTGCTAAAAGAGGCGCTTGATGAGGCTGAGACCTGGGAAGATCCAGACGCTCAGGCCCTGCTGCTTTTTCAGAGATTTATTTTGAACACACACTGTGGAAAAGCCCCTGAGGAAAACATCCCCATCCTGCAGGTTAGTAATATATAATAATGATAAAAGTATGGTCTTTGTCCCTTCATACGTAATTCAATGTTTGCAGACCTAAAATTATTTAAATATACAACATGAAGTATTTATCGACATTTCCACACTTACAGAGCACCTGGATTAAATTTTCTCAATGTATTTCAGGAGGTGGTGAGTCTGCTGTCTGGGCGTAATGCCCTTTCTCAGCGCTCTAGTCTGGTTCTTGCTAAAGCCACTTTGCTGCTGAGTGAATTGCGAGGTGCAGGAGGACAGTTGCTCTGCTCACTCACTCAAAAACTCCTGCAGCAGCAGGTCAGTGCACATTCCCTCACCTGAAGCCTTTAAGAAAAACTGTTCACCTAATAGTTAATGCTTTTTTAGAATGGAATGGGTTACTGGGTTTGTATTATCAAATATGAAAAATAATCTGATTGTGATCACCAACAAAGTAAAATGAACAAACCCTAATGAAGGATTTAGTGGTCAAGATAATGGATTAGATGTTTAATTAGTCTGTGCTGAGTCCGTGCTATATTCTCTCTTAAGTTGATACCTTTCTATATCACATGCAACTACTGATGCTCTCTCTATATATATACACACACACAATACCTCCTTGTTTCACACCTTTGCTTTTAATATTTAAAACTACTGACATTTTAATGATGTAAATTTATTTACTACAATATAACTTAATAAACCTTTCTCCCCTTTTACAGCTTAATACCTTAGGTGAGAATGTGGCCCTAAAGGCAGGTGGAAGGCTGGAGCTAAAATCCTCTTTCCCTCTAAAAAATATTTACCACCAACAGCTCCCCCTATTGGCAAGGACAGCAATGCACGCAGGTATGCCATCACAATTTATATATATATATATATATATATATATATATATATATATATATATATATATATATATATATATATATATATAAACACCCTGACATTTCATCTTAGTGAAATGTCAGCTCTTCTGTTTAAGATTGATGGAATACTTTTGTGCTTCAGGTCAGTGTGTGATACTGCAGGCCATAGAGAGCTCTTCTGAAGAGGAAAAGAATTTGAAGTCATGGCTTTCAGCTCAGGAGGCACTGCAGTCTGCTCTGGTTATCTCAAAGGCCTCTGCCTACAGGGATCCCCAGCTGGAAGCCGACATTCTCCACCTCAGAGGTAAACTGCAACAAGAGAGCTTTTTAGAAGGGTTGTAGGTTTTGTTATAGTGAAACATAGATGAACTAAATGGCTCTGAATTAGAACTACAGGGTTCCTCGTTTGCATTTCTATCCCAGAGCAGGGAGATTGACCATTATGCAAAATAGAAGTGGCACCTGTTTGATGGTTTGGACATGATGCACTGCAAAATAACACGTTTACTTACATGCTTTTTACTCGAGACGTTTTATTTGTTTGCATACAAAGTTGCACAATTAATTTGAACAAGTGATTGTGCCCCCCAATAACTACTTTTATGTTTAAAACAAATGTTTTAGTTCATAATTTAATTTTCATAAAGTGGGACAGTGGCTTGGGAAATTGTGTTTGCATATATATAAATAAATACATGTGTTAATACGCTTTTTATTAACTGAAGCTTATTTCTTTTGCTTGTTTGCACTTGTGTCGTCTGATCTTAATCTCGTGAATGATTCAGTTGAATGTCTGCAGGAATTCTGGCAAGAAAACAAGCAGAATTACAGCATCAGCCAGTAGTAGAAGCCTTTCTGGAGAGCATTACCCTGACTCATTTTCACAGCCACAACCTGCAGTGAGTAATCTTTTTATATCTCGTGAGATGTTATTTTAAATTCCTCTGGATTAGTTACTGTTGTTCATATTTATTATAAGGCTGATCTTCTATTCTGTATGTGATGTGCTTCTGATTGCATTTGGCAGACTAATCCATAATTGTTACATGGAGATGGCGTTAATATTCCTGCGACTGTGGAAAAACAGCAGCACTGCTCCTACCAGACCTCCACCTGCATCACATGACAAGGTCAGCATGATGTTGTAGGTTTTAGGGGGTTTATTGGCACTGTAATGGCAGATGATATTTAAGAGCTGATCTTAAGTTTTGTCTTTGAATTATGTAAGATTAAAAATGTGCTGTGTGAAGTGAACACAGTTGGTTTAAATCTGTTTGTGTTTTTCTGTCTCCAGCCTTCAGCTTGGAAACGTGTGAGGGCCTTATTGCGTAAAAACTTAACTGTAGCTCAAACTCATGTACTTTTCTTCTGGGTTTGTCTGAGGGCTGCATCAAAGGTGAGACACGCATGTGATGAATGTGTTGGAATGTCACTGTAGTGCCGTTCTTTTAATTTGTCTATTTTTAATCGCGTGCTATAGACCATGGAGGCTTTAAGAAATCGTGGCCGATTGTGTGACATGATGGTATCTACAGAACATCCACCTCCTCTGCTGATATTCAAAGACCTTCCTGACTTTATCACCAATGATTTACTAAATCCTTGTGGTAAATACATTTTTAAAAGTCATTTTTACTAACTGAACTGTGTCCTTCCACACTACAACACTGTTCCACACTTTGGGCTATGCCATTAATGGTTTCATATTATTATGTATTTATCATGAGATGTGTGTGGTTGTAAACATTAGGAGGAATGGAGGATCCCTTGCACACTTGCTGCAATTCAGCACTGCAAGAACAGGAAAGTGAACTTACTTGGGTTCATCTCTTTCGCTACAATACTCACCTGGAAAAGCTGAGGAGGATCAGCACACAGCCAGGTGCAGTATTATGCTCTAACCTATTATTATTTTTATTATTTATTATTATTTCATACATTATACATGCCAAATTCTCCAAACCATTTATCATAGCAGCAGAGCTGTCAGCATAATAGTCATATTATTCACTGGAGACTTAAATCATTTATTCATTTACTCTTTCCATTAAATCATATAATTGGGTTGTGGGGGGAGAATGTTTCGGATGCTGGGTAGATATAACGCAACCAGGACGGGGCGAGAATCCATTATTAGGCACAGACACACATTTTATGGGGGAAACTTAGATAGGGGCAATTTAGAGCTGCCAATTTACCTTGACACAGGAAGAACATGGAAACTCCACCCAGATCGAATTTCAACCCTGGTTCCCCAGCATTCACCAGTTGACGTGCTAACCACAATGCCACAATGCCAGCCTAAAATTAAGACTATTATTGTTAATTATTATGTATATGATATTTAATAATGTATTGTCAGAGTCAAAAAATCAAACATCATTCAACAAGTTGTATGAGCTAAACAAGTACATTGAAGAATAGATCCACTGATAAATGCCTTGAGCAAAATATTCCTTTCACTAAAAAGGTGCTTTACTAAGGTATTTTTTTACAAAATAATTTATGTGGGTGTTTGTATAGAAAACTTGGCAGTTATTGATTTGACTTTAATTATTTTGTATCTGTTGTATCTTTTTTTTTTTTAAATAAACAGGGCTACGTGTGTCTGGTGCCAATGAATCCAACTTAACATCCAAACTCACTCAACTTCACACCTTCTTCAGTTGTCATCAAGAAACCTACAAAGAACAATGTGTTCTACCACATCCTCCAGATGCTCTGTTTCTAGAGCCACAAACTGCACAGGTTGTCAATAAAACACAATCCGAAACACTTTTCTGTCTTTATTCTTAATTCTGACATTAAATGACTTGAATATAATTTTTGGATGTGTGCAGTTGTCCCATGCTGTGAAGCTAGCTGTATGCCAGCCCAAGCTGCCAGTACCAGACCTCTACCCATGGGCCACAGTGAATAGCCAGCAGCTGTGCATCCAATGGCATCAACCCACACTGAGCCCTGAAGGGGTGGCACCCGACATGGTACTGTTTGTTCTTTACACAGGCAAATTGTTAAATACTTATGTAAAAAATGATGTAGAAAATATATTTGCACTCATTTAATTTTTAATAATCACAAATATAGAATACATTTTATTTGTAATTAGAGTAAATATAATCAAGTAGTTTTAAAGGCTAAAAATTAATTAGGTTCAGCAGTGCTTGGACCATGAAGGATCTGAAGATTCAGTGTTAGGAGGTTCCTTAGTGTTCTGTATTTATCAGTCTGATCAAAATAACTTCTGTTTTTATTCTTTCTTTAACCAATTAATGAATCTACTTAATCTAGATCAAATTAAGAGTTATTATGGATTCAAGAATGAATGCGTGTTACCAATGTCTTCTCGATGTTGTTTAATGTTTATTTTTAACAGATATTGCTGCTTTTTGGAATAAATAAAGCTCCTTTGTCTGCCATGCGAGCCAGTGGGTTGACACTCGCCATGTTAGAGGTGGGGCAGAGGCTCATTCCAACAAAAAGGTCAGCATTTACTTTTAACTTAAACTTTTAATGACATTAATTATAAACATGCTACTTAATTTAAGTGACAGTTAATATAAGATATAAGCAGTATAATATACACCAGAAATGTATTTTTATGTTTTAGATGCAATGACAGGGTTAAATTAATTTGTAAATAAATATATGTACTGTTTGGCATAATATTTTAAATGCTTACTGAAAAACACCTTTTACATTTACAGTAAATGTAGCTTTACGTATATGATGATCGCAAAAAAGAAAAAGAATTCTAGAGAAAAAGGCGGCACGGTGACTTAGTTGTTAGCACGTTCGCCTCTCAGCGCTAGGGATTCCCGGTTCGAATCCCCATCTGGGAGGAGTTTCCATGTTCTCCCCGTGTCTGCGTGGGTTTCCTCCAGGTTCTCCGGTTTCCTCCCACAGTCCAAAAACATGGATCAAGTCAATTGAATTCTCAAAATTGCCCCATATAGAGTGTGTCTGTGTGGGTGAGTGTGTGCCCGGCGATGGATTGGCGCCCTGTCCTGGGTGTGTCTGCCCGGCGCCCGAGACGTTCTCCCCTGGATGGGCATGGTGAACCCCACCACGGCCCTAATAGAGGATAAAGCGGAAGATAATGAAAGAATGAATTCTAGAGAAAAAATCTTGCCGTTATATTTTTCTTGCCTTTGGACATTGTCTTGCTATAAGCCTTTATATAGCTTAATAAATCTGCGTCAGTCATATTTTACTTGATTATTCAGTCACTTGGTCACAGAATCAAAATGACTTGTTTAGAATAAAAAGCATTTTTTTTCTATTAATTAGTATTAAAATGATTTGAACTTCACTGGCAGTTTGAAAGCACTTCATACGCAGCTGGAGTTGGCATGTCAGGTCAATCTTACTGATCCAACCCCACCGGTCTCTGGAACAACTTCCTCCATCGTTTCCCAACATCAGAGCAGTAACTCCAGCAGCAGCACTCTGCCAAAGGTACCTTCTTATAGTTCTTCGCGTCACGCAGTAAACAGTGCATTGTTAAACCAGTGAAGACAGAATTCACTCTGCTTTAGCAGTGATCAGATGGTTGTGTTTCAAATTCTGCAGGAGAAGATCAACCAAATATGTACTGAAATAAGAAACCTGTTAAAGCCTGATTTACCAACCCAGCCGGTCACTGAGGCACGTTACAAATTTCAAACATGATTCAATTTTAAGATTTGGCTTATAGAACTGAACTCATCTTGTGTATGTTTTAATGTTGGTTCCATCTTGCAGATTCCCTTCGAGTTCAATGTGCAGACTCTGTTTGACCTTGAGCGCTGCTTTAACCCTGCAACAGGAGCAACTCTGGAGGACAAAGCATTGAGTGACTGGCTCCTACTCCTTCTCAACTAAACAAGCACACAGGTTTCTTTAAACTAAAATTGTTCATTTTTTATTACCATTTATTTTATTGTTTTCATTTATGAACTGTTGAACTTTGCCCAAAGAGTAAAAGATTTGTAAAGCCAAGGTTTAAATTCAGAAGCCCTCGGTTAGTGGTTCAAAGCTTTAGTTTTCACTGTTTTCACTGTTTAGTTTTTCTTTAGTTTTCACAAAGCTTTTTAGTTTTAGTTTTCACTGTTTAGGTTTCGGTCAATATTCCTACATGGGTTAATGGAAAGGTACTGTGTGTCATGCTGAGCAGAATCTCTTATTTCAGTACAACAATTTGCTATTTAAATCCAAAAGGAGTTTTTGAGTTTTGGAACATTTTTTAACATTATTTTAACATTATTAGAACTGATTTGTAATGTTCTTTTTACAGAATTATTAAAATCCAGTTTTATTTTACATAATGTTGTTTGATTAAAAGTAGATGTAATTTTTTACCTTTGTATCTAAATAGCAATAAACATAAAGAAAAGCAAAATCAGTCATAATTTATTCCATTTTTTATTTACACTGTGGACCACTTAAAACAGCAGTCTGTCAATCAAATGAGATGGAAAACTTTAACCCCTCTTCTTCATTTCAAGTCATGAGCATTGCGATTTGTTTAGAGTTATTGTATTATTTGCAGTATTGGATGCACAGGAATGTCATTTACTGCAACATAAGTGTCACCATCCTCTATACGGAAAAACATTGGGCCACCTGTGACTCCCAGCACATAAGATGAACACACAGACAGTTCAAATATCTGATTCACCTGTGGACACAGAATTTTGTTTTCCAGTAACGGAGAATCGGACAGATGAGAACTTAGTGGTTGAGCCAGGCTGAGCGCAGGTTTAGGAGGATCTGTACATCACTGGGAGCCAGTTTATACACCCCCATCTCATTTAGTGCTGATTCAGGTGTGGCCTGCTGGGGTCTTAAAGATGCCTCTCCATGATCTTTGTCCTCTTCTTGTTTTAGCACATCACACAGCAACAGTGCAGGTCCAATCTTCAGGTTCACAATGATGCATGCCTCTTTCACACTGTCATGTAAAGCCAAAATAAAACACAGTTGAGTTTACAAGAAAATACCATCCCAGCTCAGTTGAACATGGACAAGATGCAAACAATGGCTTGCCATGTTTTATATTCCTGGTTTTAACATGTTAATAAATATAACCGTTATAAATTAAAAAAAAAAAAAAAAAAGCAACTCCACGAAAACTCTGCAGCTTGCTGGCGTTAAAAGCAACACTTACTGTTTGAAGAAGTTTTCAGGTCTCTTGCAGTAGTGTCCGAACAACGGAAAGAGATTTCTAGTCATGTCAAACTGCAACTGTGCTGCTCCTCCTTCATTAAAGTGGTTAGCTAGAATTACCTGTGAACACAGAAACAGCAGATGCTTCATCAGAGAGTAATGCACAGTAATAATTACTTTGTAGGATAATTTCTAATCTAGTATAAAATGAGCTGCAGTAATCATGGGCCAATCTTAATTTATATTCTACTAACACAAACTGTTTTTTCACCAAACCTCATGCCGTCATAGATCTAGCAAAATATTCCATATAATATTCCAAATACAGTTAGTATTTAAAAGATCACAAGATTGAATGCTCTTATCTATAATTTATCGGACTAAAATTAATTATTTATTTTTGAGAAATCTGTAGCCAAGCTTAAATGTAAAGTTAAACCTACATCCTGATAGAGAAAATGGTCGAGTCTCTCAGCCAAACCATGCCAGAACATCTGAAATAGAGGAAGACAGAGGGACTGCTGTAGCTGCAGTAGGTGATCCCTCAGACACCGCAGCATAGGACATGCAGAACTGGACAGGGACATTGTAGCCTGGTCAGTCTGGGATGGCAAAGAGATCCACCTGCAACACATACACTAATATAGAAAAGCTCTTTCTTGGATGGCAACCTGGGAAAGCATGTGTGTAGCACCAGCGTTCAGCCAATAGCCAAAAAAAAAAAAAAAAAAAAACTAAAATGATTTAGAATCATATTTGTTTGAGAACTTGATTTTGTTTCTTTGCTTACGTTATTTATTTAACTAATTTTGTATTGTGTTGGGCGGCACGGTGGCTTAGTGGTTAGCACGTTCGACTCTCAGCGCTAGGGATTCCCGGTTCGAATCCCCATCTGGGTGGAGTTTCCATGTTCTCCCCGTGTCTGCGTGGGTTTCCTCCAGGTTCTCTGGTTTCCTCCCTCAATTGATCAAGTCAATTGAGTTCTCCAAATTGCCCCATATAGAGTGTGTCTGTGTGAGTGAGTGTGTGCCCAGCGATGTATTGGCGCCCTGTCCTGGGTCTATCTGCCCAGCACCCGAGATGTTCTCCCCTGGATGGGCATGGGGAACCCCACCACGACCCTAATAGAGGATAAAGCGGGAGATAATGAATGAATGAATGTATTGTGTTGTAAATAAACTAACCCAAATAGCAATCCAGAAATTATATAACTTTGATTAAGAACAACAAACTATAAGAGCGGCTCGGTGGCT
Source organism: Corydoras sp. C115 (assembly GCA_019802505.1). Lineage (NCBI taxonomy): Eukaryota > Metazoa > Chordata > Actinopteri > Siluriformes > Callichthyidae > Corydoras > Corydoras sp. C115. The sequence continues at coordinate 3,835,720 of JAFMOC010000017.1, read as the reverse complement.
TAGCGTTAGCACGTTCGCCTCTCAGCGCTAGGGATTCCCGGTTCGAATCCCCATCTGGGTGGAGTTTCCATGTTCTCCCTGTGTCCGTGTAGGTTTCCTCCGGGTTCTCCGGTTTCCTCCCACAGTCCAAAAACATGGATCAAGTCAATTGAGTTCTCCAAATTGCCCCATATAGAGTGTGTTTGTGTGAGTGAGAGTGTGCCCAGTGATAGTTTGGCGCCCTGTCCTGGGTGTATCTGCCCAGCGCCCGAGACGTTCTCCCCTGGATTGGCATGGGGAACCCCCCCCCCATGACCCTAATAGATGATAAAGCGGAAGATAATGAATGAATGAATGAATGAATGAATAAACTATAAGAAGCTCAAAGCAAACCGTACCTGTCTCTACAGTACGCCTGGCTCTTCTCCTTTACATCCCTCATGACTGCATCCAACAAGCGGCCCAGCATGTCCCCCTTCAATCTTTCAAGTAGAGCCAATAACCCCTCAAACAAAGAGCCTTCAAGAGAGGCAAGGCGTCCACTTTCTGTTGCTTCTAAAGGTCCCAGCACCTCATCACCAACTGACACCGCTGCCTGCTGCAGCTGCAGGAAAAACTGAGAGGGCAAACAATTGCTGTTTTAATACAAACTCGGGTTAATGACAGATAAATCACACAGCTTCATGTTTAAACACAGCACTATATATGCACATGGTTTCCTGAGCTCATCCATGGGTTTCAGGTGCTGAACGGGGCAGCAATCTATTTCTGGGCACTCACACATTGTATAGAGGCAATGTGGAGCAGCCAATTCACCTTGAATCCATGTTTCTATTAAACCCACACAGACATGGGGAGGACATGGAATCTCCACATAGACTGAGATTCAAACATGAATCCCCAGCACTAAGAGGTGACCAATGCTGTACATAACGCCACCGTGAAAGCAATGCAGACAAAAATAGAAAATGGTGTTCCACAAGGCTCTACTCTAGACTCTTTACTGTTCACCTTAGGTAGTTAAATTTGAACAATTAATAAATAAATGATTGGAAACATAGTTTCTCTGTGCTTTATCACATTATGCTAAAATGTATTTTGGTAATTTACTTAACAGAAGGTTTAAGTAAATACACAAACCACATTGTCTCCCCAGTCGCTGAGAATGCTGGCTATGTAGTTGGCAGCATTCAGTATGGCACAGTAACGAGGACTGAGTGGCTGCCTTGACTCTTCCTTCATCACTTGGGTCAGACGAATGCGAAAATCATCCACCAGCTCTCTTTGTAAAGCCAGGAAGCTGAGCTGAGCTCGGGGGCAGGGCAGAGAGCGGTACCGATCTGAGTTACAGAGATGTAATGTAAATAATCAGACTATTAAATAAATAATGAATGATGTAAAAAGACAAATCTAACCTGTTATTACAAGCAGAAGAGTCATAAAGGTCTCAGCACAGTCTGGTGCTTTCAACTCATCCATATCTGTAATGTCTCTGTATTGCGAGTTCCAGGCCCCTTCTGTCGATAACATGGCATCCACTTTCTCAAGGGCCACTGAGGATACATGCACATAAGTGGAGTGGTCATTCACTTCCAAAACATAAGGCAGACGGAGTATTTTTATTCTGGTAACTTACTTTTTCGCTCGACAACAAGCCACTTCTGGAAAACGTTCTCCTCCAGCAGGATGTGCAGGGCTCCAGGGTAATTGTTGGGGTATGCGTGTGTGCTGCGCAACTCTTTTTCAAACTGCAACACCTCATCCACCAGATGGCAGAAGAGAGCATCATCATAAAGAAGCCGCTGGGCATCATGGGCCAGCTTCTCCTGAGCCAGAGTGAGTAGTCCTCTGTACAGTTCAACCTAATCAGATCACAGGGCTGTATGTCTCAGAACAAAAGCACGAATACGAGAACACCTTTAAAGATGAATCTTTTTCTCACCTTTGCATTAACTTTAGCTCCAGCATGATCATAAACAGGCTGAATTTTCTCCTCCATAAAGTTGCAATTGTGCCCCATCCACATGAGGACCTGAGTTAGGAACCACTCTGGCTGTAAGGCATGATGATGAAATCTATTTATTTAGGTTCTTATACTGTATGGTTTGTTAGTATCCATTTCGCAAACATTTTATGCTTGTTAATTCCGACATCCCACAGTTTCGCTCCACCAACCCAGTGGCAGGGTTCTGCATGAGGCCATAAGACATGCAATAAAACACTACACAGTGAGGACCTCTCTTGAGGACTGGCACCATTACCAACCAGTAGAGGTCACTGTTGGAGCAGCAGTAAGAATGTCTTGATTTTTATTCACTTGCATCATGCCGCTGAACTGATGGCATCACTTAACACTGAGGGAATAAGTTTACCAGCATAATAAGCTCCTAGCGACTTCAGAATTTGGGTCCTCATTTAAATTATTAAGTGATCATGAAAAAAAACAAAAAACCAACCAGGGACAAAACGTTCCTCCTGCACACATTTTCATTAGTCCTTGGCAAAACTATGTAATTTTGGAAAAGAATTGAGAAATGAACATGCAAACCTTGCTTAGTGAATTTGTCTGCCGGTTCCCAGTGAAGTGGTATCGAAATCTTTTACTCAGGGGCTGTAGCATGATCTGTACAGGTAATGAAAGTGGAGGGGTCGGAGACACTCCTGGATGAGTGGGAAGCTCCTTTGTCTCAGACACAAGGTTATCACTTAGATGAGTTAAAGTGAATAAGTGTACCAGATTATTTACCTATTCTAACTTTAAGTCGTTCACATTGACAATATGACTTGCAAACATTTTTCAACTTGTGTGAAGACTAAAAAATAAATGTGTTTTGGGTTTAATTAAAATCATGATGTATATTAATATTCAACAGCTAAATAAAGAGTTTTTTAAAAACTATCATTTGTTGCTATGTGTGAGCACATTAAAAGAAAGTACAGTTCTAAAAACTATTAAACCACGAAAGAACCTCATGTGCTCTGTAAGAAGCTGGCCATGCAGTAATGTTGGTGTAATATTCTTTGTAGAACAAAGGATACGATGTCTGTAGGGAGATGAGTTGTGACACGAGTAGTTCTAGTTGGCTGCCGAGTTCCTGAGCATTGGCTGGTGGAGATAGAGACTGTGTTGGTGGAGACACTATTGGCCAGTGCAGATGAGTCAGCACTTCTTTAAAATCACTGAGAAGAAAAGATGCAAGACAATAGAAGGATGTTATAACAATTAATAATAGATGCAACATCATTACCATAATTAGATTTAACATCTGGCTAAATGCAACATAATGCTGGATCAAATACCTTGCAAGCTTTTCTTTCAGGATCTCATGCCAGAACTGCAGAGTCTTACGGACAAATGTTTGTAGGTGGGAGCAGCTGGATTCCTGAAGACCCATGTCCAAAGTGGCCATGTCTCCCACAGCGCCAATCGCCTCCCATATACTGTTTGTCATCAGGAACTGCTGAATACTGTCACTGTGAGCAAAGACAGATCACAAGGCCTTTTTATTTACATATTTACAAAATGTGAAATTACTATATCTGCATTGTATAAAAACAATCTTGACACTGTCATTTTGTTTGGAGCCATCTGTATCTTTATTTTGTCTAACTGCTAATCAAGGACAGGCCTGCGTGACCGCTCTGGATATGTGACTTATGAGACGTGGCTTGATATTAATATGCCTCAAAGCTGTAGAAATACTCCTCCCATATCTCATAACTTTGCTTCTTGCTCATTCAACATGTTTCGCAGAGCCCTATTGCGATTAGACCTTTAAAAACATTGCAGCAGCTAATTCACATGTACCAGCCCAACACAGCAGTGGCACTGAAACACTATTAAATATCCAAATAATATCTGTTCTGTGGCCTTTAATTGTTCATAATGCATGGATTTATGATTGGTTGTGTTTCCTGTGAAAATAGGAATCCTAAATGTGAAATTTAGATGTCCCAATTCATTTGTTCATACAAAGCACCTAAATTGTCTTTTTTTTAAAATTTAATACAAACATAAATGTATAAAAAATATATTCCCTTTGTGTAACATAATTCGGCCTCGTTCATTGGTTTTATTAATTTTGTGTAAAATGTTGAATCGAACTTAATTACTTAATTATTGTTGATCTGATCATATATAGCACTTGTTTTTCGATAAATTAAGCTTTTTTATTTAATTTATAACAGATATATATTTATATCCCCTTTACACAGGGACAGGAGTTTCAACTTACCTGAGCTCTTCGATCTTGGCCAGGCACTGGAGGTATTTTATGTGTCTCTCCAATGTGTCTAGTTCTCCCAGAGTTTGTCCAAGGCTGTCTGCCCAGCTTTGGGCACCCTGGAGGTGCTGTTGTAGCGTGTTGGACAGAAGCCTCTCTCTCTGAAGCAATGCCTCGAGTTTGGACTGAGATTCCTCTGCAGCAGTAAGTGCAGCGGACACCCGCAGAGGCACCGAGCTGGACACAGTGACCACCTAAGAACAACACAGTCTGTAAAACCTGTACAATGCAACTGTGGCTTCATTTGGAAGTCATAGCGGTCAACCCTCCAATTTCACCTGAATTATGGACCTCTCACTGTTTTCTTGTCTTAATAATTGTCTGTAGATCTTTGAACATGATCCAAATAATGTATTGTATATCATGCCTTGATAAGAATGTGAAATGGTCAGAGGTGTGTGTTATTGTTAATGGCAATGTCACTGCTGGAAAAATGGTTTAGCCAATCCGATTTAAGGACTGGAACTCTAAGTTGTACATTATTATGAATAAATCATGGCGAGGTGTTGTTAATCCTGTCACAAAGTGGAGTACAGTTACACCTCTTTCCTGTGATTTATTTACAAATCCAACTTTTTGCTTTTAATAAAAGAGTTACAAACACACTTCAATAAAAAAACAAGGTTTGATTTAGTGATATGTTTATTGGAAACACAGTCGTTATTAAACCACACTTTCACGAGGTAATCTAATCTGGGTTTTAAAGTGAACACTGATTGCTGAGTAACAGGATTCGTTTCTTGAACAAGCAAAAACTGCCATCTAGTGGCCAAATTACAAAACACAGGTTATATAAAAAACAGGCTTAGTGCTCATCAAGAGTTGGCTCGCTCTTAATATTAATCTGTACTGCATGATTCACAGGTGGCTTAGTGGTTAGCACGTTCGCCTCTCAGTGCTAGGGATTCCCGGTTCGAATCCCCATCTGGGTGGAGTTTCCATGTTCTCCCCGTGTCTGCGTGGGTTTCCTCCGGGTTCTCCGGTTTCTTCCCACAGTCCAAAAACATGGATCAAGTCAATTGAATTCTCAAAATTGCCCCATATAGAGTGTTTCTATGTGAGTGAGTGAGTGCCCAGCGATGGATTGGTGCCCAGCGCCTGAGACGTTCTCCCCAGGATGGGCATGGGGAACCCCACCGCGACCCTAATAGAGGATAAAGCGGGAGATAATGAATGAATGAATGTATGATCACAATAATGTATTGTAGATCACAGCTTGATACGAATGTGATGCGCTCAGAGGTGTGTGTTATTGTCAATAATGTCACGGTTGGACAGACGGCTCAGCCAATCAGATTTAAGGACGGGTGTATAAATACAGGTAGGTAAAGCTGCTTTGAGGCTGAAGACGTGAGTTTTGCAGGATGAGACGGCTGGTGTCAGGTATGTTACATCTAATCCAGCCGTTTGATTCCATCCTGTGTATTTTGGAGGTTATTAAAACGCAGAGACTTTGAGACTCACCTGCTCCTCCAGCTCTCTATTTTTCACCTTCAGTTTCTCCAGCAGAGCATGAACTTTATTTACTGATTTCACATCTGTCCCAATCTCTCTTTCCACCAGTTTACCCACAAAGTCCATAAAGCCCTCGTCCCTCGATGCATGAATGGCATCATCCTCCTCCTCGCCCGAGTTTAAGTGAGAAACACCGGTGTAATTAATATTGTTGTGATCCACGCTGTGTGCCGCCATGTTTCCCCTTTGACTGGCCACGTCATCTGATCTGAATCGCTGCGCTTGCTCCCTCTGCTGGCCACAACCATGTACTGACGCTCCAAAATTCCGTCGCAGAGTGAATCACAGTATAAACGTCTGCAGTTTGACTTTGACTTTTTAATTCTACTGATTCCATCCAACTGGTGACTCATATAATATAACTATTTAAATGGAATCCCTGAACATAATTTAAAAATATGGTTATAACTGTTTTATTAGGTAATTATGTTATTAATACTGATTCCAATAATGTTAATCACAAGTTTTGTTTTAGTTTCCTCTGACTGTTTGTGATTAATATAGACATGTTTTTTTTTTTCGGAGCACACTTATTTGTTTCTTCTTTCCTGTCTGCCTCATTTTTGGACTACCTAACACATTTAAGGTTGGCTCGGGTGCTTATTATTTTGTTTGCTTTGGATGCCATGCTGTAAGAACGCAAGTCCAGGAGGATGTTTGGCTTACAGTGTACTTTCCAAAGTAAACCTAACTTGGAGCAACAGCTGTAGAGACATCCATAAGCTGTCACATTTTGCCGCTCCCACCCATTGGGTCCAACGAACTAACATTGTATTTTATATGTCCCACTTGTCAATGTGTGACAGGACCTTTTATTTCTTGTACCCACAGAAGGCATGCAGGTCACCAACTGAGCTTAATATATTACCACCTCCCTTACAAATGTGGCATGTTTTCCCCGAGGCATTTACAACTCCCATCCCATACCTGTGTGCACCATAAAACTGCAAATGGATGAATAATGGGTCTGTAGTAGTAGTTCTTCTGTACAATGATGGCCTTGATCTGACACTAGCACCTACCTCTGTCAGTTTGGGACTTTGTGTTTGACAAATTAATAGTATGAGAGGTAACAAAAAGTTTGTTATTTATAATTTATTTTTTTTGCAGCTAGTATTAGTTAAGAGAGTGTATATTGCATGTACATAAATGTGGCTGGATTTTTACTATTTATGATAAACCCCTAAAATAGAATAATTCTGTTATCAGATGAATTTAAACTTAACACGAGCTTAGCTTACAAAGAATATAGATTTACATTTTGTTCAAACTAAACTATGACTTGTTAACTAAAACTCAATTCCCCAATTAGTTTAACTTTAAAACTGATAATCCTGAAAAAGAAATGTCAGAGTTTCTCCCATACTCTTTATATTTGTCTATTCTCACATTCTTGTTTATGGAGCTTTTTATATTAATATTAATCATTTAAATGTCAGTTGCTGACACGATGGCATAATAGTTGGCATTCTCTCAGAACAGAAAAAAAGATCCTGCACTCAATACCCAGGCAGAGAGAACAAGGTACGCCTATGCAGCGTTTGCATGTTCTTCCTGTGTCTGCAGAGCTCTATCCAGCTTTCTTTCACAGTAATGTGCTAGTAGATGTATTAGAGATTTATGTTTTCCCAGGTGTGACTGTGTAAGTAAATGCCTTTGTCTGTGTATCTGCTGTATAATTGCTGGGATAGGCTCCAGCACCTCTCGCAACCTGTTCCCAGAAAAGAGGTTTGGAAAATAAACAAATGACTGTTGACTTAAAGAATCACTATCCTCTTTCATCTAATTCTGAGCAGATTTGAAGTTTAGAACTGTGAATAAAATCTAAATTTTAGTTTTTTTCCATCGCATTGACTCGTGATGTATGCTTTATCCTATGCAGTTCCAACAACAGCTATAAATCTGTCAGATTTTAACTTTTTGCTTGTATGTGAGATCACATAGTTCATCATTCAGCAGACCAACAGTATGAGAGTCAAATTACGGTCGCAGTGTTGCAGGCAATTTATCAAAGTTAAATTTGAAACTTTTGAACTCTAATAAATGGTTTCAGCTGGTAAAACCCCAAAGATTTTTCACAATGTTAGGTTTCTAGTTTATTCAACAACCACTTGATACTACATGTCCGCTACAAAGGAATGGCTCATATTTAACTTTTTTTTTAAGCTTAAAATCATATGATATTGGACACTTCAAACTTAGAAATGTAAAAATATGTGAGGATACACAATCTCTCAAATTATATTTCGGTCTACTATTTAAAATTTTAAACCTGTACTTTCCAGTAGATGAGTTAAAGGCTGCACAGGGTCAGGTGGAACCACATCAGGTGCAATAATAATCCTCAATGAACAATGCCATTGGCTCCGCCTTTCCTCCAACACGCCACCATCACAAATGTATATAATTACACAAGTTGTACCATACTGTTCCAGCAGCAGGATGAGAGACAGTCGACCTGACTTAAACTCCTTGAGACATGAGCAGTTATGCAGGTGTAGATTGCACCTATAGGACCCTAAAAAAATGTGCTTGACAAAAAACAATGTGCTTGACAAAAAACAATGAAGTGAAGGCAAAATGGACTTCTATGAGGTGGTAGGAGGAACAATGGTTATCAATAATTTAGGCACAGTTGCAGAGGCTCTAAAGAACTGCCATTCATTTGCTTGTATATTCCTTTTTTTTGGGTAATGACAACTTTGCCAATGCCATGGCTTGTAATTTCTTTAACTAGAGGATGTTTCATTTAGATATACACACAGAGTGAGTTGGGTAATATTACGTCATGGAAGTTAACAGGTTGTGGGTGAACACTGGTAATGAGTACTGGCTCCTCTATGGGCTTCTGTGTCTGGAGTGACTCTAAATGCCAGTGAAAGCATTAAAGCCTGCGAGCAAATGCCAGCGCTTAGACACACAGTAAAGACCTCTTGTAGTGTGGCCTTTTGATCCACTGCTGTTCTGTGTTTCCAGTTCAGTTAATTAAACAGCCAAGTACAACAAGTGTTCTCATAATGAAAAGCAGACACATTTACACACGGCCACCATCGCTAAAACCAACAATAAACCTTACTCTCTGTGATCTTTGGCTCAAAGGTGCACAGCAAGCCTTTCTGCTTAAACTGTCACTTTAATTAAAGCTTTTAGCAGTTGGATGACAAAGTTTTTATTGCTGGGGGTCATAAAGGTTGTGGAGGCTCTGATGCTGGTCCCAGTGTGACAGTGAGCTGTAATATAAAATGACCTCCTCATGCTGTTAGCACATTTGTGTGTGTGTGTGTGTGTACGTGCATGTGTTTGAGAGGGTGGGTCGATTTGTTGAAGCATGTGCCAGTCAGCTTGTTTTTCCCACTCGGTTCTTATGCTGCAGGTGCAGCTTGCAGCTGCAGCGCCACCATGCTCGCCAACAATGTGAATCATTTTCCAGTACAAAGTATAGTGAGGAGAGAAACTGTTTTATCTGGAACCTTTCCATGACTCCAGTAAACTTGATTGGTAAAGAAAAATAAGGAGTGTAGTGTATAGTGTAGAATTCCGCTGACAGTGTTGAATTTCTAACATCTATGTAATTGTTTTTGTTTTCCTCCTGGTGCATCAGTGTTTGGCAGTTATCCCATACTGTCCATATGCATCAACACAAGCAGCCCACACAGAATGACTGATGAGAGGATAATAATCAATTTAAAACGCTAAAAATACATTAGCCATGCACCATATGGCAACATGTTTTAACAGGTTGTTACTTCATAAGAAATGCTGACAGACATTGTGGACTGCATGGATGAGCATTTGAACCTCCCTCCCCCCACGACAATAGTACAAGATTAAGTAGAAGGTGATGGAGGGATGGTTAGATGGTCTCTATTTCTAGCTTTTCTTTTAACTTTTTACCCAATTATTTGTTGTTTGCACCATTAAATGCTCAATAGTTTGCTATTTTTAGTTGACCTACAATTATTTTGTAGTATTAAACAAATATAAATATGATACCAACATTTGTTACGCAGCCTGTAAAAGGTCCTAATAGCAGAATTAGGGGCATTACTGCATTGAGTCAGGAGTAACATTACAATATTTCATTTATTTCATGTTTAGATAAAAGCAGGAAAACTGCCAAATGTTTCTTTCCACTATACTGTACAGATTCACAAAGAGTTGTTAATAAAAAATAAATAAATAAAAAACAAACCTCGCCTTGGAGAATTGTGAGTCAACTAAATCAAAACTGACGAATGTCTCATAAGACTGAGACTTACATAATGCTGACTTTATGTATCATCAGGTTGCTCTCTAATTTAAAGCAAGCCTCATCTCTCATCACATCATTCATCCTGCTATAAACACTGCTCTGCACATACCAGAGTATGAGCTGCTTACACTGCTTATGCCATTGTTTCTTCTGCCTTCTCTATTCACAAGACTTGTTTTAGAAATGATGATAAAAAAGTAATCACTCAAAGACGATTGTTTAGTGCAGGGGCTGTAACTGAGGTAATAAGTAACAAGACCTAATATCTCTTGTTAGTTTTTGTGTTGCTCACATGTTCCAGAGCTAATCAGTCCTAATCTTTAAGTGCTTTTATTAACATTTATCTGTTGCTCACACTTAAGACACTGTAGACACGGGGAGGTTTGGGCTTATCTTTTAGACATAATTGAATCATGTGTCAGCACAGCATATGTAGGGAGCAAAAAACTGGATGGTGGGGAGTAACTAAAATGGCATCTTTTTAAGTCCTCTAACGTGACTCTGAGAAGCATCTGACTAAAGTGTCTGGCTTTAAGCAGAAGTTAATTGACACGTCACTCTTATTTTTACATAATAACTAATTCAATAACTATCCATTAAAATATTAAATAAAAGTATTTTCGTTTAAAAACTAATGGTACCATAATTTTATATTAGCGTTTAGAATTAAATTAATCCAGCCATTAAAAAAATCCAACCAAAGAGGTCAGTGGAAACATCTGTTTACCAAATAGTGAACTTCACAGATGTTTGGAAACAAGTTGCATGATTTTGAACATGATCTCCCTCGAGTCAGCTGTGTTCTAGCACTCAACAGCATTCAGATGTATTTTTGCTTGACTTTAACAAGTTTGAAACAACTGTAAAATGGTTTGCTTTGCTTTAATTATCTGGCAAGGTTATGGATGCACAGAAAGCAAGCAGCTCCTTAAATAAAAAGATCTTTAGTAAAAAAAAAAAAATACTCCTTTTAACCAGTTAAGATCTGAAGAAAATGACATGTTATGTTCTTTAAAAATATGAAATTAATAAAACAGTGATTACAAGCTTAAAGTTAAAAATGGTTTAGTGGAAAAAGGTATCTATTTACAACGATGGAAATGTAAGAGTAAGGGAGGCTTATGACATAGAGGTCAGTCACCAAAAAATAATTATTAGCAAAAAGTGCCTTCAGGTTGGAAATGAAGTCATTAATTATTTAAAATGGTGCATAATGGTAATTTTATCTTCACGAGCAAAAGGTCTATGGCTGTAAATTTAACTGTATCTAGCTTTTCCACTTTTTTTTTTTACTCTAACATAATTCCTGATCAATCATTTGTTGTTGAGACCTCTGGAAGTTTAATATTAAAGCAGTTCAGAGTTTGCTCCTTTTTCATGTTACACTGATTATGTTGTAAGATTTGGTGTCATTGCTTTGCTGTATCTATATATGAATTTTTTTTAAATGCATAAAAATATATTAAGATGGTTATGTTAAAACCAAAGACCTCTCACTTTGTCATACTATTTAAATCAAGTTTAGGAAGAGGCTAGACTAAACTTTCTTTATTACCAACGACATAAAGCATAAGTCACCATGCCTTCTTAATATCTGCTCATTTAGTATTATGTGCAGTGTCCTTGGTGTACCTGCTGAACCCAAACAGTGCAATTCATAACAGTAATTTGAGCCTCTGCAAAAAGATTTATGACTCCCCACGTGCAAGTGCATAAAGAGAACATGCCATCCCTTTTCTGGATCTTTGCCTTTATTTAAATATATAGTATGCACATCAGAGTTTTCAGATTCAGCCAAACAGCCAACAACACAGGGTATTTTATGTATAGCAACATGTACTTACTTTTCAGCTCAGATTGCTTTTGGTTCCTTGTGAAGGCTTTTTTTTTTCTCAAAGGAACTAAATAAAGTATCAGATCTGTTTATTTATGCTTAATAAGTATTAATATATTTTTTGTTACTGTATATTATGCTATATTTCTGTATAGCATCAAACTATTTAACAGAAAAATATGAATAAACATTTACTGTTATTTTTTTAAAGCTGTTATTTTAGAGGCAGTTTAAGACTATTGGTACTAAGAAAACAGAAACTGTGATTAGTGCAGATTTTTTAAATGACCATGGGGCTCAAAACATAGTGAACACTCACAGCAGTGGGTGGATGAAACCTAATCATTTTCAGAAGCCTCTGAGCCTGAGAATGATTTAGGTTTGGAATTGGCAGAGAGCGTCAGCTTTCTCAGCTGAGCCTGGGCCTTTCAGCACACAAACTCCTGAGGGAATGGCTTCCAATGTCCTTGCCTGAACCAGCCTGCTGAGTGATTTGCAATGAGGCTAGCGTAGACCCTCTCCATAGCCAGCAGGTGCAGAGTGTGTGTGACATTAGCCAGAGCATCAAGTTCCCATCATGCACTCTGTGAGTGATGTCCTACTGAACTTATTGCATCACACCACAGCCTACACGAAGCACACATCTTTGTTTTTATTTGCATTCTGTTTGGGTTTTGCTTTAATAATTATATACTGGCTTATATGGTGACATTAAACTGGTGTGTTAAAGACAATTAATAACGAGTCATTGATATGATAAGGAGGCAGTACGGTGGCTTAGTGGTTAGCACGTTCGCCTCTCATTGCTAGGGATTCCCAGTTCGAGTTTCCGTGTTCTCCCCGTGTCCGCTTGGGTTTCCTCCGGGTTCTCTGGTTTCTTTCCACAGACGAAAAACATGGATCAAGTCAATTGAGTTCTCCCAATTGCCCCATGTAGAGTATGTTTGTGTGAGTGTGTGCCCAGCGATAGGTTGGCGCCCTGTCCTGGGTGTGTCTGCCCGAGACGTTCTCCCCTAGATGGGCATGGGGAACCCCACCGCGACCCTAATAGAGGATAAAGCAGAAGATAATGAATGAATGACATGATAAGGGAACTTCAAGTCTACTAACACAGAATAAGAGTCATGTCCAAATACAGAACAAGACTGCAACAAGTATGTGAAACAAATTAATATCAGATTAAGATTTTTTTTTTTTAAATAAATACATTTACAAATACATTTATGATTTATTTACTTGCTTACTTATAAATATGATACTATGCATTATTTAACATCAATGTCAACACAGAGTATCCTGGACCCTCAGATCTATACAACACTAGCTCAATCCACTATGCCCAACATCAGTGTCATGACATTATTATTGTCTTATATATACAATTACCACCAATTTAAAATCATATTACATGGATTCCTATTATTTGGCCCTAAAGTTTGGACTGAAATAAGAGTGCAAAATTAAGAGAACAATTTCTGCCACTGAAGACCTGCTATTTACATTGGTTTTCTTGGTTGGAATAATTTAGCTAATGTAGTGTTTACTTTAAGCAGTTTCTTAGGAAGTAGAGTAATGCTTCTGCAGGTGAGTAAACACTGAACATCAGGCATACAGTACATCACTGACTCATTTTATTAATCCAGGACAACTTGGTAAAACTGGATCTGTAAGCTAAGCATAATCAGATTATTTAAAAAAGTAAGTATACACATTGGGGTAAAAAGATACACACATACTATTTGTTTTTAGGACATGTGAAGCATTGGACTGAAACATTGTAGTCAGCATCAGGAAAAGCAGGGCTGAGGTGCCTAAATGACTGTTTTTAATTGAGAAAAATGCCTGACAGATGGCCATGATGAGCCACTTGTGCAAATACTAATTCTAGGCGTCTCTGTAAAAGTAAAAGACAAATATGACTGTTTCTGGGGCACTGTATCTGGTTCCAACACATACCTCAGCTGATTTTACTGCCATGAGATCCAGATGGGAATTCTGTCATGAATACTAACATGTCTATTGGTACTTTTTACTTAAAAAAATTAATAGACTTATATTGCCTTTTTGCATTGTATTTGCTCAGCATCCAAAGTGGTCTCCCATGGACCCCCCACCCACCCCGACCCTATTAAGAATTAAGTGGAAGATAATGGCTGGATGGATGCTCATGAGGTCAAGTGTATTACTGTCTAAGGTAAGAAGTATATCTTACAGAAAATATTTAATTTACGTCACTGATAATTACCATTTTTTTTAATCTAAACCATAATCTGGTCAGTTGTGTGCCTGCACAGAGCTTTAATTACGTGTGACGGTCATTTTCATCAAACACAAATATTAGCTGAGTTTGATTTTACACACATCTCTCACTTATTAGGCAAAACAGGAAGCGAACTCTTGGAACTGGGTCAAATCGCAATTCCTGTTTTACCTCCTTCAGTCCTGTCACACACACACATTGGATGTGTTTATTACAGTAATCCACTACATTCTCAGTTAAAATGACAGTGCATTATTTAAAGGGTTCAATTCAAATAATAATAATTATTATTATTAATAATAATAATAATAATAATAATAATAATAATAATAATAATAATAATAATAAAGGTTTTATGTCCCAAATTACTGAATAATGACCTAAAATCAGACCCCCATATTGTAGTGATAACATCTAATACACAAACTTCTTCAGATGTTTGTTTAGAAATTGCATTTGGTTGTGTTAGTTTCCTATTACAGTTTTTTTTGGTCTTATGAATTTAATTCATAAAGAAAAACCACTGAAAGTCAAAAAACATGTTGAAATCTTTAGTGTAACATGCTTATAGTAAATGATCACACTTTTGGGAAATGTTTTATATACATATTAATTAATATAGACATTGTTTGGAACAGATTGTAGTTGTACAAGCCTGTGAATGTGTACATCAATCACCTCAAGCCGTTAAAAGGAAACAGATTACATGCGTATGTGGCTGGGCTACTTGGCTGCTATAAAAGGTGTGGTGTTTCCTGAAATATTGTTCTTGTTCGGGGAAGTACATTTGATGCATCATGGTGACCCAGATATCATTTTGAGCATATTGCTTTGTCGGAGCTTTTCTGCAGCTGAAGTTTGCAGGTGCTGGAAGTCAGAGGGGCAAGTCTTGGCCATGTTCCAGCAATGCTGCTGGGTGTATACACTGTGTTCTTTACTACTTTTACTAAAACTTCAATTAATACTACTACTACTCAGTGAGTTTGCCTTTTTGCCTACTGTGCTCACACAGAAATTTGTCCTCCGCATTTAACTGATCCGTGCATTGAAACACACACATACACACACTTGTATATGGTGCCGGGGGTGCAAATGGGTTGGGTGCCTTGCCCAAGGGCGCTTTAACCATGGTACTTGGTTGGACGGTGAATTGAACCAGGGAACCTTTTAGGTTCTAAGCCTGTAACCTTAACAACAACAATACGACTACTGTAAATATTTCAACTACAACTGCTTCTATGTTGTTTAATCATCAAACATTTACTTCATAAGAATATAGTAGAGAAATGATAATAAATCATCTAAATTGCTATTATTTAGAGCATGTTGATAAAATTCTAATGAAAAATAGTCAAAAATTAAATCCAAAATGATTAAGGATGGTTTAAGCACTCTATTGACTGCTCTTGTTTGCCATGAAATGCAATAAGCCATTTATACTATATTGTAATATTAACTGCATTCACAACTGTCTGAGCGTGAAGTGATTCTCATCGCCACCTGTCTTTTCACATCTACACAGTTGTGAGAATCTTATTTACTGTTTGCTCGATCACTTGTTTACTACAGACTAGACGGTAGAATAGGAAAAAGAAAAGGATTCTAAAAGTACTTTCACTTCAAGATGACAGAAACATAATACAGCATAGTTCAACAAACATTATTAGGTCTGAATTAAAGCTTCTTTTACTAATATTGTCATTGGACACACTCCATTTTTCCTGCTTAAGAGTCTGTGCAAGGCAAAAAAAAAAAAAAAAAGGTTCCAACCCTCCAGCATTCTCCAGTGGTCTGAATTATGGAAAGTGGCTTAGCTCATGATACGCTGCCAAAATGGATACTATAATTCATTTTCTGTGAAACCAGCATTTAGAAAAATGAGCACTTTTGTTTGACAAGGATTTAAACGTTTGGATCCAACTAAAGAGGTAAACAGAAACAGAGACCGCTGCTTGGAGTACAATGTCATGGAAAATCAGCAGATTTGTCAACACAGTAACTAAATGCGTTATTTGCTGTATGTGCCTGTTACTTCCAACAACTGTGTCAAGAATGATCATCCTGGGGGTTTTCTGGTTCTTTTCTATTCATGTTACTCTCCCAAGAGTGGGTCGTTATTTAAAGAATCTGGCCTGTTCTTCTTAAAGGCTAATCTGAAAGAGTGTGGTTTTAATCAAATTGGTGACAATCAAATGCAACTTAAGTCAAACAGATATATGTATAAGCCAGCTAAAACTGTAAAAGCATATTCAACATCCTTACATTGAATTTGACATTTCCTAATGCTATGGCTCAGGAGACAACTTGGTTTTACACATTTGTACAATATTTTCTGCGCATTTCGTAATTCCATGATCCCTCTATTTCCCCCAAATCATCTTTTTAAAATATAATTGTTTTATAGTAGTTTTAGAACAAGCAGATATGATTTTTTTTTATAATATAGTAATGTTTTAAAGTATGATCTCAGGAACAGCGTTGCTTTTATTTTAATTATATGTATCTGTTAAAACACTTATGCTTGTAACTTTGCCCCATGGCTGTACTTCAAAGCCACCTTCCCTTTTCCCCACTAGTTTTACTTTCAATCCAACTTTCTAATAAAGGTGCTTGAAGATTGGACATCGACAAAAAACACGCGATTCAAAACTGTGAATTTTAATTTATCCCAGTTATATGATTTTGTAAAATGGTAACAAAAGCATAAAAAATAAATACAGCAATTTCATTTTTTATTTCATGAGGAAATCAGAAGTTAATTTAAAGTTAATTGGCGCTAGCCCACATTGTTAGTATTATTAAGGGCACTATATAATATTTTCCTGAGTGTATAAAAAGTCACACAAAGTGTGTGTACTACATTTCTGTGTGTTTGTGAAAGGTTTCTGACCTCACTGTGGACCTCAATGGTGGCATAGTGTCACATACTTTCCCATGGCTTGTAATCACACACATCCAGCATCATTATGTGTCAGTTCCTTTTTATTCACATTGTCACGCATCTTGCATTATTGATACACTTTTTTTCAATCACTGGTAACCCCTAACTAGGGTTTCATGCATAGCTTACATTTTTGTATACTTTGTTTGTACAGCTGCCACGAGGCTTGAAGCAGTCTGGTTCCTTTGCGTCAGTGCTGATATTGGCTGCTCATGCCATCTGGTAGTTGTAAGGTGGCTTAGCTTAAACTGAAGCCGTACACACCATCTGGGGTATTTGAAGCAGCATTTGATGGAGGGGTGAAGATGAGAGGGGAGCATAGCTATGGCTCCGCCACTGCCAGCATGTGGTCACTGGTTGCTTCTTTTCCACTTTCCAATTCCACATGTTCTTTGCCATTTATTATAGACATTGCTTTAGTGTCTGCATGTTCTCCACAGCAGGACTAAATAAATCCTGGAATCACTCTGCATGGGTTTGCAGTAAAGGACATTTTAGGTCCCGGGATATCTTAAGATTAGAACTCTTAACTTTTTGCTGCATCATGGTCATAATCACAAGTGTTGCATATCAAATTTCTGTTTTATATTTAACTGTTGTTTTTTTGTTGTTTTTTTTGTGATTTTACATGGTTGACCGGTGATACTTTGGATTACAATTTGCTATGTTATGAAGTGCATATAAACATGCTGTCATGTGAAATAGATTTTAGGAATCATAAGCAAAAACCAGTGTATCTTTCAAGTACTTCTATCAAAAACACAAGCAGATTTAACAAAAAAAGGAACAAGACATAATACTTGAATTTTTGTAATTAAAAGCAAATGTCTTTATTTAGCCTACTTTCAGTTAAAGTGAGCAAATCTTTTTCTTTTTCACGTTTCCATATGTTGTCCAATGGAAAAAATTTGATAATTTATGAATTACATTTCATTATTTTTTTTTCTAGAATAACTTGATAAAAGGCAGTTTAGCTCAAGGTCTTCCATCTTGGAGGCATTTTAATTTTCAAAGCCAAAGACAGAGATTGGTAGGGAAGAAAAACGGCCTTGATCTGTGGATTGGAAGGATAACATTTCTCTCAACACGGTCAGTCAGACTGACACTTCTTATTGTGTGCATTTGTAAGCTCCAGTAATTTTTACTGTTAGTGATTTTCCCTTTAAGTGAAATCAGATGCCATATGGATCCACATAAAGACCTGGCTTTGCCTAAACAGCAGTTTTGGTTTGTTGAGGAGTAAGGAAGAGCCATTATGTTGACAAACTTGTATTCCTCATTAGCTCATGGTTGCAATATGTTTGGAAAAACGGGTAAAAATGTTTTACAAAAACCCTAAATGAACGTACCACATAAACAATGAAATCTTCAGTAAAACATTCCCGTGTAAAATGTTAACTGTTGCAGGCACTGGGCCAGCAACTGAGGAAAATGCTACTGTGATGCACAGATCTAAGAATAAAATTTCTGAAAATAGCCTGCCCTTTATCCTAAAGAATGACATTTGTGCAGAAATGTGTTCCTTGCGTGCCATCGATGATTACTTTACACCTGGCAAAGAGGTCATAGAACGTGTGCAAAAAGACATACTATATTTAGAGGCATTTTGGTTGTTAAATGTGGTTTTACAGAGACACAGATGTATTTACTCATGTGAAACATCTGGATGAAATTTGTCTTAGGCCCCATGAAGTGGTTGGAATCAGCACATTTAGACATGTTTTAAATATGTTTTGGATGCATTTAGACCATCATTTCCAGACATAATGCTTTTGATACCTTATAATAATAATATCAAAAAGACATCCATCATGAATATTGATGGCTGTCTTTTTGATGTTATTATTATTTTCTAGATACGAGTAGTCAAATTGTTTATCCCATTATAAGTTTATATATATGATCTGTCAGGTTTCAAATCTGCAGCGCATAGTGACGTGTGTCTCATATATATATATATATATATAATATATATATATATATATATATATATATATATATATATATATATATATATATATATATATATATATATATATATATAAAATTGGAAAGGAGACAGTTAAGAAGTTTATATATATAAAACATTCATTCATTCATTCATTATCTCCCACTTTATCCTCTATTAGGGTCGCGGTGGGGTTCCCCATGCCCATCCAGGGGAGAACATCTCGGGCGCTGGGCAGACACACCCAGGACAGGGCGCCAATCCATCGCTGGGCACACACTCACTCACACAGACACACTCTATATGGGGCAATTTTGAGAATTTAATTGACTTGATCCATGTTTTTGGACTGTGGGAGGAAACCGGAGAACCCGGAGGAAACCCACGCAGACACGGGGAGAACATGGAAACTCCACCCAGATGGGGATTCGAACCGGGAATCCCTAGCGCTGAGAGGCGAACGTGCTAACCACTAAGCCACCGTTCCGCCCATATATAAAACAAAAACACAATATTTTAAAGACATATATTGTATGCTATAGCTGTGCCATGTCACTGTTATGTTTGTAAGTTGTATATTTGATTAATTAAATTACGTAAAAATAATGCATGCACATAATAATATAAATCATGTCTGTTGCTTTATTAAAATTTCCTTTACTTTTCTTTTTTTCTACTATGTTCTTTCTTACATTTCTTACATACATTCATTATTAATAAGATGGAAATGTATTTTGTTAGATAGACATGCCCTGACATCTAAAAATGGTTATTTTGGTAAGTTGTTAAAACTTAAGTACACTAAATAGAAAATATGAAAATTTGTGTCACAGCTTATTTAACTTTACTAACTGAGATCATAAAATGATGAGCCATTCACTGGCCCACAAACAATTTCTCAGATATTATCAAGTCTGTTTTAAACAGGACTTAAGGAACTTAGATATGCTTCTGACATTATCTGCCCACTTCCTTTCTAGATTACCTTAAGAAAGCACCCTTTTTTAACTGTATTTAACGTTCTTAACAGTTTTAAATTTGAAGAATTATTGGTTCATTAAAATACAATATATAAATATAATATTATTTGGTCATAATTATGAACACTGACAAATAAGTAGCCATTTTAAATCATATATTTAATTTAATTATGATGAGCATTTTCCAAAATGTTATTACTTTGTACCTTAAGAATGATCCTTTTTTGTATGTTTTTGGAACTTACATAGTACTTAAATAATTTGTAGGATATGAGTACCCTGGCCCACTCAATACACTGTCATTTGCAGTTTACTGTTTAAAAATGCTGTGTACATTTAAACGACATACTAATTGGCTGTTTCTGCATGACAACATCCACTCCACGTACACACAAACACACAATTCCAATAAAATTATGTGGCAATGCATATTGTCCCCAGTAGACAAAAGCGATGTGTATGAGGTTAAATAATTGCCAGTTTATTTATATGTGACTACACTAGTTCTCTCAAGCGGTGAAGGGAAATGTGTGAAGGCAACCACAGCTTAACTTCTCATAAAGGTCTTATTACATGTCTTAATAGCATAGAGGCCCTGGTGACATTGAAAATATAAACTTTATTTTCTTTTTGCCAGTGCTGGAGGATAGAGGAAGAATTTAAAGAACAAATATTCAGCTCTTTGTTTGGACCCTTCTCCCTCTGCTCACTCTGGAAAGGAGACAGTTAAGAAGTCAAAATTGAAAATCACACATGGCTTTCATCAAAACATTAAAGAAAGCTTGTGAGATTAAATCTGCTTATATTGCGCTTCGGAAAAAAAATCACATAGACATTCTTTGATGTATAATAGTAATATTGCTACATCACTTGCCAGTGCGTGATCAGCAGCAATGTCCTTTTGCATTGGAATATTTTGGACACAAAAGAAAACAAACACATGGAAGCATAACAACCGGTTAGGGTGCACATTTTGTCCCAGGCTATTTTTATCTGTTTTCACATGTTAAAAAAGTATCACAGGGAAAACTTGTAGTTAGGAGCATTAATGTGTGAAGCTAAATGTTCAAGGTTGTAATTTTAAACCATACAAAAGCATAATAAAACATATGCAAAAAAAAATGAAAGATACAAATATTCTAATACACTAGCTACAATAAACCCCTTTTACCTTTTTTAAAAACTCTAGACATATATTATTTATAATTTAAAAATATATAATATAAAGTGTTTTTCTCAATTAAAAATATATAATATTCAGTGGTTTTTTCTCTGGGTGTTCATTCATATTATATGGTCCAAAAACCTGCTAGTGTGTGAATTAATGAGAATTTTCCTGCTGTAAAGCTGTTCATGAACATGTTTTTCTTTATGTCTGTCCCACTATAGGCTGGCTATCTATCTGTCTTAGATAATCTGAGCATCACTACGACCCACAGAAACCCTAATTAAATAGTCAGGATTTTTGTTCTATGCATTTCTCATTAATCTCTATGAATTCTATAGCTGTTCACTGTAGTGACGATTGTGGTTAAACATAGAGTTCTCCACCTGCTTTATAGTAATATTTTTATTTATATTTATTTATAGTAATTTAATAGTTGTATTAATAGTGATAAAGTGATAATGTAGGAACCTGTTGGTTGCATTAATCACTGTAAAAGTGCAACTATCCAGTGCAAATGGTTTTCAGAAAAAATTTTGCTATAAGCCTCCTGGCACGTTACTAATCTGTAGGTGGATTACACTAAATCCTTATGAAGACTTAAATACTGGGAAACAGAAGTAATATATCTTTTACACTTTGTTTCCATGAAATCCATGCAAGACTTAACCAAAAACAAACTGTAAATTAACGCAAGTTTGAAGTCTTATTTGCACGCATTGTACTGTTTATATAATCCATGCAAGAATGAACAGAAACAACAGTCAAGTACCGTGAGTTTGCAGTCTTATTTGCACGCAAGCTCAGAAGGTCACGTATTAGTCGCACACTTTTGTACACCACCCAGCCATGCACACGTGCACTGCTTGGGCTTGTCTGGACTTGTTTGTTGGTAGATTTGTTGGCACTTGTGTGCTGCACAACGCATTCCACTTGCATTAGAGGGCAGTGTGAGTTCTGATTTTAGCACAGTAGTGCAGCTGTGAGGAGGAGCTGCAAGAGCTGGCGGGAAAATGCTCCTCCACTCAGTCAGTTCCCTCCCAACTCTGTTTCTGCCGCTGTGCACGAGTCCACACACATTCAGATAGGGCAGCCTCAAATTTCATTAAAGTTTTGCAGTCAACAAGTTTAGGGCACGTGTGGGTTGTGTGTGTGGCTAGCTATTCCATTGTGTAAACATATTAGCATATATTGTATGAATCTTTTATTTATGTCCCCGAACATCATTTAAAGCGAATACATATTTGCATTAGGATAGCAGTAGAGTTGGTTAACTTTAGGACAAGTCTTCATAAATGGAGGTCTATGTGCATGTGTGTTGTTCAGTCTTTTTAGCTTTGTGTGAAGACCAAATTTCTTTAAGTTAAAGGAATTCATGACACCAATAATTTATATTATCTCTCATCTCATTGTCTTAATTCTATTATAGGGTTATGGGGGTGTTCCCCGTGCACATCCAGGGGAGAATGTTTTGGGTGCTGGGCATATACACACAGGACAGTGTGCCAATTCACAATAACTCATAAACTACATACTAATGCAAATCCACCTTTACATGTAAAAAAAACAAAGACATTTTATTGTGTTTGTATCTCCCAAGCATTTTGTTGCTGCCACAGAAGTAAGGAAATGAGTTTCTGCTTGTGTGTGCTCTCTAGAGAGTGTTGTTTGCTTACTTAGCTCAGTCTGGTTTCTCTTTCCCTGCTCTCAGTTTCTAGACTGAACAGCCAATCAGGAGAAGTCTCTCTCTCACTACATCTCTCCAAAGCTAATGTTCATGCTCATTCGGCCAGTCGGGCTCTGAGAGGGACTGACCAAGTTCAATATTGTGGTTGACAACTAACATGCACTTTTGTATTTTGGCCTCCATTGAGACTTTCATAAAGCTAGACCCATTTTTTACACACACACACACACACACACACACACACACACATATATATATATATATATATATATATATATATATATATATATATATATATATATATATATATATATATATATATATATATACAGTTTTGTTTGGAATCTTCAGCCTTCTTCTAAATTTAAATGTAAATGATTATTTAAAAGCTCATGCTTTTAAACCAAGTTGTAAACTGCTGCCATGTGTTTCCATTAAAGTGTTATTTAGTGGCAGCATTTGTGAGCTGATTTAAAAAATACAAAGCATTTAGAGGGTTCTGAGTGGAGGCCAATGCAAAAGGTTTTTCAGTCAAATTTCAGAGACAGTAAGAAAGAAAAATATGCTCACTGTGCTGCTTGGCTCCACTTGTATTATTGCACATGGAGCCGTCTAAGAGCTTAGTGTGTGCAAACAGAGTGGGAAATAAATTTGCCTTGCCATGTGAAAAATAATTGAGCTACTATGTCTGTTACACCTACCCTTCTCTGTTTAACTAAGAGGAAACCAAATGCTTAGCACTAATTCTGTGGTTTTGATAATACTATGCTAACTCCTTCATGTTTTCCACAAACTTGTCTAGCGCTTTTCCTAAACCATTCTGCTTGATTTCATTCATTTCCGTCTAAAAGATTGTAGGTCATTATATTTAAAACTTAAAAAAAAAACTTGACTCAAGGCTTCCTATTGAAGCTGCAGGGTATTATTTTGCATATGTTATATTGAAGCTGCGGGTTATATTGGCCAGAACAACAACGATATGAGAAGTGGAGCCAAAAAAGTGTACTGAAGAAATAGCACTTTAAATAGCATTTAGAATTTTTTGGAGATAAATTTAACTAGGATTCCATTAAATTAAAATAAATTGATCAATTTCGCTGTGTTTCCATAGAAAACCTTTGTGTTCTTTCTTAAACATTTGTATCGTCACTTTTTCAAATCATCTTCCCTTCACCACCATGCTTGACAGTTGTGTCGTGTTGATTTGCTAAGTTTATTTTTTGTCAAACATGGTTCAGTGCATTATGACCAAAACTTGCTTTTTTGCATGCTCCCCCGACAACCTAACGAACAAGCCATAGTTGTTTACTTTTTTATTATTATTTTATTGTCATGACATTTATCATGCTAATTTAAGCCTATGAAATCTTTTGCAAATTTTCAGAGAATTGCATCTGATCTTCAGGCAAATTTGGTGTAATTGCCTCTTTAGAAAGACTATCTTAGTTTTTCACATGTAAAAACACTTTCTAGGTTGAGGGGCAGCATCAATTGCTTCAACGATCTGTGTATATTTTATATTTTTTTCCCTCCTGGGCATTGTGTAAACACATGCCTGATTGGTCCAGACCAAAAAAAGCATTATAGATACAGTACACTTTATCATGTTTTGTTATTTAACTGAAATTGTATCAACCTAATATTTACAGCTATTCAGGTTTTTGGGTCCTCATATTTAAAAGTTCATACATTTGTTGGTATAATGTAGCAAAACATATTCAACTTTATTTAGAGATTTCGTTCCCACCTCTGACGGTCTCTGTAACTAGATATCCCCAGCTATGTATTGATTTTGAAAGAGTGCTTGCACTGTTGGAGATATTGGGTGCAGAAATCTTTGTAAAGGAGGAGGGGTGTATGGGGCATGCAATAACTCGCTAAGCTTAACTCTTCCCAGCAACTTGGCTCACTATGACTATGAAGATTCAAGCCCCAGGAGTCAGGTTATTCATAGCACCCAGTTTTATTTGCGCTAATAAATTCAAGTTTTTAAGAACAGGTGTGGTGTTATTCATCAGTAGCTGGCAAGAACAAAGCCGCAACACGTGTTCAGTGCCAGAGCAGGCTTGCTTGTGCATGTTACTTAAAAAAAAAAGTTGAAATCTTGAATTCTGCACATAAACATCTGAGTTGAGAGACCACGTCATTAAAAACGTAACTTTATTTATTGATATTCATGTTTGAATATTGTGTTTTGTGTGTTTGTGGGATACATTTTTCTTTTAAAAAAGCAACATTTCTTTGTTTTTAGATATCTTAAAATTACAATGATAAAAAATGATGCAAATTGTCAAGAAGTAATATACATCAGTTTTTTATTTTGAGTATGTTAAGTGTTTGAAAAACAATGTTTTCTAGTTTAGTTTGATTTGGTAGTCTGTCTGCTACACACTTACTCTCACAAGCATGCACTCCAAAATAACACCTGCACTCTATCCTCATCCACTGGCTTCAGTGGAATTGGGGATGCCAAGACATGCTGAGCTGATACAATCAGCTCTTTCTGCCTCTCTCTCCCTCCAAGTCCCTCCCATTCTTTCTTCTGCACTCTATCTACCACTCTGTGTTTTTCTTGCCTGTTTACAACTAGCTGAAATATGATTAGGGCTCAAGAAAAGAAGTGTGTGTGTGTGTGCGCGGGTGTGTGTGTGAATATGTATGTGTGCATACTTGAGGGGTGGACAATTGGGAAGCTGAAATCTCTGTTCTCTTTCCCATAATTTTGTGTTATTTAGTTCTTGGTTTTAGTGGTTTTATAGTGCACTGGTGTCACCCCAGATGGTAGTTAGTCTTCTTTGTGTGCACATGTGTCTGTGTGTTTCTCTTTAGCTGCAGGCTACACAGAGACTTAGAGACTGGATATGTGCTCCTGCACACTTTTTTGCAGAGTGTGTTTTAACAAGTCAGTCTCAATCTGCAGCACTCTGAAGTTGGGACTGAAATTCCCTTGCTTCCAACTGAACTAGACCACAAACACCCATCTTCCATATGTTTGAAAGTTTTTAGAATTTGTACTATTTCTGCATAACTTTTATTTAAACATTATCAAAAGACCTAAAAGTAGCTTGAGATTCAAATTAAAAGACAAAAAATAAAATCCCACATTCAGACTGTATTATTTATTGAGGAAATCTGATATAATATATAAAACTTACAAAATATTACAAATAAAAAAGAGAGTAGTAGTCAAAAGATTGGACACACCTCCTTTTGGCTCCACTTTTCAGTTCCACTTACTGTAAAGATGAATCCATCTGTTTGTGGACTACAGTACATACTGTGTTTGTACCATTTACTCTTTTCTAATGGTCAGGACACCAATAGTAGCACCACAGAGCAGGTATTGTTTAGTTGGTGCATCATTCCTATCCCAGCAGTGTTCAAATGAAACTAAAACCCCCTCACCACATTAGTGTCACTGCAGAATTGACAAATACTGCATCACCCAAATTATACCTGTTCTGTGATGCTCCTGACTAATAGACAACAGTCTTTAGCCATTCCTAAACTTTGCACTAAATTATGTTTGGAAATAAACTGTTTTTACTAGTTATTTTGAGAGCATGGCCTATATCAGCAGTAGTGATTGTGCTTGTGTGTGTGCGTGCATGTGTGTGAGCATCTGGCCCTTATCCTTTGCAGCAGCAGAGCTGATTCCCAGTGGAGCGTGAATCACTAATGCTGAATCAGCATCTGGCCTGCCTGCTGAGGAAACTCAAAAGCTCACATTACTAACCCCTTTGCTCCCTTTGTCATGTTCTTTCCCCTTACTTGCTCCCCTATTTCTCTTTCTCTCTCTCTCTCTCTCTCTCTCTCTCTCTCTCTCTCTCTCTCTCTCTCACTCACACACACATGCACATGCACACACACACACAAACACATTCACAAAAGTCAAGGTTGCCCAGAAGTCCAAATCTAAGTTTACTTGTAATTCTGTAGTCTGACTTTTGGGTTTGCACTGTGTGACTACCTACATCAAACAACACCTACACCTACACAACAAATGTGAATAAGCATCATTATAAAAAGGCACCTTAATGCTTGCTGGGGAGTCTGTGGGCCCCAGATGAGTCTTTTCTTTCATTCGTTGTCTAGTAGCCATTTCTCAACACACATCACAATATATGGAAACAGGACATGCCTGTTTCCCTTTACTGTTAGTCATTAATGATTCGCTTTGAATTTTTAATTGGACTGGTTAGAAAAAGTCTAGTACTGTCTTCAGCATCTTAGAATTAGGGCACACTAATCAACTCAACACTTGACAGTATCACTACACATAAAACACAACTGTTACAACGAATGAACATAGACACCGTCTCCACACACACACACACACACACACACACAAGGATCTTGCTAAACCTAAAATGTGCATATACAAAATAGAAATAAGGACAATAAATAACCCATATATTTATATGGTTTAGGAAAGGAATAATACACTCTGAATGCAATATATGGTTTAAAAATTCTAAATGCATTATTTTAATCAGTTACTTTGCAAAATCATAAATAGCAGGGTTTGTATGTGTCCTAGCTACTGACTCCCCTGTGTGAAGAATGACTTCCTTCTGCAAACATAACAGGATTCCATCTTCTCCTGTAATGTCTGATAAGATTTGATTAAACAGAACAAGGAGTTTGTCAGCAGAACGCTGATAAATACACAGATTTTTTTTCTCCTCCTCCACCTCATTACATCATAAAACTAAAAAATTATACAATTATACAAAATAAAATTATACAATTAATGAGCTTTTGAACAGAGAATTAGGAATTTAACATAATTGCAATTATTTCCATAATCAATTTTCATATATTTCTATATTTTTATTTAAATGAAATATACTTAATATTCCAAACTTTTAATTTCCAAATATTGCACATCCTATGATGTGACATATGACATGCTTCATGCAGGCATGTGATTAAGCATTTAAACTAATCTATAACAATTTTATATTTTAAATTATAAAATTAAGCTCTTTATTGACTTTATTGACATATTTTATTAAGTAAAAATCTAAAGAAGTTTATACAAAAAAGCCACTTTATGACTGTGATTATGAGCATCCATGTATATTAACAGAGGCTTATGACAAAAAGATTTATGAATGCACTTATAATGCATTATGAATACCGGATTCATAGAAAGTGTTAGCAACGTTTCTTAATGTGTGATGCTTGTTAAGACAGCATTGACTGGGATGACATCAAAAAGATGCTGCATAGAAGTCTGATTTGTTCCATGCGGTTAATTCTCCCTTCTGTTCTCTTGCAGTGTTTCATCTGAATATAGATCTTGCTACATGTATGAACTCTCACTCTTGTAAACCTCACCACCTGGCTCTATCAGCCTTTTCGACCACATCATATTCGTATAAATGTTTCCTTTAAAGCCGTTGATAACCTAAGACCGTCTGCCTGCTGTGTAGGAGCCTTCAGGCCTTGTTTATTCGCCCTCTTGACCTTCTCTGATTTAATCCAGGTTGTCATGTACTCATTAGTTAAAATACTTTTCTTGTCCTTCTTTCCTTTAGCCTTTAACTTGTTATTTTAAAGATCAGCTTAGGAGCTTTAAAGGTTTTAAAGAATGTGTGATGGAAAGTTTATGACATGCTGTGGAATTCGGTGACATCATTACAATCTGGCAACCTTGAAACCAAACTCTCTGAGATGAGGAAACCTTTTGAAGTTCACAAGTTGAACATCATAATTCCAATCATGCTAAATAGAAACCAGATATCTGAGCAAAAAGATTTTTCATCTTAAACCAAAGCCGTTATGATACCGTCTTTAGCTTGGCCAATAAAAACATTTTTAAACAAAACAATTATTCAATATTAAATTGAATTTAAAGGTATGACTTTAATACGGATATCTGGTTTCAGTAAAGTAATCGAAATTTAAATAATAGCACTAAATTTCTAATTCCGAGCATTTTATTTATATCAGTTACAAAAGTGCAACAGTGATTAGTATGACCGCGTTGGGGATCCCCCTCAACCTCCCAGTAGAGAATTAAGCAGAAGATAATGAAAATAAGATTTTTTATTGAAAATGTATTTATTAATTGACAATAGTAGATATATTATTTGACTATTTTACAATGCTTTTATTTTATGAGCAAAAAATTACTTCAGAGTCATGACTCAAAAAAATTCAGAGCAAAATCTTTTAAATGTACGGTAACTCCAGTGCTGTTTGAATAGATTTGAAAAAGATTTAATCCTTTGTTTACATTTTTTTTACTGAATGCAAGTTTTCCATGCATCCTTGTGCATTGGGCTCATATATTTCACTATGAAATGGTATGTGGCCAGTCTGCCAAATAGTGGCATGCAGCACAAACAAACTTTAGCACCCCAATAGCAGATGTGGAGGGTAGACATGGGGTGAAAAATGACAAATGGAGCATTTTCCAAAAGTTAATTTAAGACTTCCTGCTCCAGACAAGTGGGGTCTGACACCTCAGCATCACTACTTGACCCTGGTTGTTTTATGAAATTAAAAAGGAAACCTAAACATCTTGAACATCTTCTTGTGATAAAGAGCAGTGAAATAACACAGCAGCCTAAATTATGCCAACTCATAAAGTGGCTTGTTAAAGATGCACGGCTGAAGATGCAGCAACGCGTGAACTGGGACAGAATAAAAATGCACTGACAGACTGAAAGCAACGCTTATCCTTAGAACAGTCACGGATCCCTTACAGGTTAATATGTAACACCCGTGGCTGGCAGTGGAAGCCAGTGAATGTGCATGAGCTGAGGGAATGCGGGGTGAAGGTTGGAAAGGGAGACTGGGGGAAGTACTTTGAATAGAAGCTCTCATCCAAATATATTAATAAAAATGAATGTGTCTCCTCAACCCAACCAAGACATTTTTTTTTTATTTAAAATTTTACATTTGTCTAAACATGTCCCTTAAAGACACATAGAGACACACACTTAGTAGTGAAGACCTTTACATGGGACAGCCTTGTGAGGGCTACATTTTCATTTACAGTTCAGACATGGATGGATTGATGGGTAGGTAGATAGATACATGTATAAATTGATATTCTTTACATATATTCATGTAATTGCATAAGTTTGTGCATATTTCAGGTAAAAACATTTTGGTCCGGTTTCTGTTCACCTGTTACTTTTGCAGTGAGATTAATTGATAAGCAAATGTGACGCCTGTGGTTTAGGTATTCTTCAACTGCATGAGACACCCTCTCCTCAGGCAGTAAAACAAAGACTGCCACAAGCCACAGAGATATGTTTACTCTTGAATTTAATATGTTCTGGAAAAATGCACACATGCACATCACCATACACACAAACACGCTCCTTCTGCACGTTCTTGCACGGCATGCAACTCTATGTGGGTGTAGCTGTAAATACAATGACTATTGTCAGAGCTAATTTAATTAAGAATGTTATTTATTCGGGAGTTAAACAGATTCTTAAGCATACTAATGTCATTCCTTCCACCCGTCACGGTGTGGGTGCGGTTGTGAAATGTCCTGCCTTTAGTTTTCACACACGATCTCAAACTGTTTCCTGTAAAAGTTTCTTGTTAAATTTCCTGTGCGAACTGCATGTGTGAGTCTACATCTGTAGCCCCTTACATATCTGATCACATTTAAGCCTCATGTTTATAAAAGGCGAGAGAAATGATTTTCTTTTCTTTAATACACAGATTTCTTTTGACCGACTTACAGGACTGCAATACAAAAGACAAGATGAAACATAAAAAAGAATGACAAGACAAAGCAAAAGAGCAAAAGGTCTTTCACAGACAAAATCTAGATATAGAAGTCATTGCTCAAACATGAAGTAGCCAGGACTTGTTTCCAGGCGACTGCAATGAGGCCTTTTAGAGTGCTGTTCATCCTTAAATAAATGAAGATGGGATAAAATCAGTAGCTGTGTGTCTGTGCAGTGCTGTAAACTGGAGTCTACTGTCTCTGTCTTAACCACAGGTTCTAACCACAATCCATATAGCCACAATCGGTGATTGAAGCTGCTACCTCCAATGAGTAACCTAAAGAGGTTAAATAAAAAAGCAAGATGACAGAACGCATGTCTGTCCTCCAGGAGCTCTTTGTCCCATAGTCCAAAAAAGTAACTACATGCTGAACTAAAGGTTCTCAATTGGCCTGGGTGCGAATGTGAGCATGAATGTGTTTCGCTGTGTCTGTTCCAGCCATCTTGCAACTGTAAATTTAGAGTTAACTCAGATTTGAGCATTTTGTTTTGTTCTAATACTTAATGAAGCTTAAAATATATAGAAAGGCTGTTTCATCATTTATAATTTTTCCAGATCATTTACCTATGGTTTTATTTATTTATTGTTCTACAAAAGTTTTTGGTACTAGTTTGCGCTACTGAGGTGGTCATAGCATTACCTAGATTCTGTGAAGTATTGATATGATTTAGATATTGTTATGAGGGCATGGTAGCTCAGTGGTTAGGGTGTTGGGCTATCAATCTGAAGGTTGTGGGTTCAAATCCCAGGTCCAGGAAGTTACCAGTGTGGGTCCTTGAGCAAGGCCCTTAACCCTCATTGCTCCAGGGATGTTGTAATTAACCCTGTGTTCACCTTGTAAGTCGCTTTGGATAAAAGCGACTGCTAAATGACCAA
This sequence comes from Corydoras sp. C115, assembly GCA_019802505.1. Lineage (NCBI taxonomy): Eukaryota > Metazoa > Chordata > Actinopteri > Siluriformes > Callichthyidae > Corydoras > Corydoras sp. C115. Next base: position 3,804,239 of record JAFMOC010000017.1, on the reverse strand, counting down.
ATGTATGATTTAAGGAAGTTTTTTAGGTGACAGACATGCTAGAAAATATAAAAATGCAGCACTATAAGATTCCTGGCTAAGATTCATTCATTCATTATCTCCCGCTTTATCCTCTACTAGGGTCGCGGTGGGGTTCCCCATGCCCATCCAGGGGAGAACGTCTCGGGCGCTGGGCAGATACACCCAGGACAGGGCGTCCTGGCTAAGATGTGGTTTTGAATTATTTTTGGTTGGTATTTAATAGATGAAATTATGGTCTGTTTTTGTAATTTTTTCAAAATCTTTTAAGGTAAAAAATGGTGCAAAACATCACAGCTCTGACAAAATTTGATGATTTTTTAAAAATGGCAAAATCAAATCAAATCTCTCCCTATTTGTTAGTCAAATAAATAAATAAGGTTCAAAATATATATAATAATAATAGTGCCTTGTTTTTTTTCACACATAAGTTTTGGAAGGTAGTAACTGGGTGGTTCTGAACTTCCTGGTATGATGTGGAAGGTGTTAGTCACTCGTTACTCACTCTCGGTTTACACTGAATCGCTGTCTGCACTGACTGTAATAGTAAGGCCTTATCCCAGAGATGACATCATTGCCAAATATGGACTCTTGCATCAGCAGTACTACACCCAGACACTTGTAGACTCTGGTTGTTTGCTTTACTGAGTTGTATTTGCAGACCTTTAAGTTCATGCTGACTGGACTGTTTGCATACTTGCTGTTCTGGTTCAGTTAAACTATTGTGTTTGGGTTTCCTCCCATAGGTGTGAGTATGGATTCGCGTGATGGTATTATAAGGGATGTACTGGGTAGTTATTTGTTTGTAGAGGTATTTGAATAGCCAAGCGTGACTGGGTGTGTGCGCAAACTGTCAACAGGGCTCAGTAATGATTAGGATTACCAGTTAGTTTGCACGATAAGACCATTAGGCCAATATTGCTAAGATCACCTTTCAAATACAGCAATGTGTTCCATCTCTCACCCTGCACGCATCACGGCATTAAACATTTAAAGTACAACTACCATTAAATGACAATCTGCTCTCAAGTTTGTATATTGTATAATAAAACAATATTTATGCATCCACTCAATTTTTATAGAAATGTTTTGCTCACATCTGCACTGATGACATTTAAAAAGGTAAATCAGAATGTCTGTTTATTTAATTTCCACACATTTACACAAAACTCTCCCAGTTAATAAAGCATTAAAAATCAAAGATCTGGCAGGAGTAGAGATTCATTACAGATTCCTTATAGTGTCACTTTAGAGATATAATGGTTGTGGCAATGATTGTTAATGAAGGATTGTAGTAGTTGTGGAAAGTTGTTTTTAAGAAATAACATTAGCTGTGGTGTCAGAAATTGTAGTAGTTGTGGTGACCTATAGTAATGAGTGTTATAGCAGGTATGGCAACTATTGTTTTTAATCGTGCATGGACGAACACAAGCATAATAAAACTTTACAATAAATAAAGTTTTTAAATAAATAATGCTATTGTGTTAGAGTGAAATAGTATTTTGTGATATTGTGAATAGTATTTTTGCTACTGTACAGCCATTCAAGGGCAGCCAGACTGTCGCTCTATGTACTAAGAAATAAACACCCTAGTAACACCATGTTTTCAAGGTTAATTGATGTTTAAGCTGCAGGTCTGGAAAATCAGCCAGAGCAAGTTATTCTGTTTAGTGGAATCAAAGATCAGCTGGCCTAACCCAGACCATAATACTGACCCAAACTGGCAGTTACACAAAAAGAGGTTTTTTTTTCATTTATTTTTTTTTTTAACAATACAACAGACAAAATAAATTAAAATAAATTTACATAAGATCTATCCTGTGCTTTTATTGAGAATATGAACAAAGTTTATTATTTTTTCAGAGTTTTTTTTATCAGATGAGCACTAAATATGACTGTACAAGCAGTACAGATCTCGGGCTCTCTGATTTTCTTTCACAGTCCAAAAACATGGTTTCAAGGTGATTTGACTGCTCTAAATTGCCCCTATCTTAATTGCTCCTATATATAGTGTGTGAGTTAGTGTGCAGTGATGGATTGGCACCCTATCTCGGTCTATTTGACCAGCGCCTGAAACTTTCTCCCTTGGATGGGCATGGGAACCCCCAACTGTTGTTTAAGACAGTGAATATATCACAGACTTCACTATCTCTCCAGGCTGCTCTTGTAAAATTCATACATTTTAAGTGAAGTCAAGACAGACGCTTTACCTCATACTGATGCTTACTGAGCCAGCATTAATAAATTTTAATGGGAATTACGTAGTGCCAAAGTGTGGCTTGTGGCCGCAGCTCCAAGTTTAAGCTTAAGAACTATGTGGAAATAAAGCACTAACATTTGCCATGGCTAAATATGTCCAATAATAACCAGGACTTGCTGAAAATAGAAAAGGAAGGCTATCATTAACATTAATAGCATATAAATTTGTCATTTGCTATACATCACAGTATGGAGAGAGAAACTTAAGCAGCACTTGCTATCATAGCATTACTAAAAAATGATCCGAGCCAACTATTTTGGATCTTAAGAAGGAGACGGCAAGGCACGGCCTAGTTTAATAAAATCCACGTTAAATAATCCCGGTCTCTGCTCATCAAAATATTAGTATAGTCAGAGAATACCAGACTGAGTAAGAAAGTCATTAAGCTTTAAAACAGAGACTACGTCAAAATGCACACCCACCCAGCCCCCCTTCTGATAGACAGAGCATCATAAATGCTATTGGTGATGGTTGGTGGTGTATATTTCATGTTGTTTAAATTCATTATTCATTCATTATCTTCCGCTTTATCCTATATTAGGGTCGCGGTGGGGTTCCCCATGCCCATCCAGGGGAGAACATCTCGGGCGCCGGGCAGATACACCCAGGACAGGGCGCCAACCTATCGCTGGGCACACACTCACACACACACACACAGACACACAATATATGAGGCAATTTGGAGAACTCAATTGACTTGATCCATGTTTTTGGACTGTGGGAGGAAACCGGAGAACCCGGAGGAAACCCACACGGACACGGGGAGAACATGGAAACTCCACCCAGATGGAGATTCGAACCGGGAATCCCTAGCACTGAGAGGCGAACGTGCTAACCACTAAGCCACCGTGCAGAGATTGTTTAAATTGTTCAGGGAAACTTTTATTTTTCATTCTATTATGGCGTGCATCTGAAATTGACATGATACACTGATGGCTAATCAAAAACATGACCTAAACCATGGAAAGGTTTGCAGTAACTTTGTTTAAATTTCCAACCATCCTTTCACTCCACCCTTCGTAAATGCCACCCCGAGGAAAAAACACCCAGTCACGGGTATTTCATGACCTGAACACGTATGAATGCAAGTGTGGCACAGATTACTATTACAGCTGCTGTAAATCGTAATGGCTTCTAAAATAATAAACTCAGTTCACCACATGATTTAAAGTAATTCAGAGATCACTGTGGCATGTGTTCTTTGGTACTGAACTCTGAGATGGGATTTTCACCTGTTACTGGTTTCCACTACTGTCACAGAAATGGAGGCAAAGTCACTTAAGAAGCTTGAATTGCATCTAAAAACAAAAATGTGCTCCATTATAGATTTAAAGCAAATTCTTCTTATTTATCTGTACACAATTTAAACTAAGATCATTTAAATTTGATAAACAGTGCTATATTTTAAAAATAAGGTTTTGTTACTGAAAGAAGATCATTTATAATAATAATTATAATTATTTATAATAATTATAATAATGCTCAGCTTAACCTAAGCTTTATTGTGTTTTATTGATGGTTTCATTAGCAGTATATAAACCAGTGGGGAATGTTTTAGAAAATTTCCAAAACAATTGTACACAAAGTAAGGGGCTTTTTTAACACAAGGGGTGTTACCTTTATTAAATCTTAACAGCCTAACACGTGCCTCCAAATTATGTTTAAGGCTTATTCTTCAGCTCTCTCGAGAGAGTACATTTGAATAATAAGGAATGGCTGGTGCATCTAGAGTTGACTTAACAAAGAAATTCCACAGCAAATATTGTTTATAAGACAGAGGTCAGCATTTGGAAAGTCTTACCTGTTGCCCAGTACATTGAATGGCTCAGGTGTACATTCTCGTGGCAGCTATAAAGATAAAGAGACTTTGGTCCAGCATGGAAAATTAAACATTTTATATCGGATATAAAGCTGGGTCATATTCTTTTTTATATATATATAAAAATGTACTTTCTTTTTCAACTGAAAAACAGCTAATAAATATCAAGCTTATATATAAGGACTTGTGTGCGTGCAAGTCAGTGGATGAGTTGTTGATTAAGCATGATAACATGTATCCTGTAGGCAATGTTAAAATAATGTCTCTGTAATAAAAACTTCTTATCTTTAAGTAAGCAATAAAAGCTAGTATGATAGGCAGTTAGACGCCATTACCAATGCATTACTGTCTTTATTGCAACAATAATTATGAGACCACATGAAACCGTGTTTTGTATATTTAGCAGCAAATCACCCTACAACATGCTGCTGCTTTTAATTTTGGTGATATATATCTGCCAAAAAAGTATTATTATTATTATCATTATTATAAAAGCAGAATTAAACAAATGTTGTGTGTTTGAGTTTATGCAGCAGAAAATCTAAACCCAATCAGACGACTATATGAAGCTGTGCAAAACATCAGCTGTGCAACATTGAAGTAAATCTATTACATTCAAGGTTTGTAGGTTTGTCTTTATATATATATACTGTATAGTCAGTGTTGGGTAGGTCAGTGTTGGGTCATTTTCTGGTTAACTCATAGTTTCATTTCAGTTGCACGAGGTAATCCATCAATACACACAGAGCATAATAAAGATTATAAAAAGAGTGATAATGATAATAATAATGAAATTAAACATGATAGTGGTAAGCAATATAGTCTCCTGCAATTTCCTCATAGGGCACTTATCAGGACATGGCTGTTTCATTCCTGTACTCAGTGCCATTTTCATTTTTGCAATTTACATTAAGATTTAGTCATTGAGCAGACACCTTTATCCAGGTTGGTATGAAGATACATCAAATACTTTGTTCCAGTAGGATATTCCTTTCCAGTCAAATCCTTTTTTCTTTAAACACCTTAAAGTACTGAAGCCAGAAGCAAGGTTTAGCCAGTAATTTGTTACTAATGAGACATTTAAAATGATGAGAAGGCACATTTGGCATGGACAGAAACACAGGAACACAACCTAGGATAATTTTGTATTGGCTATTTACTTACAAGGTGAAAACCAGAGCTCCCAAAAGCAAACCCATGCTGGAGAAATATGCATTCTTTGCTGTGAGACAGGAGTGCTAATCACTGCACCAATGTGCCATGCAATATCAACATATAAAAGCTAAATAGCAACACTAACTGTTATAATGAAGTATATAATTATAATAAAGTATATAATAATCCTATATTAAGGGGAATCACATCTTCATTTATCAACCTTGCGTAACTGTCTGGATTTAATTAATTTTTTTCTCTATCATTTTACATGCAAATTAAAGATTCAGGATTGCCATCATGCCTTATTAACAAACATGAGACATTTTGAGTACTACTCAAACAGAATGACTAGAAAAGTAGTAAAACAAAAGAAAAGTAAAAAAAAAAATCATTGGGTTCAGAGAAAAGAGTTTGAACACAAATGAGAGCAAGGCCCTCACCATGTTCACCCCAACACTGTTTCTCCACGTGGCTCCAGTCAGGCTGCTGTAACTTTGCTTAATTAAATTAGTGAAGCTTTATGAGCTGCCCTAAAACCCACTGAAAAAAGACTGACCATAAATAAAGAAGTCATCTCTTTCATCTACCAGCTCTGTAGAATATTTTCACTTAGGGCAGTTCCAGTGTCTTCTTGTATTCATTGTCGGACTAAAAAACAGTGGAAGCCTAAATGGTAGCAGAATCACTAAAATTAGACCGAGGTAGATTTTAGAGGCAAGTATTGTAAACAACTTTGGTGTCACATAAATGTCAGACTTACTGACGGAACAGCTTCCTGTTGTTTCCATGCAAAGAGCATCCCAGCAGACATAGAAAATGACAGCTTTATTGCTGATGTTTTGTATTCTTTAAACAATTTTTTTATCCTATGATTTTTAATGTTCCCTTTTTGTATGCACTTTCCTGTTTTGATTTCTTTTTATTATGACATGTAAATTTCCTTTAATTGACATATTTAGAGCACCTAAACATTGTTTGTCCTAGTTTAGTTTTATTTTTAGATGATGAATATCATTTTTTAAAATATTGGACTGGATAAACTAGCTATAACAACGAAATAATTAAGTATTACTAAGTATTTAAAGTATAACTAGCCTTGTTAAAAACCTTATTTACATTTACACTCTCCTTCCAACATGTCAATCTAAAACCAATTTGGTTCTCGAGCTCATTTAACATAATAATTTTGCATTTGTGTGAATAAACTGTTTAATTCAAACTGTAATAGTAAATATATGAAGAATGTCATTTACTGGATAACATATTCATTGTATACAGAATGAACAAAAACAATACATGCCTATAAGTTTACCTTTACAGTGTTCATAAGATCATCAGCACTGTAGGCTTATTCCTAAAACAGATAAGCGGACAGGCTTTAAGCCCGAAACCTACTTTACCAAAATGAAGGTGAGTCTTCTTTTAAACATGCGGCCTCATTAAAAATGACAGGACCCTTTGAAATAAACAAGTACAGTTTAAGAGGAATGTCTTCTGCTTTAAGGGTCAAGACATAAAAAAAAAAAAACTTAAGTCCTCTGAGGCATAAAGGGCCAAGGAATTCCTACTATGGCCATTTGTAATACTTTTACAAAAAAAAAAAAACTGTGTGCGCGTGAGTTGAGAATCATAGTTAAAAAGAAAAACTATGTCAGGATTTTAAGTCGATTGCCGATTTTTGCACAAAGCTTATGTCCATCTACGTGTTTGTCATACCATTGAGAGGAAGAGAGAAAAAGAGAACAAGAAATATAGAACAACAAAAATGGTTAAGGGAACTAAATATTTATTACTCCCTTTTTTCTCTTTTATCTGCTATTCTATTCTTAAGCAAACGTGTACAAACAGAAACAACAGAGTCAATTTATCATTTAGTGCTATCCAGCTATTCATCATGATAGATACTTAATAAAACAATGAATGATTGAACTTTGTTGTTTGCAGATAGGAAAACTTCTCAACTGTACAGTTTCATCTCAGTATGCAAAAAACACCCTCTCAAATGTATCAAGTTGAAATGTCATATCAAACATGCTTTATGCTTAATAATTATTTTATTAATTATTTATTATGCTAATGCCATAAAGCAATTTAATAAATGATGTCCAGCTCTTATGATCTTTTAATTTGTAGATTTTCGTAATGATGCTATCAGCAATCATGGTATTACTGCGCTATCCCTAATTCCATTTTTTGTCAATATTATTGGACATATTTACTGCTTTGTGATATTTGTATTGTATGTTTTGTTGGTTGAACTATGTTATTGAACAATAACTATGTGTGGAGTTTCCATGTTCTCCCCGTGTCCGTGTGGGATCTCTTCCACGGTGCAACAGCATGGATTCAAGGTGAATTGTCCACTCTAAATTGCCCCTATATAAATTGCTTCTCTGTGTGAGGTGTGTGTGCCAAGCAATGATTGGTGCCCTGTCCTGGGTGTCACCTTCTAAATATACAAATAAAATAGAAAATAATATCAATTACTGAATAACTGTTAGCTATACGTATTATATACTCAGGATTATATACTATAGGGTAAAAGAAATGTGTGTGGGGTGCATCGGTTACAAACTTTACCTAAATGAATTTCTGTGCATTTTTACTCATCTATCATCACCAACAATGACACTAGATTGAGGGCAATGAGAAAGTGCTGTAGTATATAACCTTAATTAATACATTTCACATGTTGTAAATCAATCCATGTCAACACTGTTCACAAGAGTCAAGATTCCCATGGTTACCATGACTGCTGTACAATTGGCAAATGTAATCAAATGACTTTTTATAAAGTTACTTTCTAATGTTATATAAAACACTTTTCTGGCTTCTAAACTGTTTACTTACTAAACACAAGCCAACAATATTACTAATATCTCAATATTCACTGATTTTTCAAAATATTTATTAAAACAACATGCCAAAGTTAACTCATCTGGATCAATGTCAATGTTTGCTCCGGTTGGCTCTAATCCATTGATGATATCACAATGCCACCCCGCACTGCCCCACCTGGGATATAATATTCTATATCCTTTATTCCAGGATATACATAGTGTATTGTTTGTACCGAAACAGTCACTGAGTTTCTGATTTGCATTTACACTATCAGGCATCTAGTGGGGTGGAATGTACTGACTTATTACAGCTGCAAAGGAGAAGACAATCTAAGAATGAGAGTTCATAAAAGCTTGTGTAGATCTAATGTGTCAGTGTTCCAGGACTTTTGCTCATATAGTGTAGGTTGTTAAATAAAACAAGACAATGGGAAAGAAATAAAATTCAGGACAGGAAGAGCAGGGTAAGTAAAGACAGCAAAAATAAAGAGGGAATGTTGATTTAGTGGGTAAGTAGCTAGGTAAAATCCAGATTCATGGTTTCCATGAGATGAGCTCAAGGTTTCTCCATTGTGCTGAAGTTTGATTTGAAGCTACTGGCAAATTGCCCGAGTTTTTTTTCTTCTCTCTTGCATTCGGTTCATCCTTCTTTCCCTCGTAATGAGTACACTTTTCTACTTGCCAATGCCAAGACATTCCATGAGTTGGTAGTATTTTTGTTCCTCTGGCAGGCGAACCCCATGTTCTTCTATGCTATGAAAAGGGAGACTGTGGTTTCATATATCTGCTCTCTATTACAAGACATTCATCTTTTTCCCCAGCTAGGCTATAGTGAAAAAACACCTCCCCCTCCCCCTTTTTGCATCTTGAATCCTACGCAGAAGACATGAATGATATTAGGTGCACCACCCTGGGCTGAGGTATAATTACAGCTTGTTATCAAGCCAGCCCACAGATAAGATAGATTTCAGAAAGGAATGTCTTCATTAATCTAACAGACATACTAGATTCAGACTTTTGCTTTTACTGCCTGATACACTCTTTAAACTTCACTTTTATTAGCCGATGTCCAAATAGGGCAGCATTTTGGTGACTTCCCCTGATTTTGCATTTGGTTTGTATTATTGAAAAGCAAATTTTTAAGTGAAAATAATACTGCATGCTCTTAATAAAAATCCATAGAATTATCATATAATGGTAATGTCCATCACTGTCAGGTTTTTTTTTTTTAATGGCCCAATCCAAACTGATGATAAAAATGGAAACATTTGCTGCCGAATAAAATGAAGGTCATTGGGTCATTCCAGTAAATTGTAAATATGGGCAATAAATATCAAATGGAGCCATTATTTTAAACTTAAAGTTTAAAAAGTGCCTTAAATTTGTGAAAATACTTGCAGCCACAAGCTTAATCTGCCAGATTAAAAGAATTTTATATTATCACAGAATTATTGCATAGTTTTGCAAAAGAATTTCAGAATGTCTCTTGGATGAATTTTTAAATAAGTTTGCAAATAAAAAAAAAGTTGCTTACACCAGCCAATACTGTTTTAATGCAAATTTTCTTGACTTGTCCATGGAGTTTTGAATAATCAGCCCGTATACACATCCCAAAAAGAAGAAAATGTGGTGGGACAGGTCTGGGTAGTTTGCTGTGTTTATTTTGTCATCACATCGATGATATATAACCACTATGTTGTCTAATAATGAGGTTGGAACAGACCTTTTAGTTTTACAGACCTTTGGGTCAACGTGAGAAATTTATTAGTATTTTAATTAGCCAGCACATAATGATGATTCTAATAGTTTTTATATATTCCTAATGTGTTTAAAATATAATATATAAGTGAGTAACATTTGATTCTCTGGTTGAAAAGGCAACTGTCAAAGGTAAGATGTATATTAGGCGCCAAATGAACAGTCAGTTCTTGAAGTTGATTTGTTGGGAGACAGAAAAATAGTAAGTATAAGGATCAAAGCAATTTTTGACAAATTTTGGTGGATAAATTTTTAATTTCCAATCTTTGGAGATTTATACATTGGTTATAGACCAAACACAGGCCCCAGAAGAGACACTAGGAATACTTGATCACAGGCACTCGTGGTTCATTGATGCACAAAGCTATGCTGTCTGATCCAGATAAACAGAAAAGCTAACGTAGGACACAGTTTGGAAAAAGTTGATGCTGTAAAGTACATTAAAGTTTGTTGAGCATAAGGCGTGGTAACTGAGTCAAAGTGCTTATGCTGACCTCTGTCCAGCACCTACAGTGAGCATCAGAACTGAACCATAATGCAGTAAAAGAAAATGTTAGGAAATGATGTTAGGAATGTTTTTTTGTTGTTTTTTTTTTAATTATGTGGCTGGCAAGATGGAACGTAATGCATAGGACAAAGACAAACTGGTGGAGGCAGTATGATCCACTTGACAATGTTCTTCTAGGAAAGCTTGGTTTCTTATATTTGTTCACTTAACAGATTGAGATTTATTGTGCTGGAAAATCAGTAGAGCCATAGAGCCTCACCTCAACTTAAAGGACTTAAAATATCTGCTGCTAAAGTTTTGGTGCCAAATACAACAGGACACCTTCAGAGGACTCGTGTAGTTTGTGCCTTGATCGGATTCTGCTCTTTTGGCTGCAATAAGGCATCACTATTAGGCAGGTGGTTTAAATGTTATGGCTGATTTGTTTATGTATACTTAAATATACCCATCTCTTTTTCTTGGTCAGTTTACATATGGTCGTGATGTTAAAAGTTCACTTAGCCTCAGTCACATTGCATTGGATGACTGCAAGGTCAGATTATAATCAGTGGTGTAGTCCAGTTTGAAGCATATTGTGGCTTGTGAAATTTGTTCATTCATCTTCTGTAACAACTTTGGTTAGAGTTACAATGGGTCTGGAGCCTGTCCTGGAAACACTGGGTAAACTCAGGACAGGATATCCATTAACCCTAGAAAATCCACTACACTTACCTCATCTTTCGAAAAGATAAGTGGAATTGAATGTAACCCTAAACATGCATATACTCCTCCAGACACATGATTATTAGAACTTAGTGTCTAGTTGGTAGCCTGGAACTAAATTTACAATACAGAATACATTGTGGCGGCACAGTGGCTTAGTGGTTAGCACGTTCGCCTCTCAGCGCTAGGGATTCCTGGTTCGAATCCCCATCTGGGTGGAGTTTCCATGATCTCCCTGTTTCTGCGTGGGTTTCCTCCGGGTTCTCTGGTTTCCTCCCACAGTCCAAAAACATGGATCAAGTCAATTGAGTTCTCCAAATTGCCCCATATAGAGTGTGTCTGTGTGAGTGAATGTGTGCCCAGCGATAGGTTGGCACCCTGTCCTGGGTGTATCTGCCCAGTGCCCGAAACGTTCTCCCCTGGATGGGCATGGGGAACCCCACCGCGACCCTAATATAGGATAAAGCTGAAGATAATGAATGAATGAATGAATGAATACATTGTACCCATATTTATTTATGCATATTTAATTCACCAGAGTAATTTCTAAATATTTCAGACTTTAGGAGCTAGTTCAAGGCTTTACCCAAGGCAAACTGAATGTACTGGGTCATTACCCTATCAGCATCTGATAAACTGTCCAGTACCACATTTACTACCAGCATCTATTAATGACTAAACAGCTCCATGGTAATTGGTTATGTTTCTTATATGTACCTATTTTAAATGAAAGATTCTAAAAGGTTATGCTAATTAAAATGTACAAAATGTACACCTTAAGAATACTTTGCAGCCCCAGACAGAACATGTTGACCTGTTGGATATAAGTGTTTGCCCTGCTTTATAATGTCAGTGGCCACTGTAAGTGTTGAGCTACAGTGTTTGATCAACAGAGATGCCCCTGATAATAGTTTAACTTAAATGGATTCACTCCATAATTGTTGCAGCCATTTACAGGTCTTATAAAATTATGACCCAACCACTAGAAAAGATAAATATGAAAAAAATTATAAATATCACTCAATGGATAATAATAATAATAATAATAATAATAATAATAATAACAATGTGAGTATTACCTTTTAGGCCTATAACTTGTGTACATAACCCATTGTTTTATATTATAATGAACAGGACTTGTGTATTAGAATGGAATAAACTACAAAATTAAAAAATAGAACAGAATAATTTTAGAATAAACTAAACACTAGGGGCTACAAAAACTAAGCAAATTAAAATCAAATGAAACATTATTATTGAAAAACGTGCTTACAAACAAAATAGTTTGTAAAATACGAAAATACCTGAACTACTATTAAAAATAAATTGATGTATAAAAGTTATGTAAATAAAAAATCTAAGTGTCTTTTGGATCTTAGATACATTCACCAAGTTCGTGTTAAGCCCTCTGTGCTTTATAGAAGCTGAATTTAGATGCTCAGGGCAGAAATGTTGCTTCGGAGTCTGTTGATGTTAAAAACATGTCTGCACCTGGCTGCTCTCTGGACCTGCAGCCGTGACGCGGCGCAGTTTAGACACTGCGCCTCTTTATAGAGAATCTCGCTGCGTTTGTTAAAATCTGTTCGCGTACACTTTTAAATGTCACTATTCTGTATTTATTAACGTCGTACTTAATGCCCCCACGCGATAATTAAATAAAAAGCGTTCACTTCTGTTCGTCTTCATTGCAACCTGCAGCTGCAGCCGACGCGTCGCTTCGTTCTCGCAACATGAGCGTTGGATTTCATCATGCTGCAGGTAGCCCGGGGGCTCAGAGCTCATTCTGTGTGTCAAACTCACTTGTTTTTCTTTTTTTTTTTTTTGCAAGCGTCAGCTAAAAAGCCCATAAATCTGGACAATGGTGAGGGGATCGCGCGCGCTGTGTACTGGAGAAAAGGACATCCTGTACCGAGCGCGTCCTCCCGCGGTCCGCCTCTCCTCTCCTCAGTGGCTGGCGCTGGTGGTGTGCTTCTTTCACGTCGGTCTGATTGGATGAAGCGAATGTCAATATTGCATCGACCTTTTTTTCTCCTTTCTTCTTCGTTTTCGTGGGACGTGTACTTGTTTTTCACTATCGAGAGTGAGCGAAGTTTGTTTGCGCTTCTAATGGCGCCGCGAAAAAAAGTTCAGTGTATAGAAGGAAACCCCGGCCAAACCGCGCTTTCGATCTCATTATTTAAACGTGTCATATGGAGGCAGGCGTTTTATCTCACTGTGCATCGACTGCACGAAAAAATCAGCGTCGTTTACCCTGCAAAAAAATAATAAAAACAACCAGCAGAAATGATGCAGAAATCTTCCAAACTAAAACTGCACCGCAATTCAAAGAAAAGAGACGAACGATTGCACCGATTACTTTCTTTTTTTAACATTTATTAAAAAATATTTTATATAATTTTTTTATTTATTTTAATTATATGTTACACCTAGTGTACATCTATGTTAAATGCATTTTTCGATGCATTTTATTTAAAGCATCATTAGTTGACATGCACATTTAAAGACTAATAACTCCCATATTTAATCATCAGTGTTCACACTAACAAAAAAAAATGTTAAAAAAAAAAATCCTTACTGCCATAGTACAAAATTGCAATTTTAAGAAATTTAAAGTCAGAGCCATGCCGAAACAGCCAATAAAGACAGTCACAATATAGTCAGATCAAAGGGTTCATGTATTGTTTTAATCATTTCTTGGAACAAGCAATACAAAATCCACACCAAATTTTTTAAACAAAGGCTCAGTCTGCACCTTGCACTTTTGAAACGATTTTCAAATGCTGAAAAACAATAAACTTACAAAAAAGTAAATAAAAAAAAAATAAATGCCACTTTGGATAGTCATAGACAATGAAAAAAGCTCGACATAAATAAGTTAGTATAATTTCCTCAGTGTTTTTACAAAGCAATTTACACAGGTACACAACATTTTACACACATGCAGTGTAACGTCTATTTTTGCTGGTTTTTCAAATGTTTGTGGACATAACCGCATATCACGTTCAACATGAATGCCATGTGGGGTGGCAGGACTGGTTTGATGAATTGAACTATTGCTGTTTTAAAATACATGGCCAGTGTTTAAAAAATATATAAAACTTTGCTGTACAGCAATGCAAAAAAAAAATAATAATAAAAAAATACAAAAAGGTGACTATTAGCAAAAACCAAACCGTTAAATGTAATTTATGATTTTCAATTATTTTCTCAGTAGAGTGCATCATTTATAAGCGATTTTCTCCAAAAATAGTGGAATAACCCAGGGAAAGTAATAATACTGTAAAACACTGTCAAAAAAAAAAAAAAAAAAAAACTACACCCTTTTTTTTTTTTAAAAAAAGCCCCTGTCTGTATTTGTTAGACCTTTGGCAGACTTCACATAATCAAGTACCATACATAAACTTCTATGATATTACAGATACCACTAGTATACATTAATACCTAATCACATACTAAGGAATCCAGTTTTTTTTTCTGCTTTAATCTTTGTCTATGTGATGCTTTTTAAAATTCAGAGTGCAGAATCGATCTTTGATCAATTTAAGGCTGATTTAACTAATATTGCAGGACAGCATCGAGTTGTCAGGTGCAAATTAACCAAACGTGTATTTTAATAGAGGGCTAATGGAAGCCATGTTGAAAACTGCACAGCAATTCTTCAAGTCATTTACACTTTTATAAAGAATTTTCTTCTCATCATAATGTTGTACTTTTAATATGCTACATACACAATAAGAAATATTTACATAGGTAGTAAGGACTGAGCAAAAAGAAAATAATACCATTTGCACGCTGCTACATTGTCTGCTTGAGGCAAATGTCTTATGATGAGTGCCAAAACTTTAGTGTAAAAATGTATTCAGTGCTTCTACTGCCTCCCACATCTTAGGGAATTGGAATTATTTTTTTTTGTCTCTTTCATTGCTGTCCCCGTTTACTTCATAAAGCTCTTGGTTTTTCATGGACAAATAAACATTCTTCAAATCTGCAGGGAACAAAAGAACAGTCTGTTTAACCCTAAAAGAAAACACATCACCTACAAAACAGTTCATCGAAACACGTGGCTTGTTATTATATTATTATTATAAGATTTTTTTTAATTATTATTATAATCTTACTGCAAACCTATTTTCAATCGACAAAAGCAAAGAGTCAAAAGCAGCTTTTTCCCCCTCTGGGGTAAACTTGTAGAAAGTTAATAAGTGACAGCACATGTAAGGATGTACGGTTGGTGTGTGTACAATGCTGCACACCCACCCATACACCCTCCGGAGTGTCGATGACGTGTTACTACAGTGTAGTACATCCGTCCAAATGCGTTTGTTTACGAGTTACTTTTTGCACTCGAACCCGTGGCTTCCTGTTTTACTCGCGCACATGACCAAAGCCGAAACTCTTTTACGAGATCTGAATGCCCAGAGTGTCATTTTCGCTACCGATTCCGAATCCAAAGCACGAGACCCACCTTCGCCTGCAGCTGCGTGCTTTTTTCACGTGCGGGGCTCGCGTTTTCTGGGCGTCTGCTCGGTCGTGTCCCTGCTGCGCTCCTCCTCGCCGTCGTGCGCCCGTTTACTCTGCCGCGGAGAACCTACGTTCCAAAAGGAAGACGCAGTTAGACGCGCGTTTTGCAGGATGCGCCCCGTTTGTTTTCTCAATAAACGTGCAACGCTGCACAAACGGGGACAGGCCAGATTGGCATATTAATTTAACGCGTTAATCAGCAATATATATATACTAATGACGGCTTTTGTCGGGTGACGTCGCAGACACGTGCGCCAGATCCACAACAGATCATTCGCATGATCACGCACACCCCCCGCGTCGTCAAGCCCGAAATTCGAAGGCAAAACAGCAGCCAGGTTGCTTGTTATTTACCCGCGTCTTCCTTGGACACCCGTTTCCTCCGCGTGTTCTGGCAGTCCCCGTGATGCCCGTTAAGATCCACCCGTTTGAAGGCGTGCGGCGGCCTGGTGTAAAACGCAGGCTCGCGCTCGGCGTCCGCCTCCTCCCACTCGTAATTGCCCGGTGCGAGCGGCACGTCCCTCCTGAAGTCAAAGTTATACTTCTCCGCCGATCTCCGCTCCGATTCTTGCATCTCCTCCATATAGACGCGGTTCACCTCCTCGGGATCCGACGCGCCGAAGAGGTTCCTGCACACCGACGCCCTGACGTGATCCGGCTGCCTCGATTCCACCCGCTCCAGCGGCGGACTGCCCTTGGACAGACGCACATTAGACATGCTGCCACATGGAATTCGGGTTTGCAGAAAATAAATATATCTATGTAACGGAGCGCTGAGTGTTCGGGGTATGAAAGGACGCAGTTCTCAAACAGCTATTCCCACAATGAACCTCGGTCAGATTCGCAGGGTGAAGTTGCCCGCATCCCGGTTTTAAGGCGAAAAAGCAGCGCGGTCCGCATGACGGGACATGAGGGGCGCGCAGGAGCCGCAGTGGCAGGCAGGCAGGCGGGCGGGCGGGCGGGCAGGTGGGAGAACGCGCTCCGGGTTCCTCTCGTCTCGTAGTAAGTCCTAAAGAAAACAACCCCGAGTCATCCGAGCGGCCAATATGGCGAATGCACTGTAGGCGACTGAGCGAAAAAACACTGACAACGGAGGCTATTTAAACAGACGCGAGCGTTCATTGGTCGAGCTGCAAAGGCCCGCCCATTTCTGTAAGAGGCTCGTCGTGCGTTCCTCCGGTCTCTCGTGTCAGCGCTGGTCTCCATTCTGCAGTGCGCCATCTATATGATCCACAATCTAAAGAATGGAAGCACTGGAACAGTTAAACTACATATACAACACGTAGAAACCAGGTGGCAGGGGAGAAAAACACATATAGCTAGTTGTAGTTCTACAACTATGTCAAGTGTGTAGTTATTTCGCAATACAAAAAGACACTGAAACACATTATACTGCACTCAATGGTATGGATGTCCAGTCATGAACAGGTCATTTAATCACCCACAATAACATCCATCCATCTATTTTCTGCTTACCTATACTAAGGTCACTGGTGGGGGAGGGGGGGGATGCGTTGGGCACTGGGCAGATACACCCCGGACAGAGTGCCAATCTATCACTGGGCGCACACATACACACACCATATAGGGGCAGCCAATTTACCTTGAATAAGAAGAAACCAAAGAACCCCAAGGAAGAAGGGGAGAACATTGAAACTCCACCCATATCAGGATTTGAACCTAGATCCCCAGTGTTGAAAGGAAAACATGTTTACCACTAAGCTGCAAAGGCCCGTCCATTTCTGTAAGAGGCTCGTCGTGCGTTCCTCAGGTCTCTCGTGTCAGCGCTGGTCTCCATTCTGCAGTGCGCCATCTATATGATCCACAATCTAAAGAATGGAAGCACTGGAACAGTTAAACTACATATACAACACGTAGAAACCAGGTGGCAGGGGAGAAAAACACATATAGCTAGTTGTAGTTCTACAACTATGTCAATGAACTCGGTAGTTATTTCGCAATACAAAAAGACACTGAAACACATTATACTGCACTCAATGGTATGGATGTCCAGTCATGAACAGGTCATTTAATCACCCACAATAACATCCATCCATCTATTTTCTGCTTACCTATACTAAGGTCACTGGTGGGGGGGGTGCGTTGGGCACTGGGGGGGGGTGCGTTGGGCACTGGGCAGATACACCCCGGACAGAGTGCCAATCTATCACTGGGCGCGCACACACACACACACACACACTATATAGCCAATTAAGGGCAGCCTTGAATGAGAAGAAACCAGAGAACCCCAAGGAGCCCCACGCAGACATGGGGAGAACATCAAAACTCCACCCATATCAGGATTTAAACCTAGATCCCCAGTGTTGAAAGGAGAACATGTTTACCACTAAGCCATCATGTCACCCATTCACAACATCAATTCCATCAATAGATCTCTATATAAATTAGTATACTCTACTTTAAATATTAGAAACAATGAGCTATTCTTACAGAGAGTGAGGGACAAAGGTCTGTGAACCATTGTTTTCAGTATCGGACATGGCCTGGTTATGCCGCAATAACTGCAATTAAAATGTTTCTATAACTATATAATTATACAATCAGTCATGCACATCAGCTTAGAGGAATTTTGCCCATTCCTTCCTATAGAACTTGTTTTCTGGAATGTTGAGCTTCTTTACATAAACAGCTTGCTTCTGGGCCATCCACAGCAAGGTTTGAACCTATACATTTACAGTACAGTCACAGTTATTCGTCTTTAAGAACAATTGCTGGAAGGATCTTTGTTATTAGGGTGGTTGCTTCATTTTCTTTCAAAATCAGTCACAGTCAGTTGTCCAGACAGATGTCATTTTACTGTTATAACTCAGAATTTATTGTATCTTCTGCAATGGCATGTTATCCCAAAGTCCCCAACTTGGCCTCTTGGGCAAGGCCCTTAACACTCATTGCTTTGGGGGTGCACCTGTACTCTAACCCCAAACATCAAGTTGATACATTTGTAAATGGCTTTGTATCAGAATGTTTTTTTCTTATAACCATGCTATGCACATCATTATATTTTACATGGTTTGCTTTTGGTGTCATATTTCGTTCAGCCTCTCCTTGGGTCTGTATAAATAGTTAATTTCTAAAATTATCAAAATTATTGAGAACATTTGCATTATTACATAAAACCTGATTTATTTAACCGAACTAATTAGATGGTGTACTTTTTACTACAGCAACAGTACATGTTGTAAGATAAGGCTAAAACAGGAGAAAACACTCTCCACAGAAAGGCTTAAATCACTATGTACAATTTGGCCTTGTGCCAAGACCTGAGGTCACACTTGGCAGCAAGCTTATCATTCTCAGACTTTGCCACTATCAGAAATAGTTTGGATCGCAGCGTCCTATCAGTTGTCCTTCTGCACTGCACTTTTTGCAGGCTGAACCAATTTCAGAAGGTCACAGTGCTGAAACATGATATGGGTGTAATGTAAACGGCTTATTAATTCACTCTGTTCATTTACTTAGTTGTGTGGCTTCCATCAAATCACTTATAAAAAGCACATTTGTCCAAATTACATTTCATTTAATTTAATGTGTAAACCATAGATCTGGTAAAGTGATGTTTAAAGTGTGCATATCAGTGCTATTCTTCCCCCCCCCCCCCCCATTCTAACTCTTTTAGTTAGAACTCTAAAAGTCTTTTGAGGTCACTGTTGGAAATCTGTAAGATTATAAGTGTTTAATCATTCAGTAATTTGTCTAACATTAAATATTTACAGTAAAACACACCTTACTAACAAATTATTTTAAAAAAGCATAGTACCAGTACAGTATCTGTTGGCAAATGTTAATTTACACTGATAAGTAGTGTAGTGGTTGTTTAATACACACACAAACACACACACAATGCTTAGTTATATGAGCATATTTGGAAACCACATCAAGCAAAACTTTCATTCCGACACTTAACCAGGCAACTTTTTAGCTTTGTTGAAAATGTATGACGTTTTTTTTTTTCTCTGCCCTTTTTTGGAATAATAGACCAGTACTGGTCAATGCATATTAATCTTTTTACACTCTTTCTGCTGTCGTTAATTAATTGGTAATTATAATAGGAAACAACTGACTGAAACAACTCACCATCACACACTGTGAATATCAATACGTTTACTGACAACTAGTGGCCAAATTCGAACAATAACTAAAAGCTATTATTCAGTTCTAGTTCAGCAATTGAAATGGTTCAAAAATTTTTTTTTAAATAAGTACTTAAAACATGGCGTTTACTAATTGAATTATAAGTACTTATATTAATCAGCAGCTGTGCAGGTAATCTGTGCATTTGGGCAAAAATATAAATGGAGCTAAGATATGGTAGTGATGCTGTAAATAACAATAAAGAGCAACTATTAACAACTGCAATTGTTTAACTTTTGATGTTGAGCAAATGTTGACAAAACAATGCTGTTATGTTTTTTTTTGTCCGAATTCCCAAAATGACATACAAATTTTTTTTTTAATAATTAAATAAAAAACAAGACACGATAAACAATCCATCACACTTTTTTTTACCTGTGACCTGTCCCCCAAATTTTTTTTTTCACCTAAACTAAAATGTGTATTTATTGTGTTATTGAGTGTGTGCCTAGCAATGGATTGGAACCCAAAACTGTCCTGTGGATGGGCATGGGAACCCCCCCCCCCATGTAACCCTAGTAAAGGATTAAGCAGAAGACCATTAATAAGATTAAGCAGAAGATAAATTATTTTTTTATATTCAATAATGATTTAACCAACACTTAACACACCACAGCTCAAAGATTAAAATCACACCATAGCATCAATTTTATTAGCAATGTAAAATACTGTCAAAAGTCTTCCTTTGTGTAGGTCATCCTGTCAGTGTATAAAATCAAATCAAATGTATCCATGAATAAATAAATTCCGAAACAATCAAACTCTAAATTACACATGAAACAATTTATATGTTAAAGTATGTACACTTTATTTATTTATGAGATATAAGAGACATAGCTATCAGTTTTTTCGAGCAGTTTTTTTCTTTGCCATTTCTGCTTGGATTTGATCTGGAAACTGCTCCAAATGTTCCCTCACGCAAGGCAAGCAGAATCGTTTGGTATAGAAAAGGCTGCAATCCTGAAAAAAAGATAAAAAAAATGCACAGATTAACCATACTAAAAAGTAAATATTACATATTTTCTACCTCAATGCACTTTATGGGCCTTTTATTTGAAAAGGCCCATATTTGTTCTCACATTTGTAAGTCGCTTTGGATAAAAGCATCTGCTAAATGTAAAATGTATGTAATCATATATTACTTGCTCAAACTCTGTGGTAAAAAGTTCAACAGGGGACACACAAAAATTTAACAGTCACATCATATTACATTCAGGTCCATGTAAGTACTTAAATATGTTTATGTTCAAATCAGCACAATTAGACAAAAAAAAATCTGAAGAAGCATGGCTTTTATGGGAAGGATGGCAAGGAAAAACTCCCTTCTCTCCAAAAAGATTATGTCAGCACAACTTAGGTTTGCAAAATTGCATCTGAACAACCCGCAAAATTTCTGAAACCACGTCCTTTGGACTGATGAGACCAAGGTGTGGATGTTTGGTCACACAAGGCACTATGTTCAGCGAAAACCAAACACTGCTTATTACCACAAACACATACCAACTGTCAAGCATGTCAAATTTTGTTTTGCAGCTGGAGGCCCTTGGAAACGTACAGTCACTGAGACTATAAACTCCCTATAATATTTTTTAGACAAATGGAAGGCCATCAGTTCAGCAGCTTTGGCTGGGCTATAATAGGTTCCTGTAACCAGACAATGATCTAAAGCCATCCAGTCAAATCAACATCTAAATACCAAAAGCAGAAAAAAGCATTAAGTGTTATAAAGAGTTTCCAAACCTCCAAAATGATGCAAGAGACTAATAAAGTTCTATGAAACAGGTTTTCTTTAGTTTCTAAAAGTGGTTTTACATGGTACTTAATTATAGGGTGTGTCTCCATCTGGTTCATGAATGCTGATTTACTTTTGGCCAAAACAGATCACATTGTCAGATCTTATTTGTGTTATTAGTTGGATTATTTACTGAAATTACATCATTGTCATAAAACACGTTTCTTTTCACATCAGTGTCAGTCATTTCCATCAGACATCTTTCATCAGAAACTAATACAAACTATTTTAAGACTTGCGAGCTGAAACTTTTTTTTAATGTTCTATACCATCCCTTGACAGAGAAAAAGTTCTGCAACTGTACATAATAAATAACCAAATAAAAAATGTGACTAGCACATACCGTGTTTACACATACTATTTTCTTACATAGCGAGCACTTGGAGCCCAGTATGAGAAATTTGTCACTGCCTGAGCTGAAGGGATCACCCATGCCAAAGCATTCTTCCAAAAGTCTTAAAAACAAGATTTATATTAACGTTAAATCATTTCAAAGTACAAACAACAAATACACAAACAAGCCTATGTGGGTTACCAAGCTAATATACATTTTGTACAGACAACCATATTTTATTTTAAATTACTTTTTAAGTGCCTATGTTTTTTTATTTTTTTTTTTTTTTTGAGGAAATAGCTATTTTTATAAGAGCTGAGGTGCATTATTGCTGGCCACTGCTTTCTTTGATTAATTCTAGGCCTGTTTTATCGGTTTGCTTGTGCAACTGTAACTGTACAAATTCAATTGTACAAATCCAATTTCACCAGTTAATTACAATGTCCTTCATCAGTTAATTATATTTAAGTGGTGTAGTAGAACATACATAGTTGATTATATAAAAAGTCTAAACTGATTTTACAGTATCTTATATATGGTCTGATTTAAATTGTGTTTGAATTCACCTAGTAATTTAAGAATTATAATTACAATTTAAAATTTATACCTACTTAATATTCGTGGTGTTTGGGGGTTTCTTGCCATAGAATGTATATGAAGTAGACAACTCGCACAGCTCACAGGTAAACTGTCCTATAATGCTGTCCTCAAAACTATTCATTTTGAATTCTGCAACCTGTGAAAACCAAAACAAACATTCAACATATGAAAGTGATGACAATAATACAAGCAATTCAGAATAAACAACTTTTTAAAAAAAAAAACATTCAACCTTCTGGTCAACAGTCTAAAACCTTAAACCATCTGCATCCTCCTAATTCAATGGATATAAATAGAAATAATTCATTGGTGTAAATGATAGAAAAATCCATATTTGACTTAAACATTGGGTTTCTTGTCCTTGGCAGATTTTAATTTTACAATAATTTATGTAGGATTGAATAATTACATAAACATATAATTTGTGTGAATAGTGTTATTTTAAGTAACCAAGCTTAATTGTCTTATAATAAGTTAGTGGTTATGCAATGTCTTTGTTTTGTTTTTAGTGAATCACCGAAATGAGGAGAGGGCGGCACGGTTGCTTAGTGGTTAGCATGTTCTCCTCTCAGCGCTAGGGATTCCCGGTTCGAATCCCCATCTGGGTGGAGTTTCCATGTTCTCCCCATGTCCGCGTGGGTTTCCTCCGGGTTCTCTGGTTTCCTCCCACAGTCCAAAAAACATGAATTGAGTTCTCCAAATTGCCCCATATGGAGTGTGTTTGTGTGCGTGTCTGTGTGAGTGAGTGTGTGCCCAGCGATAGATTGGCGCCCTGTCCTGGGTCTATCTGCCCAGCGCCCGAAACATTCTCCCCTCGATAGACATGGGGAACCCCCCCCCTCCCCCGCGACCCTAGTATAGGATGAACCAGAAGATAATGAATGAAGGAATGAAATGGGGAGTCAAGGAACAGTATATATACCGATTTAGTTTAACTGAATGTAATAATCAATATTATTAAAAATACTTGTTGCCAATGTTAATATACCGATTTTGTTCGTAATTTTAGTTTAATTTACTGCTTTTTATGTTGTGTTTCTGGTTAAGGCTGAAAACGTTTGTGCGACGTTTCAGGACTTTTATTTTGAAAGCCACTCGCCAAACTCCGTATGAAAAGCCTCGGTTCACACAGTCATGGAGGCGATGGGTAAGGAGGCAAATTTACTGTTTGCATGATTTTAAAGCGAATATAAAGCTCCAGCTTGTGCAGAATACCGGTGATGCCGCTTAAATGTATGTATAACGTGAAACTCTGAGTCAGAAGTTGACCTGTTTGTAGTTTTCTTAAGTTGACGTTTTTGAAGTTTAATACACTGGCTTTGGCCTCGAGATTAGCATGCTAGCTAACTGACACGCTAACTGCCGATAGCGGGTTTAGACGAATACGTGACGTAAATTCGGTTTAAACGACAACAACGCGGCGCGTTATTACAACTTTCATATGAAGGTTGCGCTTGTGATGAGCTGAGATGTGCATTTAAACACTCACCCGTCACCGCTTCTCAGCTTATTACATATTCAGCGTTTTTGACCTGGTGGGCGGAGCCATCATTATGTATAAAAATCCAAACCACGCCCACAGAACACAACGCGTACTGTGTTTTTTTTAATTAATCTGAATTTTATGATCTATTAAATGAAAATAGCGTTGTGCAGAAAAAACAAGAGAGTTTTATTACAATATTCGTCAATACTTTAATATTGTATGAATTCGGTATTTATAATGCTTTATAAAGTATTTATAACGCGTTATTACATTAGTCATAAGCCTCTGTTCATGTACATAGATGTTCAGAATCACAGTCATAAAATGCCATAACAATATGACATAAGGCTTTATAACACAAAGGCTTATAATGCATTATAATGTAAACTTTGCATCTTAAGACATTCTGTCAACATGAATTTGGTATTCATAATGCATTATATATGTTCATAATCATAAGTTGTTAACAATTTGACATAAGGCTTTATAACACATAATGTAACTGAGATAAGTGACACAATGCATTCTAATATGAAGTTGTTTAAAGTTTTGCCTCTTTAGCCCCATATTAATGTTGTTTATTAATGAGTTGCATTCACACAAATGTTTAAATTCTCTTGGTTTGCAGATAGTGACATGCAGGGAACTGAGGGCGCTTTAGGGGGACCTGATGTAAGAAGAAGGATCCCCATCAAGCTCCTTTCCAAACAAACAAAAAGTATGTAACTTCAAATACGTTTTTAAGCAGAACACCCACAGGCTTGTCTTTGTTTACTTTAAACAATGTATCTTGTTCAGTTTGTTGATTCCGAATTTCTGACGTCTCCTCCAACAGAAAGTTTTGCCTATAAGCAAGAGGAAAGGTTTGAGTGTGGAGCAAAGTCAGGAGATGCTTTTGGCAATCAAAGGCGATTTCCACAGCAACTCTTTTGGGATTTCAAGGTTTTAAATTTGCACACATTTATCAAGCTTTTAATAGACTGAAGTGTGAATACTAGAACTTATTTCTTGGAATTATGTTTCAGCTAAACCTGATTGGTGAGAGGGATGAGACCCCTGTCCATTTCTGTGATAAGTGTGGCTTGCCCATAAAGACTTATGGTCGGATGGTAAGCATCATGTGTTGTGATCTACTTAAACTTTAAAGTGGAGCAGTACTTTTTTGGTAAATTGCATTTAACATGTTTTGCTTTACAGATTCCTTGTAAGCATGTCTTCTGTTATGAGTGTGCATTGCTTCATGAAAGGAAAGGTGACAAATGTGCCCAGGGTAAGACTTCATCCTTATTTTGTTTAAATTAAGCTCTAATTATATTTCTAAAAAGGCAGTGACTAAGTTTTGTTAATAAAGAGGATATGATTTAAACCCCGTACTGAAAATGGTAAAAGCAAAACAAATAATTGGGTTAGTTCAGACAACTGATCAATAATGAGTGGGAATTACAAGAGAATACCAGAAAAGGAAAGTCACATGTAAAGATAATGATAGATTAATAACAAGGGCAGCATGGACCCCAAAGGTCTCCACTTTTAAGACATGCACACGCGCACACAAATTCCCAAGTAGGTGCTGTTTAGTATTTCCAGTTATGGATTCAAGTGTTTGGGTTGTGAGTAGATCACAGAGAATGTACAAAAAAGGACAGGTGATCACTGCCCCACTGCGACTTCAACTAATTATTTTTAAATAATTGTTCTTTGTCTTTCATTTTCAGATTGACTCTGTACAGCTGCACAGATCCAGTCCAGAGGATTGAGCAGTGTCAGCGTGGCTCCCTCTTTATGTGCAGCATTGTTCAGGGCTGTAAGCGCACCTACCTCTCCCAGAGAGATCTGCAGGCCCATATAAACCATCGCCACATGAGAGCAAGCAAGAATTCAGGAGGTCGCGCCGACCCGCCCCACATTCCCAGCTCTGAAGTTTCGGAGCGCTTCCGCGTGCCCCCTCCTCACTTACCCAAACCCCATGTTCTTATCCCTCCACCTCTGCCACACCCTGGTCATGACCCCTACAGTCAGCCACCTCCTGTTCCTCATGATGATCTCAGGGTCCCGCAGGGTCAGCCTCCCACACCTGACATGGGGCCACCTCGATCTCTTGCTCAGGAGACATTCCGCATCACCACAGTGACCACTCGGAAGCACAGCAACCTTATCACTGTTCCCATCCAGGACGATTCAGGGGGTCCACTGTCCCGTGAACCCATCGCACCACATCACCACCCAGGAGAGTATCCAGGCCAGCCTGTAGTACCTCACCCACACCACATGATGGCTCCACCTCAACAACGATATGGCCATCCTCCCCCTCCACCGCCAATATCTCACCCGATGCAGCACCCACCTCAGGTCTTTGGTCAGGCTCCTCCTCCCCCATTATCTTCAGTTCCTCCTCCTATTACCCCACCACCTGGCCACCTCATGGCACAGCTGCCACCATACATGAACCATCCTCCACCTGGCCTCCTCCTCAACATGGAGGTCCAGTCAATGCCCCGCCACCCCACCATTACAATTCTCCTTTCCCTGAGGACAAGGGTACTCTAAGCCCACCTTTCAACCAACCAGGAGGCCTCAGTCCTGGGATGTGGCCCACTAGAGGACCTCCACCCAGAATGCAAGGCCCTCCTCCACAAGGACCCCATCATCCAGACCAGGGGCGCTACAGACCTTATTATCAGTGATAGAGTTATAAACATAGTTGTCATAAGAGAGTCTGTGGTAGGATTTTTGTATCTTTGTTGTATATTTAGGATTGGCCGGATATGACAGACATATAATACTTGAAAACACTTTGTGAAACAATGTTTTGCTAACAAAATGACAATAAAGCAGTTGAATTATGTTATGAAAGGAAAATAATTTTTATTAATCTAAATTGTTTAATAAAAATGAGGAGGGAATCTAAATAATTAGAAGTAAAAAGTTAAAATAGCAGGAAAACCTACATTCAGAGAAGTACTCATAATACTTACATATCAGTATCATTGTTGAGCTGAGGTTTACTGTATAATGCATATGTTCTGAGCTTTATTCACCTAAAGTCTGTTAATAGAATATGTACATTTAATTATGGCCAGTATTTTGGAAATTAAAAAAAAAATATTTGGCTCTATTTTTAAATTCTGTTGAATGTGCGCTTTCATGAACGTGATTAAATATGAACAATATGAAATGCTCCGTCCTTTCACTGGTTTGTTTTCATCTCTTTTGTCTTCTAGTTAGTTTTGGTTCAGAGTGCTTTTTGTGAGTTCTATTGTTTTCAAAATCATTTCTTCTCTGCTGGGTTGTTCAGATTGATTGAGGGTTTGACTGAGACTTGTTGTAGGTGTTTCTTTCCAGGCCTTTACTTTCTGAACAGAAGTGAATTGTGGAAACAAATCTACCAACCCATCCACAGTGCAAATCCCTCCTTTAAAAATATCTTTTATTTATGTTGATATTCATAAGTTTGCATTACAATGCACTGGTAGGCAGTTTTACACTGTTACCCCAACCACAGTTTGGTCACCACTGGGCCAATTAATATGGCATATGATCTATAAGGTGTATGGTTGCAGGACATTTATAAAGTTTGATGTTTAAAATCAGACCAGCTGGATACTGAAATATATTTAAATTATATTTTTGTAAACATTAAGCTATTAGGTTATATAATTTATATTGCATCAGTGAAATGTGTTCTGATCTAAGTTAGATTCAATAAGCAATGTATAGGTTTTTTGCAATTACAATGACACAGGCATCCAGGAGGAGAAAAACCCTAAGAAGTATTAGTTTAAATAATATTACAAGAGGGAAAAGTATTGAGGCACTAGTATAACCAAGTCCCCATACATCTACTCACACTTCTATTTATAAAATCAAGTGAAATTAATACAAAGCCTCTGTCAGATTTAACATTACTTATCTTTTTTATTAAATAGTAATGGAATAACAATTTTATGTTGTATTGATTTGATTTTAATTGTAGCCATAGATATAAAAAAATTCACTCCATGATGCAAATGCTACTTCACAGTTTTATAAAGCTTGTATGAATGACCTCAGTTACAGTGTCTTATAATCAAAGTCGAATTTCAGAAAAATCATGTGAAGTTAGTGTGTATATATAAGAAAAAGGAGCAAACTGATTTAGTTTTGCACCTCCAGGTGATGTGTAGCTATTTATAGGCATTTAATTGTCATTCTTAATGCGGCCCTGTGCATCCCTACTTGTGACACATTACAGCATTGGTTTTCATAAGTTTACACCCAAATCTTTCATTAAACTTCAGCTTTTTATGCTTTCCTGGTTTGATTCATTTAAGCAGTTTTAATGAAGCTTGTGAGCATTTAAAAAAAAACTGTGATTGCCAAGTAGTAAATCACTCAGTAACGAAATGTTGTGATTGTCATATACAAACATGTTTTGAACACGTAGATTTTAAACATTGATACTTTTAGAGTTTTGTAAATGTCGGTGCTTGTTTTCGTAGCCATAATCCGTTAGTGTCAGTGGACCACACTTTGTTGTTTGACTCCTGTGAACAAAATATTAGAATGATTTGTAGATAAGTTACATTCGGTTTTATATCCAGCCCTTATTTTAGCAGAGTTTACTAAAAGCTGACCCTTCTGGCAGCACGCATGCATTTACTTATACACTGCCTGACCAAACAAAATGGTCACCACATGGATTTTACTAAGCAAACAGCTAAGAGCCTCTCATTGGATTATTACTCAATGGGTGAAGTCACTGTTTTTTTAAAGAAATAAAAAAATGAAATCCGCTCTGATAAATTTCTAACGTGACTTTACCTTTGCCCATTGGTCTTCTTTTGGGTGTCTCTGTTGGATATGCAGCATGGTGTCATGAAGAGTGGGATAAAACATTGAGGTCTTTAACTCATCATCAAAAAACATGCATTTGTGTAGTTTCTCCAGGATGTATTCTACAAAGACAGAATTCAGTCAGCAAAGAACTAACAAGACCAAGGTAGGAAACCGGAGTTTTAAAGAATAATTACCATCACATGAAACAATGTACATGTCAACGTCTACTCTGATAAATTCCTTTAATATCTGCAAAAAATCAACATAATGAGTGATGTTTAATGTACAAATCAAGTAATAGGTCAGACAAAAGGCAATAACTAAACATATAGAGTAACTTAATATAGAATTGAAGGGCAAAGATACTGTGGAAATCAAACTGAATTTCTCCCTCTCTCTATGCCCAGATGCTCCATGTACATTTGTATATTTATTTTCTCCAGCATATACAGTGATTTACTTTATCTTATTATTATTTACAGGTACCGGATTACATCTCTTCAATGTTCAAAACATGTCACAGACATTTACCATTTTGAGGTTTTTGAGTGCAGAGATATCTAGAAAGGAGACAGCAGAGAAGTCCAAGACAAGGCTATGAATGTCCACGCGAGGAACTGAGATGTTGGCAGGAAGTGCAGCTTGCCAATTCACCTCAACAGGAAGGTCTGAGTAATCTGAAGGCTGGTCCAATTCCTCCATTTTACTGTCTTCTCCTGACACAAAACTCTGGAAAATAAGGTAATAAATGTGAATTATGAAAACCACATGTAATTGATGTACATAAGAATTGAGCCTGATACACATAGTGGATTTACAAGAAAAGGAATATCACTGATTATAGGGATTTTATAATATAATGCAACTAGGTTAGACTAAATCTAATGTGATATGAAGATGACCTATTTAAACCTAAACCTACATAATACACTGTTTTATCTAACGGTAAGAAAAGGCATTTTTGTGGACACCTTTAGTTGTTGATCCCCATTGTTATACATTTTTCTTATCTTTCGAAGTGCCTTGTTCCGTTTCCTCAAAACTCTGAGTGGATTAAATCCAACCTAGCAAAAAAGAAAACTTTAATGAATATGTTCCGTGATTACACAGTAATGGTTTCCAATGTAAGGCTGGAGAACCACTTGTATGGAACTTACTGCTTGTACAAGTTTATCCCTAAAAAACTCAATGTTTGCAAAGAAGAGAGGAGAGTTAATCTTGAATATTTTAACTCGCTCGGGTTCTTCAATCTGTAAATGGATTAAAAATCATGAAAATGCAATATTCTGTAAATCAGAGTTTTAATTAAAGATAAAATCATATACTTACACAGAGGTAGTCTTTTCGATCTCTATAGAGCTCAGTTCCTCTGATGTTGGCTAGAACAGAGCAGCGAGGGCTAGGAGCGACACATATTGTTATTGGTGCTAAAAACTATTGTATACATAAGAAAGGAAAACATTGGTTGGCAGTGCATCATCTAAAACCCATTGTCTTGGGTTTCATATTCAGGCATTGAACTTCAGATTTTAGTCCCGACAGTTAAATGCTAAATATTTTTTCTTTTAATATAAAACTACCAGTCATTTATGAAATGATTGTTGTGATATTCACAGCAATACATGAGTATTTCTGGGCAGATATTATTGATATTGATTTGTGACGTGTGTTACATACTACATTTAATTACCCAGATTTCTGCTTAGTCTCTGCAGATACATGCAAAAAATTGGCTACATTATTTCAAAGCAACAGTGATACACGTGGTTTGGATAAAATTATTTCAGCCACACTTACAATTGATTCCTGAAGACAACTGTAACCAGTTCTATACCGAGCCCCACAGCTATTCCAAGATCCAGGCTTAGGATAATGGATCCTGAACATGTCACCACCCAGATGAGCTAGTGAAAAAAAAAATGTAAGTGATCTTAAAATTTTGATTACACTTTACCAAATATAAATTCAAAAATAATTATTATTATTACTCTTGTCTAGTTAATTGCAAAAGCAGAACTCACAAAATCAGATTTGTCTCTCCTCCAAAGATAGGGAATCTCTCTAAATTGCATCAGCATGCCTTTCAGATTCACAATCACCAGAGCCCCCAAGACAGACTGAAACATATATGAAGGCCATAAAGATTTAGGATTCATGCAAGTTGGTACCATACATTAAATTCAAAATCTTCCGTTAACAAACCTTCAATTAACAATCTCGTTCATTTCAATGTCATGCCACTTATTACATTACAATTTTTATGAATATGTGAATAACCAATATAAGTTTATCATTTGAGTGCGGCACGGTGGCTTAGTGGTTAGCACGTTCGCCTCTCATCACTAGGGATTCCCGGTTCGAATCCCCATCTGGGTGGAGTTTCCATGTTCTCCCCGTGTCCGTGTGGGTTTCCTCCGGGTTCTCCGGTTTCCTCCCACAGTCGAAAAACATGGATCAAGTCAGTTGAGTTCTCCAAATTGCCCTATACAGTGTGTATGCGTGCGTGTCTGTGTGAGTGAGTGTGTGCCCAGTGATGGATTGGCACCCTGTCCTGGGTGTATCTGCCCAGCACCCAAAACGTTCTCTCCCAGAAGGACATGGGGAACCCCCCTGTGACTGTAATATATAGGATAAAGCGGACGATAATGAATGAATGAGTTTATCATTTGGAACCTACAAAAGATGCTAAAATTGTGACTGAATCTTTTGACGTATTTAAATTTCTTTAGCACAAAAAGCCGGCCTCAATTTATACGCAGATCATATGAAATCATACACAGAAATGCATGTAAACCAACTAATTAATTCAAATGTTCATTTAAAGAACTTTTAAAAAAACATGTTTGAATGCTACTTCTTTATTGTAAATGAAATGCTGCAGGTTCAACGTTATTTTATTTCATGCTCCTTAAGAATATAGTACTTACTCTGGGTAGTGGCTCAAGCAGGAATCCTATTGCAACCGTGACAATCATTACTATTATTGCAGAGATTAAACCTGCTATCTGAAAAAAAGTTAATATTTGACAATCACAATAATCTTCATAAGATTTCATGAAAGAATACAGTATGTATAAAACAAGTCTGAGGTGACTTATTGCATTATATTACATCATAAACCTTTGATTTATGGTGTGTTCATTTTCATTATGACACTGAAGGTTTGTTCCGTGTTGAGGTCAGATCATTAGATGTCTGCTGAAGCTTACCTGTGTTTTCCCGCCTGTGCTTTCCTGTACTGCTGTCCGGGAGAGTGCAGTACTTGCAGCAAAAGATCGAAAAGATGCTCCAAATATATTACTTGAACCAAAAGCAATAAGTTCCTGTAAAGAACATATAACAACATATTTACTGCTTTATTGCTTTTCTACCGAAATGAATGTAAAGGTTCCAAACTCACCTGATTTCCATCTATAACGTAATCATGTTTGACAGAGTACATTTTAGCTACAGAGAAAGCAACAGCAAAACCAACTATAGCTATAGGGAAAGCTTCAATTGCTCCTTGTTGCATCACTTCAATATTTGGCGCTATTGGAGGCTCATATCTTCAAAATAGAATACAAGACAATTAAACAATAGCTTTTGGTCCATTATGTATTCAATATATTCTTATTGATTTACATGTACATTTTTTTTCATTTTCTTACCCACTGATCATTTGTCCAACAACCATGACATTGAATCTTTCTTCAAAATTAAATCCATAAGAAATTCCGCAAGCAACAACAGTCTAATGAAAATCATGTAATTAGCGTAAGTACCATCAAAAAAGCATGTTCAACAATGTCAGCATAAAATCTAATACTCACTACAATGATTTCAATTGGAATAGGCACCGGTAGTTTAGACTTGTATCTTTCATTGAGCTCCTTTACTGTAAATATTATTATGATGATCACTATGGAGGACACCAAATCAGCTATGTTCGTCTTAGAGATTTGAACAAAGAAACTCTCTAGTGTCTGTAAACAGATTTTGACAAAGTGTTGGTGAACAAAAGTATATTTGAATTTAGTATTTATTTAGAATTTGTATATATATATATATATATATATATATATATAATTTTATGATGAAAAGCTTTTTTTTCCAATTATATGAATCCTTTACTTACATAAAAAATGTTAAAAACTCCGCTTACTCCTGGCACATTAAGGCCAAACACAAACTTAAGTTGTGATACCAGGATGTGAACAGCAGAAGCAGTTGTAAGCCCAGACACCAGAGTATCAGACAGGTATATGACTATGAAGCCCACCTGTAACAACCCCATAGCAAGCTGGGAAGAATTAGGGGAAAAATGGTGATATGGTTTATAAAAATCTTTCAACAATCATATAAAATCAACACAAATATGGTTTACACATAAAGCTTCTGCCATGTCCATCTTAGTCACGTGATTTATACTCTATTGAACATCTGTAAGCTACAAAAAGTGCACAAGAGTACTGTAACAAACAACCAGTTCAATTTCTTTATCAAAGCATTCTGTTAATTGAGAAATTAGATTTATGCCCTTAATGAGGAAATAAAAATCCTTTAAGCTACCTGAAAAATACCCATAAGAAATGTGATAGAGGAAGCGACTACAACTCTTTGTTGGTCTTTGGTCAGTACATCAAATCCAGTAATGTTTGCTGAAGGTCCCTCATCAGGTACAAGCCTTGTTACAACAGAGCCTATCATCAGACTCAGAACAGGGAATGGGCCTGAGGGAATCAAGAAGAGGTACATGTAATCATATTTTATCTCAATTTGAAGGCTTTTACTGCTTTGCAAATTGTACACGACATACCTACACTGATATGTCTGGAAGTACCTAAGAAAAAGTAGATTAGTACAGGGAAAAATGCAGTATACAGGCCATATCCCGGTGGCAATGAAGCCAACAAGGAAAATGCCAGTCCTGAAAAATAAGAGATACTACATTAGTTTTCTTTCATCTAGATGTGTGAATTTTACAAAATAATATGAAAACAAAACTAAATTAGTTTTTTCTAAATTTGTAGATGCATTTTCTTATATATTATCTCATCTTACAGCTTTATATTACATAACAAATGTTCTAGATGTAATAAAGTAACAAGGTAAAAGTTAGTTTCTAAACCATAAGCTATATCATACCTTGCAGTACAGCCACCAGCCCAGTGCTTACCCCAGATACCACATCACCTATTAGCCATTTAATTGAGTAGGTTTTTAACCACCCAATAATGGGGAACAAAGACAATGCTGCATTTTTTACACGTTTAGAATCCCACCTATACAGAAAACACATTTTTACATAAGTATTTCAAAACAGTGCTCAGATGAACTTGAGTTTAGAAACATTGATTAATTTTTTAATACTGAATACATTTTATGATGTAAAGTTTCATTGTCATATTTCAGCTTGCTTTACATGTATTTTTAATGTAAAATTAAATTTAAGTAAATTTAATTATATAGTTCTTACGTAAAGTATTCCTTAACATGATCTAAGGCATCCTTGTGAGGTCTATCAATCTTCCTGTGCTGGTCTAAGAAAGAGTCCTCGGAGAACAGTGGTCTTGCAATTACATAGCGTTTATCCACTTGATTTTCCATCAGGCTTTGCAAAAAAATGTAATAAAATAAAGTAAAAATAATAAACATACAAAGTAAGATGCTGGATGAGACACTGTTTCACTTATTAGGATTTTGGCATGTTGCAGTTTTGTGCATTCCATTTTACACAAGACTCTTTAATCATTTACTGGCAATAGGTTTACCATCACAATACAATCATCTACCTCCACTACGTATATAGTACGAAGGTGTGAACATTTATTAGTGTCTGAACTGAACTTTGTTTCCTCACAAAAAAATGTTTCTTGGCAGAGTTTATTTTTTTTCATTCATTCATTCATTATCTCCCGCTTTATCCTCTATTAGGGTCGCGGTGGGGTTCCCCATGCCCATCCAGGGGAGAACGTCTCGGGGCAGATACACCCAGGACAGGGCGCCAATCCATCGCTGGGTACACACTCACAGACTCAAACACACTCTATATGGGGCAATTTAGAGAACTCAATTAACTTGATCCATGTTTTTATACTGTGGGAGGAAACTGGAAAACCCGGAAGAAACCCACACGGACACGGGGAGAACATGGAAACTCCACCCAGATGGGGATTCGAACCGGGAATCCTTAGTGATGAGAGGTGAACGTGCTAACCACTAAACCACCGTGCGGCCAAGTTGTTTTTTTTTTTATTTTTATATTTTATTTATTTTTTTATTTTAACATTTTGTCTTGTAGATCTTGGAATGTTGTCATTTTATTATTAAATTAGAGCTATGAATCTGGAAAAAGTAGGCAAATATATACACACAGCTGTTTAAAATTTGTATATTATTGCATATGTATATATAAACTGAGGAAAAACAATCACTGTACATGATTAATGGTAAAAACATAAATGTTGCTTCAACAAATAATCAATGAGTTAATATTTGTTATGTTTATGTTTTTAATTCAATAGTTTGTCAGTTTGTCCTGTATATTGTAGCTCTTGATACATTTTCTTCAGGTTCTTCAAGATCTCATGCACACCAGTACATTCTGAGCATGACATAGTATCTGGGAAACATCACATAGTTTGCAGTGAGCACATCATACATTAAATTAAAAAAAAAAAGTTACTCACTTCCCTTCAAATGTGCCTTTGTAACATACAAACAGTTCCCAATTCTATCACCATACATTTTTTCAGATCAGTTTAAAAATCTGTATTATTTATTCAGGTATTCCAAGGTTTGACAATAACTAAAAATACAGTAAACTAGTTTAACTATTAATGCTTACACAAAACACAACGCTCAACTACAATATGTATACTATAAAATTAGATGTACAAAATAAATATTAGAAAAGTTTTCTACAGTATGATTGTGATTACATGATTACATACTCCTTGATCTCATTCAGTATCAGTTTGTGCGAAACATTTAAACTGTTGAAATGTTTTCACTGTGCGTTTACAAAATGTATTAACAGAGTTTAACTCAGAGGTTTAACAGCCAGAGCAAACTGCAGGTCAGTTTTTGTGCTTTAAAATCTGGTCTCTAAATCTTTATCCTGCAAAATAAAAAATGAAGAAAAACTTTTACAAACTATTTCTTAAAGAAGTTGATCGTAATTACATGGCAACATGTGAATTCTAAATTGTATCTACTTACTGTTTTCTCACGGTTGCGCAAGTTGTTATTTCCATTACTAAGCTTGTCATAGTAATTGCTATAGACCTGTAAAAGTGTATTTTGGGGATAATCAAAAACAATAGTATTGATTAGTTCAGTCTGCTAATGTTGTGACATCATTCAATTATGTTAAACATTTGAATTATAGTTTACATAATGCATTCATTTCAGATTTTATTTATGTTTAATTGAATGGATAGCTTTAAAAAATAATAATAATAATAATAATAACAGACATTATTGTCTGGCTCATATCAGTAAGGCTACAATTTATCTGCACTAATATATTAATGAAGGTTTGTCTTTTCAGACACAGGTCCACCGAAACAGTGATGGCGATTATTAAAAAAGCCAAAGAGTTTAATCATTTACAGCACTTTAACATGGTAATCTTGAATGTGAAGCAAACATCACATAGCACATTGAATGGCAACATTGTGTTCAGGTGTTATGAGAATATTTTGTAAATGCTGCAGGCAAAAATATCTGTTTTGTATTTTAATTATTAAAATTCCTCACCGTTTTACTAATGGTCAAAGGTGGGTGAAGCTGAAGGATGTGCAGCATTGCATCATGGAGGGTCAGGTAAAACATGGATGTTGTAATCTCCTCGTCAAAAAAATTGCAGCTCATTAATTTCTCAAAGATGTATGCTGGGAAGAACATCACAAAGGTTAGAGATCAATAAAACCTACCATTTTATTGCAGGCACAATTTGATTGTCAATAGATAACCTGCAGTTATAAAAGCACATTTAAACTTACTGTCACAGGCCACAATGTAGACCTCGACATCAATACGAATGAATTCTTTCAATGCCTGCAAATCATATTTAATTATGTTGTATTATTTACAATTATGTTTTTCAGGTAATACAAGATTAGATGCAAACCATCACGTTTCCTACCGTTTTGAGGCCTTTGAGTGCAGATATATCAAGGAATGAGACAGCAGAGAAGTCCAAAACAAGACTGTGGATGTCAACACGAGGAACTGAGATGTTGACAGGAAGCTCGGCTCTCCAGTCTATCTGGATTGGAAGGTCAGATAAATCTATCAGCTGATCCAAATCCTCTATATTGGTTTCGTCTTCAGATTCTTCCTTGTCTTGTAATTTTTGCTGTAAAAAACAATTAAGAACTTTAGCTTTTTTGAAGTACCTCTCTGATTGCTAACTTTGCTAAACTTTAAGCGAACTGAGTCTATTTCTATAAATAAAGAAGTGAATTAAGGTCCTTTGTCAAACTATCACTTTAGGCTTACAGTATGTGCCACTCTCTTCAATAGTTTTCTGATTTTCCTTAGGGCTTTATTTCTTTTCCTCAGTACTCTTAATGGATTGAAGCCCACCTGTAAAGAAATTAAAAAATAAACGAAATGATTAAATATTAACTTAAATTTCTAATTTGTCTTCTGTGTCCAATATACATTATAATGAATTCCTTTCATTCGGTAAAGTTGTCAACAAGAAGTTAATCATTACTTGACCTACAGGACTGCTGCAAAATTCACCTCATAATTACTACATCAAAACAGCAACCTTTGTTTCCCCCCATGATTTTATTTAAGGCGAGCAAATGTGAAAAAAAAGGGTGGAATGATTATTGTAAGAGAGTATTGTGACAGGTGTTATAAACTTATTTTATACTCTGTGTATAAACTACTTACAGCATCAAGCAGTTTTCCTCTGAAGAAATCTATATTTGCAAAGAAGATAGGTGATGGGATTCTAAAAATCTTCACGCCTTCTTGTTCATTTATCTGTAAACATATATGGGGAAAAAACATAGAAATTATTTTTAAAGTATGAAAATGTAACTTGCATGAGTGGAGTCAGAGGAGGAGACAAAATGGGCAAAAAATAAAGATAAAATAAGGTTTTAAGAGTAAACATATTACTAATGGCTAGGTGCACTTGACTTCACTAATTAAGAGGTGTGTCCCTTCTGTCCAAATAATGTATATAATTGTTTTATTGATCGTTGCTTTGAATTATGGCGATGTTAATACCACTCACATTGATATAGTCCTTGCGGTCTCTGTAGATCTCTGTGCCAGAGATATTTGCCAAAACAGAGCAACGTGGGCTAGAAAAAAAGATCAAAATATAATTAAAAAAAAAATGTTTATACATTTGAAACCAGAAATGGTGTACTATTATTTGCTTAATGCTTCAAAACTCTTAAGTACAGCAGAAACTGGTCAATGTCTAAAGGTAAATACTCACAACTGTATTCTAAACACCACAACAATTAACTCTGCTCCAAGTCCCACAGCAAGGCCAAGGTCTAGACCCAGCAGAATGGAAGCAACACAGGTCACAACCCAGACAATCTGTTGAAAAGGGTAAATACATGCAAACCAAAAAATATAAAGAAGTTTTTTATGCTTTTAAAGTATTATCCAAAAGTTCTGACCATTGCTAAAGATTTGTAAAGTCTAATTTTCTTACACAGTCAGGTCGATCCTTCCTCCACAGATAAGGAATTTCACGTATCTGCATCAGCATCCCTTTCAAATTCACAATTACTACTGCACCCAGCACAGACTGCAAGACATCAAACACTTCATTCAGATTCCAATTATGATTAAAATAATTTTCCAAGAAAATATTTTAAATGATGTATATATGTTAATGTGTATAAATAAAGTGAGGGAGATTTTAAAAAATAATACTTTTAAAATACTGTTTCAACCAAAGTTGTACATAACTATAGCACAGCAAATCTATTTACCTTAGGCAATGGCTCCAGTAAGAACCCAATGGCCAAGGTTACTATCAGGACGATGATAGCAGAGAGAAGACCAGCGACCTAATTAATTACAATAGAATATTCTATAAATCTACACTTTTATTTATCATTGAATAATTTACATTTACACATCAACTACCTATTTTGTCACATAAAATAATAGTATTTAGTTGTTAAAAAACAAAACATAAAACACAGTTGTACCTGAGTTTTTCCCCCTGTGCTTTCCTGTACTGCACTCCTGGAAAGAGCTGTGCTAGCTGCCAGCGATTTAAAAGCGCCACCAAATATGTTACTTGCACCAAATGCGATTAGCTCCTGTAACGACATCAGCATTTTAAGACAGTCCAACATAAAAAATACAATCTAAAACTAAAAATAGACATCATTTTGAACCAGGTACTGGAACAGAATGAGGTACAGGAAACAGGTAAAAGCAGATCATTTAATGTACAGCCAGGAACAGACACGTGACCGAGCAAAACCATGTGAGATCAGATGACAATTAAGGTGTCTGTATAGAGTTTATAGATTTGTACTTGATTAGTCTCTTTTAAAACATAAGACAATTGCTTGCGTTAGGAAAGTTAATGCAGTCTGGGTTTGAACTGGTATTTTTTATGCGCCTAATTTTATATAACTCACCTGATTTCCATCAATTATGTAGTCATGTTTGACAGCATAGACTTTAGCCACCGAAAAGGCCACTGCAAAGCCAACTATACTTATAGGGAAAGCATCAATTGCTGTTTGCTGAAAAACTTGAAAATTGGGAGCAACTGGGGACTCAAATCTAGTCACAGAATAAAACAAAATGGTTTATTTAATTCACCTAAATCTGCAAACCTTTAACGTTGTATAAAACATTTGAGATATTGTTACTTACGAATTAGGTATTTTTCCTACAACATCCACATTGTAATTAGTTTGGAAATTAAATGCATAAGAAACTCCACATGCTATGATGGTCTGCAAGATAAAGAACATTTCAAGAGAGGGTTATGTGTTGTGTGTCATTAGCACAGATAAAGATATGTATGTATTAATGTTATTCAGGTGTAGTTTTGCAAATAAGTTCATTAGTTAAAGCAGTGCAAAATTACACTTAGTATATTGCTAATTGCCTCAAGTCCATATTGTCATTAGAAAATAATCAAATGAAAATAAATGTTTTTGTTGAAATAAAGTTTGAATTAATCATTTCCAGAACAAATAACCACCCTTATTTAATGTAAACCTGTAGAATAGTTTGACATTTATGACATCACATTTCTGATGAGTTATTATGGCCTATTATTCCTACTTACCATGATCACCTCAATTGGAATGGGTACTGGAAGCTTTGACTTAAATCTGTCATTAAACTCCTTAACAACAAACACTACTATTATCACTACAATTGATGTCACCAAATCATGTAGGTTTGTAGAAGTAATCTGGCCAAAGACATCCTTCAAGATCTAAAAAAGAATACAATATATCTATTACACAAATACATTCATTTAGCTACATACAAACTTTAAAGGTGTATGTATGTGTGGGTGTATATATATATATATATATATATATATATATATATATATATATATATATATATATATATATATATATATATATATATATATATATATATATGTGTGTGTGTGTGTGTGTGTGTGTGTGTGTGTGTGTGTGTGTGTGTGTGTGTGTGTGTGTTCTAAGTTCTATACAATGTTCTATACTGTACATTAAAAATTTTACTTACATATATAATGGCAAGTGGTCCACTGTAGCCTGGTACCTTTAGCCCAAAAACAAATTTGAGCTGTGAAATGAGGATGTGGATGGCTGAAGCTGTAGTGAAGCCTGACACCAGAGTATCAGAGAGGTAAATGACTATAAAACCTACTTGCAGCAGCCCCATACCAAGCTAAATGGAAAAAAAACACTCAAGGTTATTAAATTAGTTTGACTTTTTCAAACCAAAAAAATGCTTTCTTTTGTACAAATTTATATCAGCATATGGTATTCAGTCTGTGTGAGAAACATGTACACACCACAGTTTTGCACAAACCTAATGTTCCATGTTCTACAAACATTGTTTCAGAATGGTCTAAAATGTATCTTGTGATTATTTTCCTTGTGCTTGCCTTGGCCTCTCGTTGTTTTAAGAACAGTCTGTATTTGTGATAAAGCTACAGTGGGGAAAAAATTTAAATCTGACTGCACTATGTTAGTTATTAAACCTTGCAGAGTACAGCAACTTTAAAATTCTAAATCCTGTATTGATAAAATTGTATTTTTAAGTTAAGATCTCTTAACTTAATTTAGGATTTTTTTACCAAATTTTCATAAAAAACATGTCTCAGTCATTTATAATAATTAATATTTAGCTATAAATTAATAAGTTTATAATTGTTATATCTTATTTATAAGACAGATACAATCATACCTGGAAAAATCCAATGAGAAACGTTAGTGAGGCTGATACCAGGGCTCTTTGTTCATCTATTGACAACCCTTGAAAATCTGTGATGTTGACTATAGGACCCTCATCAGGCACCAACCTAGTCACTACAGAACCTATCATGAGGCTCAGAACAGGGAATGCACCTAAAATAGAAAGTCAATTGAAAAAAAAAATATGTATAACTGTCATTTTGACAATGTTTAAAATCTACAGTAAAAAAAAACATATTACATAAGATACTCACCCACTGAAATGTGCCGTGACGTGCCAAAGAAAAAGTAGACAATCACAGGAAAAAATGCAGCATACAAACCATACCAGGCAGGGAGAGATGCTAGCAAACTGTATGCCAAGCCTACAATGCAAAAACACATGCAGATTCTTTGTTTGTTGCATATTTTTACACCAACCTCCCTTACTGATGTCTGAAAATTTACAAGCTTATGTTTGTTTGCAGTATAAATCAGTTTACCAACCATATTTATTAAACAATTCATAAACCCAGTGTAAAACTACAGTAGAGTAGGATTTTCATCCACTTTTGTGCATCTGCTTATTCCCTAACTTAGTGACTTGGGTTATTCTCTCACTTGAAAGTGGCATTGGATAGCATCTGCAAAATAGCAAACTGTGAATGTGTATAGATGTATAGCTGTAGCATGTGCTATGGTGCTATATGTTTTGGGGGATATGATGTATTTTCAATTCAATTTATTCATTTTATATTATTATGCATTTTACCTTGCAGTACCGCTACCAGTCCAGTGCTGACACCAGACACTAAATCACCAAGCATCCATTCTTTGAAATTGTATATTTTCATCCATCCAATAACAGGTAACAAAGACAGAGCTGCATTTTTTGCACGTTGTGAATTGCAGCTGCATTTTACACACACACACAAAACAAAGCGTATCTTGTAAGTTGGATTGCACTTATCATTTTAGATTAAAGCAGACAAGGAAGATTAAAGCAGATAAGGAAGTAATACATTTACATGATTTGAAATACTTCTGTCTGTACATCATGAGAAATAAGTAAACATGTCTGGCTTACGTAAAGTATTGAATCACATGATCCAGCATGGACTTGCGTTGTCGAGAAGCTCTTTCATATTCACATGTAAAAGCATCTTCTGTGTACACTGGTCTGGTCACTACATATTGTTTCACCAAAGGTTGCATCATTGGGTTTCACTTGTTAGCTCTTCAGGATTTTTGTATCAGGACAGGACTAGACAGAACACAAGAACATTATCTTTATATATCTTTAACCACAGGTTTAATATTTTTGTAACCCATAGTAGCTTAACATTTTAATTAAAATTAAAAATGACATTTACATCAACTAAAGCAAAAAACATCAACGTCATCTAGGTGACAGTCACACCAGGGTAATCAAAGTTATAAAAATTAAATTTATGATACACTTTGTATTACAATAACTTCATATTTTATAAGTGTAAAATCACATTACACTGTGTGTAAAATGGGATTGTACACTGTTGTCGGGCCAGATATAGAAGCGAAGATGTGTTGAGAAGAAGCCGTATAGTATAAAGAACCATCTATAATTTCTGACTTCACCTGCTCCATTTCTTAAACACCCCCGATTGTGATCAAAACACATTTAAATTAATTTCATTTTAGGTTTTTAAAGACACTACTGAATAATATTTTATATATTATGTTGCTTAGGTCCCCTTTGAGAATGGATGAAACCTATTAAAATCAGTTCTGCTATCCATCACTTTTAACTGTTTTAGCATTTGTTCCAGGTTTTTTTTTTAACACTGTATGAACATGACAGCTCATTGTATTTGAGATAAAGCAAATGTGCAGGTGTGTTCTGGTGCCATTTAACCTCATTATCTATTATTTCTTACATAAAAACATGTCTCTCACATAATCTACTCTAGAAGTACGACAAAACACAAGCCATCTTGCTCAAAACAATGTGCAAAATCTTACATCAGGCATATTATAGTTAAATATAGAAATCAAATATTGATACTGCATATTCCATTTTAATAAAGTAAACATTAAAGTGATTTTAATACAAATAAGTATTTTACTTTACCCCTAATGCATTTAAGTGGCTTTATTTCACTCTCCGTTCTTTGGTAATTCCTCTGGCCTCTCTACCGATTCCGTCTTGAAGAACATTCTAAGATTTTTGCTGTAGTTTTTAAATAATCCCATCCATAAATCTCACCTTGTGTTTGTAATAATTAACACCTGGCCCAGTACTTTCTTTATGGATTTTATCTCCTTGACCATTGATCTTCCAGATAAAAACCCTGATAACAGGCTGTACACCAAGATGTTCCCAATAGTTATGAAGAGTGTATTTGCATATACACATTTTTTGGTCATTTGTCCTTGGCTCACATTTGGCTCACATTTAATTGTGAGCATATTAGTATTGACTGATAATAAGTTACTCATACTTATGGTTTTAATTATTAGATGATACTAAGTACTTATGTACTGAAAAATATTTTTTTCTTGTTAAATGATGAAATATATTTCTATAAAAGGCAGTAAAATATATTATTTTATTATTTACCTTTCTTTATCTTTCACCTCAATTACCCATTTACATTTATTTAATACACTGCTGGAGTCAGTGCATACTCAGTTATGGGCATGTGTTTTTAACATCTTAAAGTTGAAAAAGTCCAGATCTGCAGAGTGTTGTCAGAGTTTCTTAAATACATTTTTACTGCTTTGTTCTTACCATTAAATGGCAAGCATCACAACTGACAGCACATCAATCACGCAGTTTACATTTATTTAAATGTAACATTTATATAATTTAACAGAAATAAAATCTATGGAAAGAGTAATGCTGATGAAAGAAAATACTCTATACACCAAAAACATCTATATAATTATTACAGTGGTGTATAAAATCAGACAAGCTTTGATGCTCATTACACATTAACAGTTTAACACTCAGATGTATTCTTATCTCCTTGCCTAACCTTTTTAATGGCATACATTTAACAAAGGACTAATAATGTTGGCGATGG
The DNA here is from genome assembly GCA_019802505.1 of Corydoras sp. C115. NCBI lineage: Eukaryota > Metazoa > Chordata > Actinopteri > Siluriformes > Callichthyidae > Corydoras > Corydoras sp. C115. The sequence goes on along the minus strand of JAFMOC010000017.1, from coordinate 3,760,016 downwards.
CACACTGTAAATAGAATTTAAAGGCACATCATCATTTCATATAGTGGGCATTAACTAAACTTAATGCCTACTATATGAAAAAATATATTAAAACAGGAATTTACTGCAGAAACAGGTCTGCATATTAGAACTCAAACATTAAAAAATGATGTATATTACTTAACTTAAAATTTAAAGCCTTAATGATTATGGATATATTAAGTATTTTATTTAACTTGTACATAGATATTAGTTGTAGAGTATTATAGATAGTTTAGATAAATTGCTGCTTACCTATAAACCAGGGTCAGGCAGTGTAATGTGAGGAAGTGAACACAGAACTTTTGGGAGAACAAAATAGATGTCTTTGTGTGTGATGTGGGTGTGGAGAGAGAGAGAAAGAGAGAGAGAGAGAGAGAGAGAGAGAGAGAGTGAGTGTGTGTGTGTGTGTGTGTGTGTGTGTGTGTGTGTGTGTGTGTGTGTGAGAGAGAGAGAGAGAGAGAGAGAGCGTTCATATGTATGTTTGCTTGTGTGATTAATGCTTTTACCTAATGTTACTAAAAGTGAAAAGTACATTCAGACCTTCAGAGTATCTAATTGAAGAATTCCAGTAGAACACAAGTGCTTTATTGTAGCACAGCAGGTTTCTAGTTGGAAACACATCTTACTGTCTTCTAACTGTCTTCTATAGCCTGTTCTTTATCAGAACCAAAGTATTAACAAAATGTATGAAAAAAATATTTGAACAATAAGCATTTCATTCGAAAACCATAAACATTAACACAGTTTGTCCATTCTCTACTGTTATTAAATTATGACTGATGATGAACAGTTAATCCAAACTCACTTAAGATCAGGGTTATGTGGTGGCTGTTCTTTGTTCTTGCAGAAGTTCTTTTTTTTATAATTGGACAATGATGTATGATATGATTAAGATAAAAAGTCAGAATTCTGAATTATTCTTTCATTCTTCATTATCTTCCGCTTAATCTTCTACTAGGGTCGCAGGGGAGACCATCCAGGGGAGAATGTTTCATGCGCTGGGAAGATCCAGAACAGGGTGCCAATCTATCTCTGGGCACACTCACTCACACAGATACACAAAACAAAAACACTCTATGTGGGACAATTTAGAGCATTCATTTACCTTGACTCCACTCCATTTTTGGACTGTGGGAGGAAACCACGAGGTGAACATGGAAATTCCACCCAGATTGGGATTTGAACCGGAATCCTCAGTGCTGAGAGGCGAACGTGCTAAGCCACTGAACCACCCAGAATTCTGATTTAGTAAGTTAGAATTCTGATTTAGTAAGTTAGAATTCTGAGATAAAAAGTTACAATTCTGAGATATCATTGCCTTTTTTCCCCCTTTTTTATAATGTTTTTTATAATGGTGTTATATTATTAACATGAAATATATGATAAGGTAAGAATTTGTCTGTACATTTAAACATTGAAATAAAGGTGACTTAAAGGGATTTTCGCCTAAAAATGTCTCACCACAATCCCATAAAGTGTTGCTTTAAGTAGTGTCCAAAAATAGTTCCAGCTTCATCAGGCTAGCCTTTGGCCTCTTGGTAGCATTTCTCTTTATTGTCTTTCTCAATCAGTCTTTAACATTTAATGGGCAGCCTTTTATCACTTATCTTTGCAGAGTCATAACTGTGGCATGACTTTGAATTTTTTAAATAATTGATACATGTTCATGGTGTTCTGTAAACTGTTTGGAACAGTTATTAATTACCACAATAAAATAGATAATATTTCTACGCTTTACTAGCCACATATCTTTGTACTTAAGATCATGAGAAAAAAAAATGCCTGTCAGAAGCAGTAAGATTCTTGACTCCAGGAATCCCAGCAATAATGCATAGACTTAGATGGATAGTCAAAAATTAGCCTAGGATTAAAAAAGGACTAGTTAAGTATTGCTATATAGTTTGTAATTTTACAAAGTGAATGGCTCTCACCAGTTGTTGATTGTCGTAGGTCTCAATTGAATGCTCATCATTTCTGAATGAGGCTGTTGCTTTATGAGCCTGCATCTTAGAAATCTATGTATGTGAATAGTAATGTAGTGAGAAAATCAACATTCAATTTTGTTCTGACAAGACTACCCACAAGACAATAATTAAAATGTGAAAAATAATATTACTTAAAACAATAAAATCTCTAATATGTTTCAGTTTGGTTTAATCTTATTCATTTATAGAACTTGAACTTGCTGACAAGTTAAATAGGGTTGTTCTTAAAAAGACATTTTTATATTAAACAATAAATAAAAAACATAATTTACAAAATGATATTTCTATACTTTAAACCCTTATATATGCTGCATTCCTAAATGTACTAACACAATATAATAAAGCTATTAAAGCTATTAAGCATACCTTTTCTGTCATAGGGTCTGGGACATTTCCACTAGATGTTTCCATTTTGATAAAGATTATGGCATCATGGACAGAAAGGAAGAACATGTCTCTAGTCACCACCTCATCAAAAAATGAAAAAGCCTCCAGCCTCCTGACAATGTCATCTGTAACATCAGCAACAATGATCATCATGTGTAAGCTCATTCATTTATTAAATATAAATTTCGTACACCTCTCAGCGCTAGGGATTCCCGGTTCGAATCCCCATCTGGGTGGAGTTTCCATGTTCTCCCAGTGTCTGCGTGGGTTTCCTCCAGGTTCTCCGGTTTCCTCCCACAGTCCAAAAACATGATAATTTAATTCTCAACAATTGCCCCATATAGAGTGTGTCTGTGTGAGTGAGTGTGTGCCCAGCGATGGATTGGCGCCCTGTCCTGGGTGTATCTGCCCAGCGCCCGAGACGTTCTCCCCTGGATGGGCATGGGGAACCCCACCGCGACCCTAATAGAGGATAAAGCGGGAGATAATGAATGAATGAAATTTCGTAAATGGTATATAAGCATAATTATGTTTTTATATATTTATCATATTACTTATATACTCTATAGTATGTTTTATAAAGTGTATTATATTTAATCAACACATGATAAATAATACTTGGGAAGGAAAGATTTTTAATGCCACAATGTACGAGTGTTAAACAGTGTGCCAGCATTCTACGTAAATCTTAAACCTTGAATTGTGCTATCCTTATCAACAGTTATTAGTTAATGACATACCATCACAGCCGGCAATATAAACACTGACCCCAATGCGTATAAACTCCTTTATGACCTGTCCAGTTCAAACAGAAGATGAATGACAGATTAATACCAAATTATAATACCCATCAATGTATTCATTATCTATAAGTTCAGTATGAATGATGCCCTTGTCATCCAGGAAAACATTACACAATAATACGACTTATGATAAGTGTAAGGAATTTATAATGTAATACAAACCATCTTAAGAGATCTAGTTGCCATTACATCTAGGAAGGAGACAGCAGTGAAGTCCATCACCAAGCTGTGAATGCTGACTTTAGGAACTGTGATGTCAACAGGTAGCACAGAAGCCCAGTCCACCTGCACATCCACATTTGCCAACGAAGTACCCACTCTGTCCTGCTGCAGAGGTTTACCATTTACCTGTTCAGATTCAAACACCTTGTTGTCCACACCCAGGGCTTCCACTGACACCAAGCCATTCTGCAGCCAATAAGAATAAGATTTTTTTATAGTACACTGCAGTATGTTAAGGAAAAGAGTATATTGCTTTGCTGATCTTTAATTGATTCATTAAATTCATTAGTCACTGACAAACTAACATAAACTTCAAAACATAAACCATTTATTCTCAAATTTATATTTAAAGGTCTATTATGAACCTCTGTGACTTTCATGTTTCCATTCTTTATTAGCTTGTAAATTTTCTTCAGTGCTTTTGTTCTTTTCCGAAATACCTGAACAGCATCAAATCCAACCTGTGCATTACACAAACAACAAACCAAATTTCCATTTATACCATTTTCACTTTAACAGATTAATTGTGTGCAAAGTGATAATATATGCAAACCAAAATATTTTATTAATTCTAGAACATGTTGAACTTACAGAATCTTGTAGCTTTTCTTTAAAAAAATCAATATTTGCAAAATATAGAGGCGAGTTGCATTTAAAAATCTTTACTCCAAGAACTTCAGCAATCTGGAAAAAAACAAAAGTATAAATGATTTGTGACTAATTACAATACAAATATTTTTGATAATATATTCTTACGTTGTTGTAGTCTTTCAGGTTCCTATAGATATCAGTTTCTTGTACATTCCCAAGAGTGGAACAAGAAGGGCTGTGTGAAGTACAAATTAATTACTACAACGTACAAAGTTTAGATTTTGACCATTATACACTGTATATTTTTCTACAAAGATAATTTTGTAGTATTTAAAATGTAAATATGTAAATATTTAATGGAAATGAAGTGCAAATTATGGCCCAAAAATTAAGTTTTTATTTAATTCAGTAGTGCAATAATTATAGTAAAAAATAGCAGCAATAATGTAACAGCCATAATTTTTTTAAATCAGGTACTCACAACTGTGTCCTCACTACCACAGTGCCAAGCTCAAATACAATGCCAGACAACAGCCCCACATCTAGCCCCAGTATAATACTGGCAAAGCATGTAAATATCCAAATAAACTGTAAATAAAAGGAAATAGAAATATAGTCATTGAATTATTACATATGAAATTATATTTAAATAGATTTAACGTATTTGATTTTTTGACCTTTGAAGGTAGTTTTTGGTACTCTTTTGAAATTTAATCATGATTTATTTTTTTAGAGGCAGAGTAGAGGTGTCACTACAGACAGGCAAGTTTGTCAACAAAGGAGTAAGAATAGAACAGATTGTACCACTAGGTGGCAATACTCCCCATAAACAAACCATAAAGTAACTGTTTGCTTATGATTTTTAACCAACAATTTAGTAATAGACCTATTTTTTAAGCCAGGATAAACCTGAAAGGGGTTGCACATTTAACATTGTCAGCCCTGTAAAAACTAGAGCTGCAAATGTCATCTTTTTGATAGACATTAACCATTCTGTGTTATTTATGTGTCTGACGTATGATACTTACACAGTCTGTTTTGCTTTGCCTCCAAAGTATTGGAACATCAGTGATTTGTATAAACATGCCTTTCAGGTTAGCGATGACAATCGCAGCCAGCACTGACTGGAACCCAAACATAAAGATATTCAGTCTCGAGCAACATGTGATGTTGAAAATATTAGAACAATTTATATACGTGTATGTAATTTACATTTGAAGCCCTCAGAACTGACATAATAACATCCTGATAAAAACATAGTAGTAGCCACTTTATCATCTTACTTGTACATATAAACTGAAAAGGTAATATCATCCTGACCTAATTTTCTTGTAATTCTGTTAATTATTTACCTTCTGTAAAGGCTGGAGTAGAGGCCCAAGACCTACAATCACTATCAGCACCACCATAGCTGAAATTAACCCTGCCACCTGCAAAGGCAGCAGCATGGGTGAGTCAATAAAATGTGCTCTGATGTTAAAGGTTGGAGTTAATGCAATAGTTTAGACCTCTATATGGTCATTAATATCTGTCTGTGTTTGTACCTGTGTCTTACCACCTGTGCTCTCCTGTATTGCTGTGCGTGAAAGTCCAGTGGTGGCCACAAAGCCAGAGAACCAGCCACAGAAAATGTTACAGATTCCGAAGGCTATCAGCTCCTGTTAAAATAAGGTAAAAAGCTGTGAAATGAGCATTTGGAATATTATTTTGCATTCATTATTATATATTATTTTAAATCTGGTGATTTCTCTGAACCAGTAGGAAACAGACTTTGATGATGTCATAAGTGTTCTGATTGGATCAATCCATCCTAACTTAAATGCATACCTGATTACCATCAATTTTGTAGTCATACTTTGATGCATAGACTTTAGCAACTGATACTGATACAGCATATCCCACCACTGCAGTAGAAAAACTGGAGCCTACGATATCTCCAAAAAGCTCTGTGTTTGGAATGTGGCCAGGAGCAAACCTGATGAATACACAAATGTTAGTTCCACAGCTTACCATAGCTTATTTTAATAAGCTTTATAAAGTATCATCACAACCCTGCATGAGAAATATCCCAAGTAATGTACTTACCCTCTGGGAATAGTATTAACTGTACTGGAGCCATAAAGGGATTTGAGGTCCACTGCATAGGAAATCCCTGTTGCAATTACTGTCTATTGAGAGAGAGAAATATTGTGAATGTACCTCATTTTAATACTTAATTCTTTTAAATACTAAAAATAAAAAAAATACTTCTTTCATGTATTTGCAATTAATGTGTATATGTGTATTTACTGACAGGACAAATAAGGAGCTTTCTGTGTGGAGTTTGCATGTATGTATGCTGGCAGGTCAACTAAAGATATCAAAAATATTGAAGATACTGAAGATGGATGGGTAAGTATATGTACTCCCTTGTGATGGACTTGCTAGATTTTCACCCTATAACTGTTATAATAATGAACATTATTGTTTACATGTTGATATGTTATGACTTTATATTTATATTATATCTTATATAGACTGTATACTTCTACAATATCATGTATGTTAGTAGTAAATACATACCACAATCACTTCAATAGGGATTGAAACTGGAATCTTGTGTCTGAATTTGGTATTAATTTCTTTTATTACCATTACTGTCATAATAGTCATTAAACCAGCCAGAAGATCAGACACATTAGTTTGCTTAATATTTTGAAACACATCACTCAGTGTCTACACACACAAAAAAGACACGATTACTTCTTTAGTTAATTCTGTTATTTGCAGCACATTTCACAAAATAAGCCTTTGTATAATTAACTGTGTGCAAACGTTGAAATAATCTTGGTCAATTTTTAAATCGTTTTTGGTGAAGTAATTAGATCATGAGACTATGAAGGCTATATAGCTAATCACAATGTAAAGTATATTTTTGTCATATCATAATGCACAGCTACTCTGTCTTTCATTAGAAAACAGAATGCTGAATCATCATTGTGGTTTTTGCAAAAACAATTGTAATACCAGTCTAAAAGCAAAACAGATTTTCTATAGTGTGTTTTTTTTTTGTTTGTTTCATGATATCAAACCGTCAGGCTTTTTTTTTTAAATGTTATATAAGACATATTTGTTAATTATTACTATGTGTGGATAATAGGCACTTACATATGCAATTGAGAAAAAGCCACTGTGGCTGTGGGTGGGAACAGAAACAACCATTTTGAGCTGAGAGATAAGCACATGGAAAGCAGCTGCTGTGGTAAAGCCACCCACCAATGGATCAGAGAGGTACCGCACAAGAAAACCTACATGAAGCAACCCCATTGCCAGCTGAAAACAGAAAATATATCAAAGATGAAGTGTAGCTTCATTAACTGTTAATAAGACCTGATAGGAATACTGGGTACACAACAGAAAAACATTAGAAAATAACTTTTGTTATATTTGTATCAGTGCACTTTTAGCATTGAACATGTCTTTTTTTAGCACAGTAAACATTGCACAGAAAAAACAACAAAGATTTATAACCCATTTCTGTTTAAATGACACTAAACATTCCATCATATTACAGTAAATGCAAAACTTACCTGAAACAGCCCAATCAATACAGTCATAGTAGAAGCTATTGCAATTCTCTGGGCATTCATTGCATTAATGTCCACCATCATTTCATCAGTAGTCACTGTTGTGCCATTTACAGTGCTATAATTCCCAGGATGCATAAATTGCTCATCAGGAGCAAGATTCATGACCACAGACCCCACCATTAAACAGGTGACTGGAAATGGACCTTTTCAAAAAAGGCAGGATACAGAGACAAATAAAAATACCATAATAAAATATTAAAAATCAAGTTATAAATGCACAGCATGAAAAGGATGGTACTGTTTAACTGGACTGCTGGCTAATGTTTTTCGAACAGAACATTTAGTCTATACCACAGCAATGTATAAACTATCAAATCAGTATAATGAACCTTACCCACAGATATATGTCTTGATGTACCCAGGAAAAAGTATGGAAGAATTGGAAAGAAAGCAGCATAGAGACCGTACACTGGACTAACACAGACAAGCAAAGCATATGCCAGTCCTGTTAAAAAGAGAATATTTTACTTCATTTTCAGCAACAACTTTACATTTGTCAGTCTAAAGTGTATATGCAAAAAGATTCCTACCTTGTAAACAGCATACTAAACCTGTGCTGACCCCTGATATTATATCACTTGGCAGCCAGAGCTTTACTGGATATTTTAGCAGCCAGTCAAGAATGGGAAAAAGCCCTTTTAGAGCTTGTTTGAGGCGACTGCTGGAACATCTGCTACAATAATGTATGATGTTTAACATAAATGATGGGTACATAGAAATAAAGAGAAATACAAAAGTAAGTAGTATAACTGCTTTATAAGACAAGATTTCAATGATACAGTTTATTAGAAATCAATTGTATGTAATATAAAATACATGTTAGTTTAATCACCATATATGTTAATGGTAAAAAAATAAAAATAAAAATAAATGTAAGAATGCTTGTAACACATATTTACTATATATATTATATTTAATCTGACTGAGAATCTGATGATGAGCGTATTGAAGTTTTCAGTCTATTGCTGTTTAGTTTTTTCAAAATTAGCTGATGTACTGTGATTGTATAACACAGTATTCCCACCTGCAGAAAGTACTGAGCTTTTCCCTTAATCTTCTTCTCTCCACCACCTGTCTTTCATGAACATCTTTGAAGCCCTGATTGGTGTAGACAGGTCGTGAAATGTAGTATTGCTTGGCAGTAGATTGCTGGTTGCTGACCATTGTGTAGCTATCCTGTTTTTGAAGTGTAGAGAGTAGCTGTATGTTAATTACAATCTAGGTCGACATTAAATGATATATAAGGATATGCCTTGAGAGAAAACTATTTTTTTAAATCTAGCTAGTTATTTATATCATCTTTGCAGTTCTTTCTTGATTTGCTTACATTTCATAAATATGATTAAAATACAGCAGCTACCATGTTAATATAAACATATTACCTTACCTGTTTGTCTGAAAGTCTGACGTCAGTTTACAAGGTAAAGAAAAGTAACAAAACTCATAATCATAATCATTTTCCTCTATAATCAACCTTTTAATAGTAGTGTCTGCATCTCTGTCTTTAAGGTTTTAAGCTGTGAGTTGGTCTGTGGGAGGTGGACAGAACTGGGGAGCTGGAGGAAGTTGAAACAGATGACATCAGATGTTGGTGCGTAGCATCAACTGAATAAGCTTTTGTGTGTGTTAGACTGAAAATGTGTATCCGTCCGTTTAATTTTTTTTTTTTTTTTTTTTTTTTTGGTGAAATGAAATCCTATCAGATTGAGTTAGTTTTAAGCTTTGTTCATTTGAGAGAGATAAACATGTGTGCGCAGTGGCTCTCAGTACACACTCACTTGCAGACATGTAGGAGACGTTGGTCTGAATAGATACTTTGTTTTTAGTTAATTCTCTAACAAGGTCTGTAAAAATACAGATGGACTACATTCTGTAATTATAGAACTTAAAAGTGCATTCATATAGTATGTGGACAACAAGGCAGTATGTCTAATGAAGTGTCTGGTAAGTATACTTGTTGCAATATTTACAGTAAACATTAAAGATTAGAACATTCTTTTTTGTGTGAAATATAATATTACAATTTAAGATAAGTTTTTAATGACCCTATTAACAGTTAGTCAAAAATATAAGAACTAAGAAAATGCATTTCTGATATGGGCCACCTTCAACTGATCACTGATTGTTTCTACAGCAACGTGTTGGGTAAAAAAGCAGGAAACAAGGAAATTCAATTGCAAAAAGATTTAAATCAATGATTAAAATCCAAGACTAATATCTGAAAACTAAAAATGTTAAGTGTGTATTTTGGAATTCTGGGTTTTGACCTATGTTTGAAAAATTAAGGCTTAAATACATCGATTTAACATTAGGATTAATACCATAAAAGGCAGTAAATACAGTAATATTAAAGTAATACAATTAAAAACTTCTGTAAAAAAAGGAAGGCAGAAATAAACTTTTTTAATAACATAATGCAGTTATTGTTAAAATCAGGAAAATTAACAAATTCAGTACAGAATTGTATATGTAATAAGAAATTATGTAATGCTTACTTGTAAATCAATCAAGAAAACACAAATAAGTACAAATAGAAATTCTGTGACTTTTACTGATAAGATGAAAATATAGGAGATTATGAAATTGGACTTGATCAGTTATTAACTGCTAAATCAGGAATTAAATGAAAACTTATTTTGGAATAATTTACACTTAATGACATATTGAACTTTAAAAATGCGAACATCTATACAAAGCCTTTAATAAATGAGTGAATAATTTGTAGTGCTACACATATTACAAAGACCATAATAAAGCTTTAATAAATGTGTTGAATATATTGTTAGCATCTTAGCATCCGGCTCAGGCTCAGCTTGAAAGTCCATGGATAGCCTATAAAAAAAAAAGTCAATACTTAAATAAAAAAATTAAGAAAAGGTAAACCTAACCACACAGTTATTAGACAAATTGCAAAATATTTATTTAATATACAAGTTAAATATTTTATAATAAATAAAATCAATTAGTGCTTTGAAAACCTCACCAAGCGCTGATTGTCATAAGTCTCAATCATGTCCTCATCTTCAGAGTAAGGTTCTTTATCATCTTGCAGTTGTGAAATCTGTTTATTACAATGTAAAATTCCGATTAATATCAAGTACAAAATAAAGTGTGTAAAGCTTTAGTAATCTTTTTTCAAACAAAAATATTAATAAATGTAAAAATGATGATAGAAACTGATTATCTGATTTTCATGTACATTTTAAAGAATTAAAAACAGTTTCATTTTACAATTTCAAAAAACAATTTCATTTTACCTTGTTTTTATTTTGATTTAACAAATATACAAATAAGTGTTTTAAAGCTTTTAAAATTTCAAGTTACTTACAACATAGTAAAGGATAAGTTTAAACATGATTTAGCTGCCTTTAATCACAAGGCGTGGTAGCAATTACATTAAATGACCCACGGTTGCTTTGTAAAAAATTTTGCCAGTAAATACTTAATCTAAATTTATATTCAACTCAATATCCGAAACCTGGTTAATGAAATTAAAATTTTATTTCAAAAATTCAAATTTTACCTTCTCTGCCATTGGATCATCCGTAAAGTCACTGGAGGTTTCCATTTTAATGTAAAGAATGGCATCATGGACAGTAAGGAAGAGCATGCCCCTGTTCACCATTTCATCAAAGAAGCCCATTGCCTCCATCTTCATAATAACCTCATCTATAACATCAAATATTTATATAAGTGGCGTAAAATACTTTATTTATTTAATTATTATAATCACATTCCAAATGAAATGCTGTACTTTTTAAATGTATTTTATTAATTTAATCAATACCCACCATCACAGCCCGCTATATAAACACTAACTCCAATGCGTAGGAATTCCTTTATTATCTAGGGAAGAAAAATGTTTTGAATAATTATGATGATACAGATATATTGCAGATCTAGCATTAAAGTATTTAACATAATACCATGCTAAAATAAATATTGCTAGCAGCACTAGTTTGTAAATTAAAGGTAGATTGAAGGAAATGATGGAAGTTGTTGACAGTATGATTTAATATTGACTCAGCATTATGCCTCTTTTGTAAAAATATTAAAGTGTATACAGCACGATGTCATTATCTAATACATAGCACATTGTCACAACAGATTTTTTATATTTTGCTACCATAATTGGAAACCCACCAGTTTAAGAGACTTGGCAGCCATCACATCTATAAATGAGACAGCTGTGAAGTCCATAACCAAGCTGTGGATGTTGACAGGAGGAACAGTTATATCAGCAGGCAGTGCAGCAGACCAGTCCACCTGCATCTCAACACTGGTGGCAGCCCGAGGTTCAACAGCATCATTTACCGACTCAGGCTCGAAAGCGTCATTGACCACTCCTAACTCTTCCACTGACACCAAGCCATGCTGCAAAATAATTGTTATAAATAGCAAAATAACAGCTTTTAACATGTGATCAGATATCATAAACTTTTATTTCCCCTATTTGCTGGGAGTTGTGTACAAAACACATTTACTTTCTGTATCAACAAAACTGATGGAAATAATATCACGTGCCTTTTAGCAAATGTCAATTTAGCACGATACATTTTGAACACTCTCACAACTGAGCAATATTATTTCAATATAATATTTTTTAATTAGCAGGCAAAATAAAAATGCACATCAAAATGAGAAGCGAAACTAAATATTAAATTAATTTTAAAAACACCACACACATGTTTATTGGTGTGTTCATCTAATATCTAGGATATATAATATCTAGAATTTTTGTGGATGTTTAAGTACCTGTGTGAGTTTAAGCTTTCCCTTTTTAATTAGTGTGTGAATTTTCTTTAATGCCTTGTTTCTTTTCTTGAATATCCGAACTGCATCAAATCCAACCTGCCCACAAACAAAAAACATAGTCATTTGTTCAGAATATTGACAGAGAAAAAATCAGCTTTGTCTCAGGAAAGCAAAGAAACAATGTACTTACTATGTGCTTTATCTTATTTTTTAGGTGATCAATGTTAGCAAAATAAATTGGTGCAGTGCATTTGAAAATCTTTGTTCCAGGACACTCCAGTATCTAATTGAATTTTTAACAGGAACAGTAAAGACATTAGCATATTTGACAATAAAACTTAGTCTAAATAGATTTTAAAATAAATTATCAGCTAGTATTTCTTACATGTGTATAGTTTTTTAGATTCTTGTAGATGTCCGTGTTGGGTACATTTCCATGAGTTGAACAGGTTGGGCTACGGGAAAGTATATGTTTAGGTAATCAATACAAAGCCTTGCATGTTTTACATGAAATTTAGAATTTCACATTTGAATATAATAACATGTTATTTTAGCAGCCAGTACTACTTACAACTGTGTTCTGATGACCACGGTGCCCAGCTCTAATACGATACCCGCCAGCAAACCCACATCCAGCCCCAGAAAGAGGCAAGCAAGAAACGTGAACACCCAAATCAGCTGTTGACAAATAAAGATTCAGTTTATTTTCTTATCACAAATGCCATATGTAAGGATAAATTGAGATTTAGTTTATTTTGGAGTTGTTTACTAGAGGCAAAACTAGAGGCATTTATATACTATAGATAATTTAAACATCTTAAAACCTGTTAATGTTAAGTTTGTAACTCCTACTACATACTACAAAAATGTGTGTAACTTTAATATGTAAAACGTGACTATGGTTGAGTATTTAAACTTTGTGTGTATAGTAAACTTACACAGTCTAGCTTGTTCTTCCTCCATAGTATGGGCACATCATGCAGCTGCATAAACATGCCTTTCAAGTTGGCAACAACAATACCACCCAAGACAGACTGTAAGTTTAAAGGATATATTTTTATTTTATTGTAAGTCAAAATAATGAGGCTATTGTGTTAAAGATTTTACTGCATTTTAACATACCTTCTGCATTGGCTGAAGTAGGGGCCCAAGCCCAACAATCACAATCAGCACCATCAGAGCTGATATTATACCTGCTATCTGCAAAAAATACAAATAACCTTTGTTTAAGACGGTCACAAGAATAGTGATCATTAAATATGCTGACATATGTACACATCTTTTGTTTCTATTTTGAAGTGACATGTATCATGTTTTTTTAACATGCAGCATTTATTAATTTCAACATGTTATTTTTAAATGAATTATTAATAATTTAATATATTAATATTTAACATTTTTTAAAGATTTATTTATTTCAAACTTAACTAGATTTCTGAGGAAAAAACCTGAACTGCACTTGAACATTTACTTTGCATATTGTACATGTTTAATCCTCATATTTCCTCAGTGACTGGTGTGGCCTTGATTTGTGCTACAGCACTTTGCAAACTGAGGTTGCAAGCTTTGAGACTGCTAATTTACCATGAGCCCCTGCTGCACGAGTTCCACATTGAGAAGCACCGGTGTAAATTCTATTTTAAGCATTATTCTTTTAACTGTATAATACAAATGCTGCATATTTACATGTGGAGTACTTGGCATTTTTTGGTTGAAAATAAGCTTCAACACATTAAGGTGACTTTTAGTGTAATATGGATGTGAGTGGAATAATATCCATCATTTTCATGTCTAGATGTGTACCTGTGTCTTGCCCCCTGTGCTTTCCTGTATTGCTGTACGTGAGAGTGCCGTTGTGGCCACAAAGCCAGAGAAACAGCCGCAGACGATGTTACTTAATCCAAATGCTATCAGCTCCTGTTGGCAAAAGAGATAAGTTGGACAAAACCTGCTAAATTTAATGAGAACATGTTGTACTGGTCTAATTTACATTCCTGAGTTAAGAGTAATGGGAGTCTTTGCTGCTCACCCGCCTCACTTATCTCTGTTCTAGCAGGTGTTGGTGACCTTAATAAGTCAACGTGCTTTTTTTCTATAAATGAACACATACCTGATTACCATCGACTTCAAGGTCATGTTTTGCCGCGTAGACCTTAGCCACCGATATTGCTATGGCATAAGACACCACTGCTGTGGAGAAAGCTGTGCCCACAAATTGGTTGAAGAGTGTCACATCTGGGGCTTTGGGTGGACTAAACCTGTTCAATTGTACAGTACAAAAAATTGTACTTTAGTAAAGTTGATTATAAAGTTGATTATTTCATAAGCAGATTATTATTCTTATTATCATTATTCTTATTAATATTATTGTTATTATTATTAGTGCTAGTAGTAGTAGTATTAGTATTTTGGCTGAACTAAATAATTTTGTAAATAATACTTTCTGGTTATTAACTTGGATCGGCAATATTAATTCAAATTAATCAACCATTATTTTTGTTTCATTAAGAGGCCATTTCTTAACAAAACATTTACAGCATCAAAATATTAGGTTTATATTTTTATTGTAATAATTTTGTATACCACAAAAACAAATCTCACCCTCTAGGAATGGTTCCAACAATGCCAGCGCCATAATTTCCACGAAGATCCAATGCATATGATATCCCAGTATCAATGATTGTCTAATAAGAGATGAAACAAGGATATCAGAACAAATAAACTTTTTTGGGGGTTTCCTATTAATATGTGTACATTAGCTCTTATCCCCATTCAGCATGTTCTCACTTTCTTACTATACACTTTATCAGTGCCTTTAACTAGACTAGTGTGGTCTGCTGTTGGGTGGCAGGGAGATGTACTGTAATTCTAAGCACTTGTATCAGTAAAGCACCATGTCAGGCTAGTAGAAGGTGGTCTTTGCCCTGTTGAGCATTTCCACATAACATTTCTATACAAAATATTGTTTAATAGTGTTAATAGTGTTTGATTTAAATGAGAAGTCGGCTAGATTTTGTATCAGTTACTATAAGTAAAATGAAGTAGATACATACCACTACTACTTCGATAGGGATGGGTGCCGGAAGCTTCTTTTGAAATTTAGCGTTAAACTCTTTGACAAGCATGACTATAATGATGGTCAGTACGCCAGCAAGCAGGTCAACCATGTTGGTTTTCTTAATGTTTTTAAATATATCTCCAATAGTCTAAAAAAACAAGATCAAAAACTAAATCAAAACTGCCTGGCAGATTTTCATTTGCCTGTTTCAAAGAAATAAGTATTGCATATCTTTACAAGTAATTTAATTTAAAGCAACACATGTATGATGCTTTCAAATCAGGATATTCCTTTAATAAAAACATTACATTCTGTGACATTTATTTATTGCATATATAACAAACATTGTCATTAATTTTTGGAAAATCAACTTACATAAAAAAATGACAAAATCCCATTGTAATTTCCAGTGGGAACATTAAAGATGATTTTAAGTTGGGAGCTAACGACAATAAAAGCTGCTGCTGTGGTAAAGCCTCCTACCAAAGGGTCAGACAGGTATCGTACCAAGAAGCCCACCTGAACCACACCCATGCCCAGCTGGCAAAAGAAAAACAATGAAAAACTTTAAAGAAATGCAATTGCAGGGACAAAGATAAATATCTACAATAAATTCCCTGGTTTTCATACCTGAAACAATCCAATCAGCACAGTTATAGACATGGATATTGAGAGCCTCATGGCATCTCTTTGTGCCGTATTTACCACCATTGTCACATTTCCACTTGTCCCATTTGCTGGGCTCATGAATAACTCATCAGGAGTAAGAGTATACACTGCAGAAGCCATCATCAGACAGGTGACGGGGAATGGACCTGTTTAAGATTTTAGGTCATTGTTTAGCTTTTTGTGCCGTGTATAATGAAATTATACACGGCACAAAATTATACTTCAAAGAATTAAAATAATAATACTTCATAGAATTATACTTCATAACTCTGCTGGCAGACAAAAAGGACCCTACCTACAGAGAGGTGTCTTGAAGTCCCCAGAATAAAGTATGGGAGGATTGGAAAGAAAGCAGCATAAAGTCCATACACTGGGTTAACATACACAAGCAAGGAATACGCTAAACCTGCAAACCAGAACAGAAAAGATGTTGATTTAAGAACATATGCATAAAAGATTTAAATTAATACAAAGTGTTAATCTCTTGCTTTCTTATCTGTGACTAAATAAATCAATTAAAACAAAATATCAGTTTTACTAGTTACTAAATAGTACCCACCCTGAAGTGCACACACCATTCCTGTTGTAATTCCAGCTACAATATCACCTGGAAGCCATTGCCTGAGTTGATATAACGGAAGCCAGTTCAAAATGGGGAAAAACTTCTTAACAGTTGTGAAGGTCCCTTTTACAGAACATCTGGAATGCACAAGTTAAAAGTCCAGATCTTGCTGTACAGTAAAATACATGATTGTCTTTATTTATTTCATTATTAGAATTCTTGCATACCTGCAAGAGTTACGGAGTCTTTCTTTAAGGCTCTTGGATTCTCTGATTTTTCTCTCATTCACATGTTCGAAGGCGCGTAAGGAGTAGATCGGCCGTGACACACAGTACTGATTCTGAATGTCCATCTATTTTTAAATTAAAAGATTTTAAAATATCCATGTCATTATTTCTAAGCATTTTAATGACAGCACACTGCTAACAGTACTTATAATAGGAATATATCATTTCAATGTTTAGTTTATAAAAAAAATAAGACTTTTTTTTAACAAGTACATTTTCTCTTTTAATATGTATATTTTAAAAACTATTCTAATAAAACTAATCCAATTGAATCCAATTTAATAATCCATTATACTAATACTAAAGTTTCTTCTTTAACTAGCTACGTAACAACTTCACACTTCTTCTATTCTATTAGTTATATTAATTAATTGATAACAATTATAAGCATCTTACCTGGGCATTAAAATGTTGTTTTAGTTGTTTAAGAAAATGTAGATCACCTATGACTTAGATATATTCCCATGTGAACTCCTTGTTGGATTTGAAAAGTTTTGAAAAATACATCTTCACTTTCTTCTTGTTGGAAATGCTGTTATTATTATTATTATTGTTGTTGTTATTATTATAATTGTTATTATATCTTCTTTGCGCTCACCTTTTTATGTCTCGGTTTTTCTAAATTGCATCCAAAACTTGTCTTTTAAGTTTATATATAAGGGCCATAGGTCTGTAGGCGGTGTATGTTGTTTGTGATGACGATGATGGACAGCCTTCCTGGAAGAAATTAAGGTAGAGATCACTTCATACCTATGTGTCTTTATTACTGCATCTTTATAGTCAATGAAGCAGATAATGTAGACAGGTTCAAATATATTCAACTCTGTAGCTAAAAAATTCACATACTAAAAAATATTGGTAATGTTCAGTCTTTGTGACTATGTACTTTTTGAGACCTGATTTCTTAGGAGTTAGTTTCTTAGTAAAATGCTTACAAGTAACACGTGTAGTTATTACCCAGTATGTTCCCACTATGATATTTAGTGCTATTTGTAGAGCTGTCTGTGTTTTATGTGTAAGCTATTCCAAGGATGAAATGCTTACACAAAAATAGTGGTAGCCCGCACAAACTAATAATTCAAAAATGTTTCCGCTTTTTAAACCCAATATACAAAAATATATTTAAATATTAAATAAGATAAATCCTGTTGTTTTAAGCCTATTTTTTTAATTGTAGTCATAGGCAGAATTAGAACTTATCCCAGTGCTTGTCTTATAAATGAATGCAAAAGTTTCTGTGCGTGCATGCATGTGCATGTATGTGTGTATGCACGTGCCCACACACGTGTGTGGGTCCATGCTGTTGTGAAACATACAATTGTACAAAATTTAGGGGTTTGATTTGATCTTTGGCAACAGGCTAAACCCGAATTCAGTGAATAAGCTGTGTGTTTAAATGCTTTTGTCCCCTGCTGTATATTTCTGAAATACATTTTTGTGTATTTTAAATTATTTAGTAAATTTTTAGTAGGTCTACTATATAAGTATAAACCTGGCTGTAGATATACCACCGAAAAAGCTTTGCCTATATATTTAAGTAGAAATATATTTAAGTAGAACTCACTAAATACATTTCATTACAAGAAACTTAGTAAACCCACGTGACAGACAATGTGCGAATATGATAAATTCCTAGTACTTGTGTTTTTCTATTTATAAACGCATTGTTTTTACTATACACTATGCATGGAACAACTTTTTTTTTTTTTTACATTTTTCTTTGAACTATTAGAGAGACTCACTAAAAAGGAACAAAACCTACAGATGACATGGTGAATTCAAAAGTATTTTAAATATTATTTTATAAATAACCACTCCCTGAACTTTTTAAAATATGAAACTGTTCTTTTTCCATTTATTTGTGTTCCTCTGTCCTCAAATGACTCATTATGTTGGCTATAAAAAATCTGTCCAACAACCATAAAAAAAACATTCAGGAGAACAAATATAAAAACAAGACTTAAAAGTTAAGTTTGAGATATATTATAACAGGTGAGGTCATCAAGAATGAGTATATTTTTTACTGTTTTTTTTTTTAAAGTGTCAGGGTGTGTTAAGGCCATAAAGTTCTGTGGTTCTAATATTTGAAAAAACACCATGTTGCCTGATAGACATATTTACATGGGCAGGGGAGGTTAAAAAATTGTCACTTAACACAGTACATACACTAAATAATCCAATCAAATACTTAAAAAAAATTTAAACTGTATTTAAATTAACCATGCAGAATATAGTATTATTAACAGCTATATCACTTTACATTACTTTACATTGTTTAGTATTTTCAGCTTGGTTGATTCACCTTATGTAGTGGTACTTTTTGACAAAAAAAAGCTAAAATAAATTTAAATGCATGAACCGAACCAGTAACTTTGATTTCCTGGAATAAACAGAGATTTCAATGCTGCATATTTGCAGTGGAGCAGAGGTTTCCAAAACCTGTCATTGGAATTTGAAAGCAGCAGAACATTTTCTGAGTATAATACCATATTCAAAAAAGTTAGGACATTTCAAAATGTGATAAAAATATATTTGTTTGAACCTTTTTTCCTGACAAAAACACAAAGAAATAGTGAAACATCCAGACCTTCCACGATTTGTTTTGGAAGGTTTCGTAGTTTAACTATTCTTTTCCAAGATTTTCAGAATAATCATAAATATCTTCACTTTTCAGAGAGACGAAATGATTTTCATTGTGACAGTTTTTTGTGAATCTGGGCTGGACTTCCCGAAAGCGAACGTTCTTAGCGAGTTACGAACGACTTTAAGACGACGTAACTTTAAGAACACGAATTTTAAGGCGCGTTCCCAAAAGTCTTCTGAAGTCTCCTAGACTTTTAAGTCGTTCTTTGTAGACTCCGCCCCTGAAAAGGCACCGTCAGTGAAAACTGAATCACAGATTACCACACAATATCTCATTATAATACACAAAAAATAAACAATTAATTTTGAAAATATTTTTTAAAAACTATATAAACAATAAATAATCATATTTAAATTAGGCTACTGTTACAAAAAGCGGGAAACAACCCATTTTTGACCAATCGCTTACCAAGCAAGCTTATCAATGGGTGCACTTTTAACCTGAATGCATTATTCAGTGGCATGGCAAACCAACAGCGTAATATACACTTTTCTGAAAGCAAACGAAATGAGATGCTTGATTAAGTAGAACAAAAAGACAAATTATTTACATTATGACATTATTTTCCAAAGCACAAGATTCCAAGTTCCACCAACAAAGGAGAAAGTGGAGGATGTATCACAAACTATCAGAGCTTTCAATTCAACTAATAGATCAGGCATAAACTGTATTTAGCAGGAACATGAATGCCGTCTTCACTCTCTTCATTCTCACATTCTTCATCAGGAAGATTTAAGCCAGCACCAACTACAATGTTGTGTTGTGCTGGTGAAAACCTAAATCCCTCTGATGCATATATATCAATCTTGGTGGAGTTTCCATGTACTCCCCATGTTCGTGTGGGTTTCCTCTGGTTTCCTCCCACAGTCCAAAAAAACATGGATCAAGTCAATTGAGTTCTCCAAATTGCCCCATATAGAGTGTGTTTGTGTGAGTGCCCCAGCGATGGATTAGTGCCCTGTCCTGGGTGTACCAGCGCCCAAGTTCATCCTGGATGGGCATGGGGAACCCCACCGCAACCCTAATTATGTATTGTATGTATGTTTGTATGTATGTGTGTGTGTGTGTATATATATATATATATATATATATATATATATATATATATATATATATATATATATATATATATATATATATATATATATACACTACCGTTCAAAAGTTTAGGGTCACATTGAAATGTCCTTATTTTTGAAGGAAAAGCACTGTACTTTTCAATAAAGATAACTTTAAACTAGTCCTATCTTTAAACAAATACACTCTATACATTGTTAATGTGGTAAATGACTATTCTAGCTGCAAATGTCTGGTTTTTGGTGCAATATCTACATAGGTGTATAGAGGCCCATTTCCAGCAACTAACACTCCAGTGTTCTAATGGTACAATGTGTTTGCTCATTGGCTCAGAAGGCTTATTGATGATTAGAAAACCCTTGTGCAATCATGTTCACACACCTGAAAACAGTCTAGCTCATTACAGAAGCTACAAAACTGACCTTCCTTTGAGCAGATTGAGTTTTTGGAGCATCACATTTGTGGGGTCAATTAAACACTCAAAATGGCCAGAAAAGGAGAACTTTCATCTGAAACTCGACAGTCTATTTCTTGTTCTTAGAAATGAAGGCTATTCCATGCGAGAAATTGCTAAGATATTGAAGATTTCCTACAACGGTGTGTACTACTCCCTTCAGAGGACAGCACAAACAGGCTCTAACCAGAGTAGAAAAAGAAGTGGGAGGCCGCGTTGCACAACTAAACAAGAAGATAAGTACATTAGAGTCTCTAGTTTGAGAAACAGACACCTCACAGGTCCCCAACTGGCATCATCATTAAATAGTACCCACAAAACACCAGTGTCAACTTCTACAGTGAAGAGGCAGCTGCGGGATTTTGGGCTTCAGGGCAGAGTGGCAAAGAAAAAGCCATATATGAGACTGGCCAATAAAAGAAAAAGATTAAAATGGGCAAAAGAACACAGACATTGGACAGAGGAAGACTGGAAAAAAGTGTTGTGGACGGATGAATCCAAGTTTGAGGTGTTTGGATCACAGAGAAGAACGTTTGTGAGATGCAGAACAAATGAAAAGATGCTGGAAGAATGCCTGACGCCATCTGTTAAGCATGGTGGAGGTAATGTGATGGTCTGGGGTTGCTTTGGTGCTGGTAAGGTGGGAGATTTGTACAGGGTAAAAGGGATTTTGAATAAGGAAGGCTATCACTCCATTTTGCAACGCCATGCCATACCCAGTGGACAGCGCTTGATTGGAGCCAATTTCGTCCTACAACAGGACAATGACCCTAAACACACCTCCAAATTGTGCAAGAACTAATTACAGCAGAAGCAGGCGGTATTCTATCGGTAATGGAGTGGCCAGCATTGAGCTGTTGTGGGAGCAGCTTGACCGTATGGTACGCCAGAAGTGCCCATCCAACCAATCCAACTTGTGGGAGCTGTTTCTAGAAGCGTGGGGTGCAATTTCTCCAGCTTACCTCAACAAATTAACAGCTAGAATGCCAAAGGTGTGCAATGCTGTAATTACTGCAAATGGAGGATTTTTTGACGAAAGCAAAGTTTGATGTAAAAACAATGTTATTTCAAATACAAATCATTATTTCTAACCTTGTCAATGTCTTGACTCTATTTTCTATTCATTTCACAACGTATGGTGGTGAATAAGCGTGACTTTTCATGGAAAACACAAAATTGTTCGGGTGACCCTAAACTTTTGAACGGTAGTATATATATATATATATATATATATATATATATATATATATATATATATATATATATATATGCGATTTAAATTTGGAAACTAAAGATATCTATAAAATAATGATAACGTATAAAAGAATATGTGACTAAATTACAGAATTCTAGGTGATAATATTAGTGCAGATAAAAACAGTGCGTCTGTGAGTCTTTGTTCGCTGCCAGTATCAAACTTCTTAGTGAGTTATGAGTGGGTCTGAGCACTCGTAAGTTACGAGCGGTTTTAAGAACGATGCATTCGGGAAAGGCTCGTAAATTTCACAACGTTCTTAAGTACAAAGTTACGAAGTACTTAGCGCTATGACACTTTTGGGAAATCCAGCCCTGTTCATTTCAATCATGCAACATGTTTTTCCTAGTTTTTTTACGGTGCAAATTTTGGTGCGAAAAAAAAAACAAAAAAAATTTATTATCACCCAGAACGTGTACATGCTTCTGTTGCTTTAATTATTCAAATTAGGATAAAATTGAAATAGAAATTCAATTCATTACAAATAAAAACACTAAAATTACAAATCACTGTCACATACTTATTTTGTTTTGGTTCATTTTTATGTTAAAAGCTTCATTGTGTGTATTTTCACCTGATTGCGAAATGTTATTTTAATTTACACAATGGACCATAGATTTTATTTATATATAAAGGGGCAAACTAATCTCACAAGCAATAAATTAATTAATTTCTTCAAAGCAGATTAGGCCCAAAGAATGTACTTTAACACAAAGCAGCTTTAAAGCTGAGCAAACATGTGTTACTCAAAGTTAGTTTACTCTTTTAATAGAGGCAGCTGGACTTTGCCCGTGTTCAGCTCATTCTGTTGAATAGGCTTATTTTAACCCAAGCAATACCAGTCTTTATATTAAATTATAAAAGATTATATAATCTAAACAAGGTAATGCGTGTCTCATTTTATTACAATGGCTATAAACATCAATTGTGCTGCTACAGACACTATAAAGCAGTCACTTTTGATATTAAAAGTAACATAAATCTGTTTTGAACAAAGATTTGTGCATAGGTTTAATGATTTTTGTTGATTGAGAGAGAGAAAAAAATAGTCAAATATGATTAGTTGGTTGGTTGGAATAAAATCTTATGTTATCTCTGGTTCAAAATGAACTGCTTATGGTTTCTACAGTATCATGAATTTATTAAGCATTAAACTGTCTGGCGGGGCGGCACGGTGGCTTAGCGCCTCTCAGCGCTAGGGATTCCCGGTTCGAGTCACAATCTGTGTGGAGTTTCCCCTGTTCTCCCCGTGTCCGCGTGGGTTTCCTCCTGGTTCTCTAGTTTCCTCCCACAGTCCAAAAACATGGATCAACGTCAATTGAGTTATCCAAATTGCCTCATATGATGTGTGTATGTGTGCGTGTCTGTGTCTGTGTGAGTGTGTGCCCAGCGATGGATTGGCGCCCTGTCCTGGGTGTGTCTGCCCAGTGCCTGAGACGTTCTCCCATGAACCCTAATATATAGGACAAAGCGGAAGATAATGAATGAATGAATGAATGAATGAATAAACTGTCTGGTGGGGCGGTACGGTGGCTTAGTGGTTAGCACGTTCGCCTCTCAGCGCTCGGGATTCCCGGTTCGAGTCCCAATCTGGGTGGAGATTCCATGTTCTCCCCGTGTCCGCGTGGGTTTCCTCCTGGTTCTCTAGTTTCCTCCCACAGTCCAGAAACATGGATCAAGTTCAATTAAATTCTCCAAATTGCCCCATATAGAGTGTGTCTGTGTGAGTGTGTGTGCCCAGCGATAGATTGGCACCCTGTCCTTGGTGTATCCGCCCAGCGCCCGAGATGTTCTCCCCTGGATGGGCCAGGGGAACCCAACCGTGACTCTAGTAGAGGATAAAGCGGAAGATGATGGATGGATGGATCTGGAAACTGTCTGGCCAATCTGCTGGTTTATGAAGAAAACTATTCAACACAATTTACAGTCTCCAGTGTGATAACGCTTTGAATATCAGATTATTCATTTATAATGGAGCACAAACACAAAATCCGCTGCGGTTCAGGTTCTCGGCTTGTTTATTGTAGGTAATAATCCGGACCTGCGCACAACAATCTGGCAACCATGCGTCGCAGTGCGCCTGTGCAGCTTTTGTACAACTGCGCGGTGAACTAGTCCGCTGTTCGCTGGTGTAGCGCGACATGATTTACTCATTCCTTTAAAATAAGCATGGCACCGATCTGAAGCAGAATGGATTTAAAATCGGAGCTGTTAAAGTCTATCTGGTACGCGTTTACTTCTCTGGAGGCTGAGCGCAGTGGCAAAGTGTCCAAGTCCCAGCTGAAGGTAGGAGAACACAATAATTAGTTAGGTTTTATGTCGAAAACAAACCCTCTCTTTGTCATGTACAGTGAGATGTGGCACTCTGCACATCTGTTTGCTTCCATACTAAACAATATAATCATTACAAACCCTCAAACTCACTGCTGCTACTTATTTACTTTAAAAAGTTGACAGTCACCCTGTAGAAATTACAATACAAACAATCATAATCATACATACATCCATACATACTTTTCCACAGCCAAACTCACACATAGTGGACTAAAATATGTTTTCCAGCATATTGACTTTGATGTTTTTAGTCATCCAGAAATGAAAAAAGCAGTAAAACGTATTTAAAACCATAATGCAGATGCCAGGGTTGTTAATTATGCACAACACCAATGCCATCCATCTGAAGATTTTGCAAACCTAAGTGGTTTTACCTTGAAGTTTCCCTCGTTAAACACACGTTTATAACCCCCCCCCCCCCCCCCCTAGTTTTTCTAGAGCCCTGAGGGTATGTTTTTAAGAATCAAGATTGACACTACAAAACTATTTACTAGAACCTTCACTATTTAGCATCCACTGTACCACCCATGCATTTAGTAGTTATGACGTTGTTGATCTGTATTTCTTCACAATGATCATGGACAGTGTGTTTAAGGATGGTCTTCTCATCTGTCTCAGTGGAATCTCTCATGTTCTAACACATCCTGGCATGGCTACTATGGTTAAATGAGGTAACAACAGGTAGAAGTCCAGACATGTTACATACTAGGAGAAAAACAGGAAAGATAATCACACTTCTCCTTTTTTTTGTCTTTTATCCATTAGTATGTAGGTCAGCTGATTTCATTTTGTGAAAACACAAACACACTCCTGTTCAACAACAAATGATTAGAAACTAAATCTTGTGATGCTGTCTAAAGAATGCGTAAGCTTACATGACTAGACATTTTGTAATTTAGCTGAAGCTTTTATCCACATTTATCCAAATCCAACTGAGGATTCAAGATTATATCTGATATCTAATATACAAATGCGTTTCCATTTTTGTTCAATCTCTGAATTAATTGTGGCTAACTGTTGTGCTTTCTCTTTGATTGCATGTGTACAGGTTCTTTCTCACAATTTATACACAGCTCTGAATATTCCTCATGACCCTATAGCCTTGGAAGAGCATTTCCAGGACAATGATAATGGACCGGTGTCTGACAATGGATATATGCCATACCTCAACAAGTACATTCTTGCAAAGGTTTTCACTCTTTCTTTCTTCCTTACACATTTGAATGTTAAATTGAGGGCGCTGGGGCTCCTGGAGCATTCTCACCTTGTGGGCATGTGGAACCTCTGTGACCCTAGTATAGGATTAAGAGGTCAAGATAATAATATGAGCTGGCAAATTGAGCATTCTATTCTTATTCTTATTCTTAAGTTATTTTGTTTTGTTACTCTATTAGCTTCTAGTAGCAGCAGGTCCTGCATGTTAATCTGCTAATCCAGTTATTTGTCATTACTAAAGCATATACACCACATTTATTCTGAAATGATTTTTTAAAGATAAAAAAAAGTCATTAATTTTGTTGTTTTTCTCCTTTTCATGTTTAGGCCACTGAGGGTTCATTCAACAAGGAAATCTTCGATGAGTTGTGTTGGACAATGACAGCTAAAAAAAATTTCAAGCCCAATACTCAGCAAAGCGTGTGTTCACAAAGGGACTGCTTTAAACTTTTTTGCTTGTTTAATCTGCTGTCTGAGGATCGGTATCCACTTGTTATCATCCAGCCTGAGGTATGAGATCAAGGGTGTCTTAATGAATTATAAAGAAGGGATATAAAAATGTGAAAAATGGCCTTTTGTACCAGACTTATAAGTCGTTTAGTATTAATCTGGCATTCAGACCTAAGTTACAGATTTTTGAAGGAGAAGTTTAAGAATGTATTTACTTTATTTTAAGAATAAGATTTAGCATAATGAATTGACAATGTACATTAAAGTTTTACTAATCTTGAGAATGACAGTGATGGGTGAAATGTTCA
Source organism: Corydoras sp. C115 (assembly GCA_019802505.1). Lineage (NCBI taxonomy): Eukaryota > Metazoa > Chordata > Actinopteri > Siluriformes > Callichthyidae > Corydoras > Corydoras sp. C115. The sequence continues at coordinate 3,733,310 of JAFMOC010000017.1, read as the reverse complement.
AAGAGTGACAGATGTGACTGATATGAATCAGTTGGAAAGGAAGTTGAAGAGAAGTAAAAACAGAAGTTTGATCGTATGGCTTCCTGATGATTTGTGATAATAATCTCGGTGTATTGCAATATGTATTTCATGCATAACCTGCTTACCCTGCACCAAACGCATGAAAATGTACAAGCCAACCTGGTTTTAAAAATGTTTATAATATATATAGTACTATACTGTTAATAAATTTAAACAAAATAGTCTCATAATTATTAAATGTATTACAAGTAAATGAAGAATTTTTCTTTACCTATTCATTCATTCATTCATTAGTAATATAAATGTGCTTAGATGGAGTACCTACTGAAGAAGATCTCCACAGCAATGAACCAGGAGTGGGATGGAAGGCTGCTAGACAGTGTGTTATCCCAGGATCCCTCACTGCAAGACGGCCTGTCTGTGTGGGTGTTCTTAGAGCAACTGTGTGCTGGTCGTCTTATGCGAATGGACAGTAAAGAGGCCTTCAGCCTGGCTCTGGATGATGTTTTCATGGAGATGTATCACAATGTACTTAAAAAGGTGAGTATTCAGCACTGACTGTTGATGTTAATTACCTTTGCCCTACTATCTGTAAAATTGTAAAAACAATGGGGTTTTTTTTCCACAGGGTTACATGTTGAAAAAAGGGCATGTGCGTAGAAACTGGCATGAACGCTGGTTTGTGCTGAAGCCTGGTGTATTATTTTACTATATCAGTGAAGACCAAAAAGAAAAAAAGGGAGAGGTCCAGGTAGATGGGAGCTGTGTGGTTGAGGTGATTTTAATTTTACCTTAAGTACGGTTTGTTATATGTCAATATATATTTTTATTAAATACTGTATTGAACAAATATATGTTTTATCGATCTTTTGGCAGACTATACCTGACAAGGAAGGAAAACGCTGTTTGTTCTGTGTCAAGACTCCAGGCAGGACCTATGAAATGAGTGCAACAGATCAGAAACAGAGAGTGGAGTGGATTCAAGGTGCAAGCAAACTTAATCCTCCCCACGCAATAGATATATTCATTAATTTAACATTTAATACATTTGTATGTTATGTTATCAAAGATTAAAGCCATATATAATAAGTATACTTAGATATAAGTTTCTATAGATTCGATGATCAAATTACATTATTCATGAATTATTAATTTATGTAGATGTAAAATTTATAGGATAAATTTGTAGGATATGATGTAAAATTCCTCACTGTACCTTGTGACTATGACTCTATAACTAATGGCACAATTAACTGACTGCCCTGTATTTCCTTAGCTATGCACACAGCCCTCAGACTTAAGACAGATGGGAAGAGCTCATTACATCATGACTTGAAGATCCGCAGACGGGAGCAGCGGGAACACAGTCAGTATAGTCTGAGTGGTCAGAACAGCCTGAGTATTCAGACTACTCAGACAAGCAACAGTCAAAGTCAACAAAATGAACCTTTGAACCAGAGACATAGCAGCCAAAGTGAAATTAGCACTGAAGTGAGTCAGCCTACCAACATGATCCAGCAGGGGGAGCAAGAATGCAAGGAACCAGATCTGGAGATCATAGACATTATTCAGGTATGTAAGATACAGATCTTAGTTAAATAGCAAAACATTTATTTATTCAACTTCGGTTAATTGAAATTGTTATTTAGCAACACCTGGAAATGGAGGCACAGCGCAAAAAAGAGGATGTACTAGAGAAGGAGAAGCAGCGACTAAAGCAGCAAGAGCTGGAAAGAAAGCTGGAGGAAGCCATTGCAGTACGTCTAGTGTATTTTGAATAACTCCTACAGTTCAACTTCTTTACAGTTTGTGCATCGGTTGCCTTCCAGGATAATGAGATCCTAGTAGCTGAACTGGCTAAAATGGAGAAGGAGGTGGGGCAGCAGAAGAAGAGGATACAGGAATTGGAACTCACACAGCAGAAATTGGAGGAGGCTCTTGATGCACAAATTCAGGCACACTTAGAGGAGGAAAAAAACAGACAGGAACTTGAAAGGTCTGTAACATGGGCATGGGCTGGCATACCAGGCCTAGATTATGCCCAATTTTAATGCATAATGCATTATTTTGGATAATAATGAACGTGTTTGTCTAACAGGCTACTAGATGAGGAGCAAAAAAAGCATGCTGAGGTAAAGCTCCTTCAAAAACAACTGGAATCTCTCATTGTTACAGAAAGTATTGAAGACGAAACTCTCAAGCGCTTAGAAACAGAAGAAAACAGACCTACTGTCTCCTCTTCTTCTTCCTATTCTGGGGTGTCACTGCCCACCGATCACCAATTAACCACCTGTAAAACCCAGGTCAGTATGGTGTGTTTTTTTTTTTTTTTTATATATATATATATATATATATATATATATATATATATATATATATATATATATATATATATATATATATGGTTTTATTGACTTTTCATTAGACAGCTGTATGTACTGCCTAAGACTTCTTTACTAGCTTTGTGTCCTTGACCCCTAAAATAATATTGTTTTTGTAGTCTTGTGTCCAATTGAAACTAATGAAATTACCTGGAACTAGGAAAACAATATAGTAAGTTTAGACCTAAAGGTTATGTCAGTAGCTGCTATTTCAATTTCCTGCATTCTCCCATTCCTTTTGTGCAGAAAGTGCCAGAGAATCATTTCAAAGCTTCACATTTAAGACAGTGGAATGTTCAGCTAAACCGCCTCATGAAGCCCATCACACCAGCAGGTAAGGCAAACCTATTTTCTTTTTCAAACTTCACTTTTTCCTAAGGAAAGGTAATTTAGGTTCTTTATAAATTGTCTGTAACATTAACACATTATCTATTATTAAATTAATTGATTGCTTATTCTAAAGTCTATTTATATTCTATATCCTATTAAGTGATTTACCAATCACTTGAAATTATCAATGGAGATTTTATAAAGAGTAAAAACACAAAGCCTGAATGCCTAACGAGCTGTTTTGTAATTTTGTGTAGTATGCACAACCTGCCAACTACACACACTTACTTATTTTCTCAACCTCAAATGACTGAATTACTGTGGATAGTTTTCCTCTCAAACTCAATCAGCATCAAGAACATTATGCACATTACAGATGTGTTTCATTACTTACCTTTCAAAAACCAAAATAGGCCAGTAGCTTAAGCCGAAACAATTTCAGAGTTTAGGCTCCTGCTTGTCAGGACATAGCATTTAAATTTGCTGTCTCTAGTGCCAGGTGCATTTGACTTTTAGAATGAACTCTCAAAGATGTGTGTGGTATTTTCATCTTACTGTGAGGCTTTATAATAAATAAACATTAAGACAGAATGCTTCTTAATTCCATTCATAATGGAGTTCCTCAGATTGCAAAGGCATATTACTCTCTCTAAGCTGTTTTAGTGTTACTGAAATATTTTCTTATTAATGTTACATGAATTAACCTTTGATTTTGGTCCTCATTAGACAAGATGGAACGTCTGCCAGCAAAATCCACCTACCTTAAGCACGACCAGGCACTGACCAGCACAGAGTTCCTCATTAAATACCAAACAGCTATTACCCAGGAAACAGAATTTCCCAACAGCCAAGTACATGACAAAGAGGATGAGATGGTTTCACAACATCTGTTTACTGCACCTGAGGCTGCTGAGGAACCTCTGTAAACTAAAGGAATGGGTTCATTAAAAACATCTGACTTCATAATTTATCTCATTCTACTGTTCATATAATAATTAATTTCATAATTGATTATTTAATGCTATAATTTAAGTATACAATAAGATCTAATAGTAATTTTAATGCAAGATTTAAATGTCTAATGCATTGTAATGTAAGCTGTCTCAAAATTGCTGTTATATTAACCTGATGCTAGTGTGATGGTGAGTTTTACACTCATACAAATGGATCGGAAGTTTAAACTACAAAATTGAATCTATATTTCATGTAAAATTAATAAAGTACTATTAATTAGTATTAAAGATTGTCTATTAATTAACAAAATCAATAGACAATCAGTTTAAAAACAAGCAACTAGTAAAAATGTATACATCTACTCATACTCTTCCCCATGATCGGTTTTTAACATCTACTTTGAATTTCTCCCAATTTGCATCTACTACAATGGAGTTTGATGCATTTCATCACACTATGTCTTTATGAACTTTGCTTTTTGCACGAACAGTCAAGCTGAAATTGAAAATGGCTTTCTCTTTCTTTCTCCTTACTTAAATATATATGATTTTTAATGTAAAGGTAAGGAAACAGAACTGAGAACAGAAAAAAATAATGCTTTTTTAAATGCTTTTCAATTCAATTGAAAGTGAAATGTGTTATTTGGCCATTAAACAAACTAACGAGTCTGACAGTTTGTGTTTCAGTTTTAATTTTGTTTTTTTCTATATAATTTAGTTTTGCAAAAACATGCATAGCAAAACTGTTTATGTACAAACTGTTACAGAAATGTAACAAATGTAATTTAATACAAAAGTTCTATCTTCTATCAAAATTAGTATCTATACCCACAAAGGTACCCTCTGCAACATCCTTATATCTGTTTCCAATATATAGATTACCACTAGAGGAGGCACTTGTTCAGATATTTGTAGTGATGTCACTAGTGGCTGTTGGATGTTTTTTTGCTTTTAAGACTAATGCTCGTCATATTACCTGCTGGATTTTCACCTTAGTAGTAATTATGATACACATTTATGCATTTTGGCAACTGAGATTTGAAGTTTTGTCTGAAATTTTGGTTATAACCATAGCGTAACAATAAAGGATCTTTAAAATACTAAAGTTATTTAGTATATAATATTACACATGCTTGCAGTGTTTTGTAAAACTATAAATTGTAAATGTTGTGACCTCATCTGGTATAAATTGAAATCGTGCAGTGATCATCAATTAAATAGGGCATTAGTTTAGTATAACAGCTCATTATCTTCCATCTAATCTACTAGGGTCATTGTCCATCCATCCAAGTTTCAGCCGCTGGACAGCTGGACACCCAGAACAGGATGCCAATCTATGTCTGGACACACTTACAAACACACATACAGTATGTAAACAGATAATTTATCATATAACTATGAAAATAAGTATCTAATATGATAGTCTAATTGCTGATGGAGGGGAATGATTGGAATCTTTAAGCCAGTCTACATTACTAATCATTGAAATTAATGGTTTCTCCAGGGCACATAAAGGTTTTGTTTTTTTCAACGCTTGAATGTTTTTGCCATGCTGATTGATCACACATATTCTTACTTCTACTCAAAGACATCAGGTGAAAATAATATTGTTTCAGCTTGTCCATAATACATTAAGTAGATACAGTCCCTTCACTTCCTTTTTGTATGATCACTGAGTCTATATTGGGGTTTGGTAGCTGCTGTGCATCATTTTTGTATTAGCCATGGGTCCACCCTAGCTAGAGGATCACCGTCTGATATGCAACCACCTGTAATTATTTTCATCTGCCTCAACCAACTTCCTCTGATGCATTTCCTGTGCCAGAAAAAATATGAACTGGACCACAAAACAGGGAGCCAAGGACCAAAAATACTCCAGCACACATGAAAATTTGAAAGGGAATATTGCCCTCTGTTGTTACAGCTGGACCACTTGTCCCCACAACTTGTTTGTGAAAAACTAAGTGACTGATCTTAAAGGCTTTTGAACATTTAATTTAGATCAAGCATAACCACCTTCTGTAGTGGAGAGGGCAGCAGGGTTTGGTGATTTCCCTTTGCAGGGACACCTGATTCAGCTCAGAAGTTAATTACCATTTTTTGCAGGTGTATGCAATGAAGAAAATCACCAAATTGTGCTGGAGCTGGGACCCATAATTTAGTCAGATAGATGTCAGATGCCATGGTTTACAGTTGTGGTGATGATGTTCATCATCAAAAATGTAGACTGAAGATGCTATGAAGCTTATGATAAAATGCTTCAGACTCAAAACTAACTTTTACAGTTTAAATAAAAACATACAATACATATCAAATGATTTGGTGGCACCTAGCCTCCTCTTCAGAGGTTCTCCTGGGCTGACTAATTCATGCAGACACACTTAACAATTGATTGCTACCAGTTTTAAAAGGATGCTCCAGCATCACTCGGACAGTTAAGACACTATTCAATACAGTTTGTGTAGAGAGACTCCAATCATAACCCCACTGAGCACTTTTGGAATGAATTTCAATCTGTGATACAGTTATTTTCTGCTGACAGAGGCCAATCATATAGGCCAAATACTGAAACACAAGACTAAGGAAGTTGCTACTGAATACAAATATGCTAATTTGCAATCTTGGGTTAGAAGGGAGAAAGGTTCTGGCAAGATGTTTTGCAAGGACAAACTTTCTGGAGCGTGGAGAACTGGCTTGTAAGAGAATTATGTTACCTAACACATAATGAATATTAATACTGGCAGGTTTATGATTCAAAACAAAAAATAGAATAAAGCCTTAACAGTCAAATTTGTATAAAAACTTGTTTTTACAATGTCATAACTTTTTTAACTACTTGTGATTTCTTTCAGTCTTTTTACATCCCTATTTGATGCAACCTTACCATCTGCAGCGCTGTTTTTTGTGTTACAGTGATAACCCCAGAGTGATTTCTTCATTGCTTAAAGCTAGACAGAACATTTATATAATTATATAATAGAAATGGTAGAAAAACTGTATAAATAGTGTACTTGTGCTCTTCTGTTTGAACAGCTGGGGGGAAAAAAGGTATTGCAGTTTTGGCGTGATTTCCCTATCTCAACCGCTTTGAATAGTGATGCCTTGTGGAATATTTTGTTGCTGTTGTTTTGTAATTTTAGAACACGTCCAAATAATGCTGTGGTGCAATCACATTCATATTTTCTGGCAGAAATGGACCTCTTTTATGGGGTTCCTTTTTTCTCTATTTTTCAAAAGGTTCATTTTATGTAATTATATATTTTTTTTGCTAAATGGTACAATCAACTAAATAACTGATATTCTTAAAATCACAACAAATTATTATGGAATTCATTTTGCCACTAACCATATAGATGTACTTAGTAGTTTTACAATTACAGGCTGTAGTCCATGTTGTATTTGTTAGTCTTCTGTGGGTTCTCTGTTCTCTATTGGTCAGTACCATCACAGAACAGTAGAATTTATGCACTGTAGACCAGGAACAGATTACATGGACTACAGTCTGGAATTGTAGAAATACAATTGACAATATGTGGAGCAAAAAAGGATGTGTTCAAACTTTTGACTGGTAGGATATATATATATATATATATATATATATATATATATATATATATATATATATATATATATATATATATATATACACACACACACACACACACACACACACAGACATTCCAGTATATATGTCCTGCTAATTGCTCTATGGATGTGTTTCAACAATTGTGACACGTTTAACAATGTTAAATTGTATTATTCATTCATTCATTATCTCCCGCTTTATCCTCTATTAGGGTCGCGGGGGGGTTCCCCATGCCCATCCAGGGGAGAACGTCTCGGGCGCTGGGCAGATAGACCCAGGACAGGGCGCCAATCCATCGCTGGGCACACACTCACTCACACAAACACACTCTATATGGGGCAATTTTTGAGAATTCAATTGACTTGAACCATGTTTTTGGACTGTGGGAGGAAACCGGAGACAACCTGGAGGAAACCCACGCAGACACAGGGAGAACATGGAAACTCCACCCAGATGGGGATTCGAACCGGGAATCCCTAGCGCTGAGAGGAGAACATGCTAACCACTAAGCCACCTTGCCGCCTAAATTGTATTATTATTCATTCATTCATTATCTCCCGCTTTATCCTCTATTAGGGTCGCGGTGGGGTTCCACATGCCCATCCAGGGGAGAACGTCTCAGGCGCTGGGCAGATAGACCCAGGACAGGGCGCCAATCCATCGCTGGGCACACACTCACTCACACAGACACACTCTATATGGGGCAATTTGGAGAACTCAATTGACTTGATCCATGTTTTTGGACTGTGGGAGGAAACCGGAGAACCGGAGGAAACCCATGCAGACACGGGGAGATCATGGAAACTCCACCCAGATGGAGAACCGGGAATCCCTAGCGCTGAGAGGAGAACATGCTAACCACTAAGCCACCTTGCCGCCTAAATTGTATTAATATAAATAAATATAAATATATATATTCATAAATATATAAAATAAATAAATAAATAAGAAAGCGTGATATCCTTGCAATGTGGCTTGCAATATCTTTGTCCTGTCTGCTATTTTTGACTCCGCTTGCACAGAGGCCATTATGTTCGCGTTGAGGATGCGCGAGCGGGTTTAGACTTTTATTTTGAAATCGTTCTGCAGTCTGCGGTGTTTGGTGCCGTGCTGTTCGCTGTTTGTTTTGAGTTAAAATGTCGAGTCCACACTGTTTACTGCATCAAATGTGTACGGAACACAGTCTGCAGTCAGAGCATCTGTCCTCCGTACAGACTGTAAGCGAGGCTTTGAGAGATGAAACGTTCAGGTGCGAACGGTCAGCTGTGCGAGTTCTACTGTTCTGAGAGCGGTGCTAGAACCATGCGTTAGAACCATGCGTTAGAACCATGCGTTAGAACCATGTGTTAGAACCATGCGTTAGAACCATGTGTTAGAACCATGCGTTAGAACCGTGTGTTAGAACCATGCGTTAGAACCATGCGTTAGAACCATGTGTGAGGGGTGTAGCAACACTGTCATCCACACGTGCAATCATTAATTAATTCATTATCTCCCGCTTTATCCTCTATTAGGGTCACGGTGGGGTTCCCCATGCCCATCCAGGGGAGAACGTCTCGGGCGCTGGGCAGATAGACCCAGGACAGGGCACCAGTCCATCGCTGGGCACACACTCACTCACACAGGCACACTCTATATGGGGCAATATTGAGAATTCAGTTGACTTGATCCATGTTTTTGGACTGTGGGAGGAAACCGGAGAACCCGGAGGAAACCCACGCGGACACGGGGAGAACATGGAAACTCCACCCAGATGGGGATTCGAACCGGGAATCCCTAATGCTGAGAGGAGAATGTGCTAACCACTAAGCCACCGTGCTGCCCACGTGCAATCAGTAACTGATTTAAACTGAATTCACTGAATGCTGTATAGTTGAGTAGCCATAAAATATGAGCGTGTGAGTTTAACAACAGAAACAAAATGCATATTTCACCTTTAAAGGGTTGAATGGCAGGGCAGGGTATCGAAATTCAAACCACTTATGTGCTTAGGGGTTCAAATCTTACTGACCTTTTACTTTTGAGAAGTTTAGAATCTAAACCTGAAAGAGCAGATCAGAGATGTCCTTTTGATCCTCCTAAATGTATGTACAGTACCATGAAGATGGACTTTGTGTGTGTGCATATATATATATATATATTATTCATTCATTCATTATCTCCCGCTTTATCCTCTATTAGGGTCACGGTGGGGTTCCCCATGCCTATCGGGCGCTGGGCAGATAGACCCAGGACAGGGTGCCAATCCATCGCTGGGCACACACTCACACACACAGACACACTCTATATGGGGCAATTTTGAGAATCCAGTTGACTTGATCCATGTTTTTGGACTGTGGGAGGAAACCGGAGAACCCGGAGGAAACCCACGCAGACACGGGGAGAACATGGAAACTCCACCCAGATGGGGATTCGAACCGGGAATCCCTAGTGCTGAGAGGCGAACGTGCTAACCACTAAGCCACCGTGCCGCCTATATATATATATATGTATGCATTTAGTCATTTAGCAGATGCTTTTATCCAAAGCGACTTACAGGGCTTCAGAACACAGTGTTCCTATTCCACCAGTGCCACTGATGTGTTTAAATGAAACTATAGAACTACAGCAGCACTGCTACAATATCACTGCAGAGATGACAATAAAAAGATCCACCACCCAATTCTATCTGTTCTGTGATGGTCCTGATCAACACAGAGCTAACAGGGGACTAACAAACATTCATTCATTCATTATCACCCGCTTTATCCTCTATTAGGGTCGCGGTGGGGTTCCCCATGCCCATCCAGAGGAGAACATCTCAGGCGCTGGGCAGATACACCCTGGACAGGGCACCAATCCATCGCTGGGCACACACTCACTCACACAGACACACTCTATATGGGGCAATTTTGAGAATTCAATTGACTTGATCCATGTTTTTGGACTGTGGGAGGAAACCGGAGAACCCGGAGGAAACCCACGCAGACACAGGGAGAACATGGAAACTCCACCCAGATGGGGATTCGAACCGGGAATCCCTAGCGCTGAGAGGCGAACGTGCCAACCACTAAGCCACCGTGCTGCCCGACTAACAAACACGAATCAGAAATCAGATGGACTACAGGCTGTATATGTAAAACTGCAAAGTTCATTTATATGGTTAATGGAGTGCAAACCTATAGACAATGAAGCAGGAAACTTTGACTAGTACTGTTACACCCGAGTCAAGTATTATGACTTACCCTGTGGATCCCTTAAGCAAGGTCTTTAATCCTCATTGCTTCACTGATGCTGTGGTTAAACCTGTGCTTGCTTTCTAAGACACTTTGGATAAAAGCATCTGCTAAATGACTAAATGTAAATGTAATGTCACGACGCAATCATCCAGATAAAACTCGTTTCATATGTTCAGTGACCTTCGGTGGTTCCCTGGTTGTGATCATTATTTGAAATTTTAAGAACCCTTTACAGGGTGGTGTTCTGTGGTCAGATAATAAATAAATAATATTTGGATATATTGATTAGGGATAGGTTTGCAGGAAATAATTCAAGGCTTTTAAACTAAAGAACACCATCCCAACTGTGAAGCACAGGAAGGCAGTATCATGTTATGGTGCTGTTTTGCTGGGAACCTGACTGATGCATTTAAAAGTAGATGATGTTATAAAGAAGGTGGATTACATGCTAAAGCAACAACTTAAGGCATCAGCCAGGAAGCTGAAACTTGGTTGCAATAGGGTATTTTTTTAGAATTATAAGTGTAAGCTAATTTTCAAATGACAAGTTAAATTTATTGCAAAAAGACTAACACACTAGACTGAATTATTGGGGGTTTAAAGTTGAGCCTAAGTAAATTGCGTAGGTTTTAAACATGACATTGTCTCTTTGTGATTATAGATGCAACGTTGACATCAGCATCCTGCAGAGTCTCTCTGCAGTTCTGTCAAGACTTTCTGCTGAACTCCAGCTTTTACATGAAGAGGATTATGAAAGCCAGACTGCCCTGCTCTGTCTCGAGCTCACAGCAGAGTGCTTCCGGGCTCATCGAAATGCCTGTGTGCAGTGTCCCCGTATCCAGTGCTTCCTACGGTAAATTACAGTACTTTCATTTCAGTTTAGTTTTTACCAGATTAGTTTTAATTCAGTCTGGTTTTTACTACAGATGTTTCCATTGCCATACACTTAAGGTTTGCAGTCTAAAAATGTCAGGCTCATGAATGAGTTCCTGTAAAAAAAAAAAAAAATATCGTGCTGTATTGAAATGGTTTTTAGAGTCATAGTTACAATTACAGGATGATGCAGTCTGATTATAGAATGTGAACAGTGTACTATTTTAATCTATACTTTAAACTGCTTCAGTAAACTGTGCGATGTAAAAGTATCCAGGACTCATGAACTTTAACCCAGCTTTTAAAAGATTTTTAAAAGCATAACATTTTTTCATATAACAAAAAAAAACAAATCCTTTATGAAACTTCCTAAAAAATAAAAACTTGTGGAAGGACTTCTCTGAGGCTACAAGTACTGAAAACTTCCATACAAACTTCCATTGTATTTAAGAGAGATTGAATAAAAAATAAGGTTGTAAAAATCTAGCATTATGGATCATCTTTAACAGCCCCTCAGAGCCTTTCTATGCGGTTAAACGTTGCATGATACACATTAAACAGGAATTGAAACTATGAATAATATCTCATCCAAATCCAGCCTCAGCCTTAATGCTGATATTGCATAAAATCCCCTTGATCTCTCTGCTGAAACAGATATATGGTTGAGTGAAATTTGGAAGCCTTCTTATAGCTGAGAGATAAATTAGATGTGTTCCCTAAAATTAATCTGGTAACTTAAAGCAGTGTGTAATTTTCAAATGATTTTTCCTGAGCTTTGTGTTTTTCCACCGTAATATTACCATTTGCATGCCATCACACATAATTAAGGCTTATTGAATTAGAAAACATATGCTGTTAACCCCGGACTGACAGTACTTCAGTGACATAATCTTCAGGGAAACCTGTTAGTCGGTCTGGTTTTGTTTCATAGGGATCAAGGTTGTATCCAGGTGGCACTAGAGATCCTGAATAAGCTGCTTAAACTGAATTCAAGAAATTTGAATGTTTTTGATGGTAGGTGAACAGTTTTATTGTAATTTTACCGGCTTTCTGACTTGTATAACTTCTGTTCTTTATTATCTGTACTATGGTCTAGTGTGATCCCTGTGTATCACATTTTGTTTTGAATCATTTGCCGTATATTGGGGATGAGAGGATTAATCATTTTTAGAATTGATTAATCGTAGGAGAGCTTCAAGGTTGCGTGACAACCGGTATTATACCGGTAACTGGAACTTCAGATCGCACGGAACAAAACTAATTTAACATTTCGTGTTAATATGAGCACAAGCCCTGCGATGACTTTCTTCGATAACAAAATGTTATTTCATGTTTACATTAACTAAATAACAAACATAAGCAACCGTATAATTGTTCTGATAATTTTTGGCACTTTTTCGGTAAAGTTAATTATTGCATAATTACGATAAAAATCATAATAATAATGCTCATTTCTTAATTTGTAATCTCATTCCGACCATGTATTCTAGTCACTCTAAATAATTCAGTATCTGTTTTTACCAGCTCTTCGATGTGGGATTCAGTTTCTTGGTAACATTGCAGTTGGGAACCAGCTCTGTAAAGATGAAATTTGGGACCATGGTTTTCCACACATGTTTTTGTAAGTGAAGCTACATACCAACACTGTATCTGTCATTATGGAAGTCAAGTCCCTAACCGTAAAAAGGACAGCAACATGTGACATCCTCGGTATGTCTTGTCCCGTGTATTTACAGAGATCTCTTGGAGCTAAATGATGAAAAGGCTGTGGCGTACACATGCATGGTGTTGCATACATGTTTGGATAGTGAGAAGGTAGTGAAGCTAGGTGCTGATTCATGTCAACTGAAAATAGCACTGAAGATCATTGAACTTTGCAGGACAATGCCTGATCTTGACTGGACGTAGGTCACTTTTACCACATGTTGCTAAATGAAGACTTAAATACACATTAGTGAATTGAGAAATAACTGAGTTTAGTATACATTTAATGGGGTCTCAAAGTCGTGTCTGTGATGGTTTCTTTAGGGTGCTGACTGTCACTCAACATTTCTTCATGTCATCTGAGCTCACTAACAGTTTGTATACACAGATTAATAACCAAGAAAGGTATTGAACCCTTTAAAATTACACCTGATGTTTTAAAACATTAAATGCTTTGTGGTATCCTTTTATTAAAAATCAATAATTATAACAAAAATGAATATTAATTTTTTTTTTTCAGTGTAGTACTTATACTTAACATACTTATACTTAGTACTTAATATTGGATGTAAGAATCGACAACATCGTCCCAGTCATTTTATTATTTTAAGACATTATCTCTTTACTTTCTTGAGAATCCAAACTCTGCCGTTAAGGAATTTTGATGTTTATTATTTTCAAAAAAACCTTTTTAACCCACTTGTTTTTATTAGCATTTATAATAGTCAAGCAGCTTTTTATTGATGTTTGGTGGTATGGATTCGCAATCGTGCTTTGAATAACAGACTTACAAAAAGCTACTTTGTAAATATCATAATTATCTATAACCATCCTCTTATTCAATTGTCTTTAGCTGCAATAAGACTCAAAGTTGATTTCTGTCTGCATTCAGTTTAACATGCATATTACAATCTTTGTATTTGCTTGTTTTATGTAAAGGTTAACATTATTGGAGTTGGTTTTAACTCAGTTTGAAGATATTAAAGAGCAAGAATGTATTGTTCCTCTAAAAACTGCTCAGTTCCTAGCATCCTGCTTCCAAAAGAATTGCAAGTCTGCTCTTTCTCTCAACTCTGTCTCCTCAGCTGATGATCAGGTACAGTAGTTTAACTTCCAGTGATGCTGTATTTTAAACCTGAATTATGAGTTCAAGATGCTGACTGATCTCATCATTGGCTTGTGTGTGGGAAAGGCACTGGTTGTGATCAGACTTCTAGATGTACTCTGTAACATGACCTCAGACCAGAAGGAATATATGCCACTTCAAGATCACCCTGATTTACTTGGAGCCACAGTTGGTAAATACGCCGAAACATCTTTTATGTGTAATTCAGAAAAAAAATACTTAAATACAGGAGTTTTACATAAATGCGTAACTGTGACACAGTCTGGGGATATTGCAGGTTGTTTTGCCTTTATGAAAATTATAGGATCTTCTTAATTTAATAATACTGCATTACTTATTAGGAAATGCACTTTATTTTATTTAGAAACTATTAAATTATGTTTTCTAATGTCACATTTATACATTCTGCAGTTTGTATCATTTTCACCATATATACTGTATAGATGGATGGATGGATTGGTTTATATTTGTGGATTGATTTCTTTATATTGATTAATATTACAGAACATACCACAGAGACACTACAATATATAAAGGCTAAAATTAAGCAAAGCGCAAATGATAAATATTTTTAATCTTGTTTTAAACAGAGAACCTAATAGGAGGATAAAACTGGGGATATCAAGTCAAGTATTTATACAAACCCATAGCATATTAAACTGCTAAATATTAGGGGTTTTTTTTAGTTTCATGCATGTTTTATAGTACCTTACAAAGTGCATTAACATTTAAATAATTTATAATATTTTTTTTTTAATTTATGTAGTTTGGGAAAAGTCTATGGTATCAAATTTTATGTTTAAATGGTTTAAAACCGCTTAATGCTTCTTTTACAAAATGTATTTTTGGCACCTCTTTCTTTCGGTACTCACTTTATTTTCATTGTGTCTTGTGTTAGAGCTCCTTAAAGAAGTACATTTGGTGGGAAAGGTCAGTCAAAATGTATTTAGTCCAGCACAGGATTTCTCTTTGAAAGTCTCAGGTGAAGCAAGCACTCACCCTGTAGTCAGCTTTAAAGCCCACCTCATCAGGCTTATTGGAAACCTATGCCACAGCCACACAGCCAATCAGGACCAGGTATGCAAACAGTCTATGCGTATAGACATTAAGGGGTTGAATAGAATCTTATTTCCGTTGTTTATACAGTTCTTTATAATCAATGTTCATCTGTCAACACATTATACACTGACATTCAGCAAAATGCAACTGACCATTAATAATGCTTGAGAAAATCTTTAAAAGAACAATATAAAAAACTTAGATTATTGGTAATATTTTTAGTGTAAAAATTTTTTTTGTGTTGCATTATTTAAACATCTTGAAAACGAATGAGCAAGACAGGAACAAAGAAAGCCTTTGAACTTTGCTGCTGGCGAAAATATTTGAACGTGCTTTTAGACAACAAAGAAAACAATATATCAGATCATTCACAAAATCGGTCTTCACTCTTCTTTTATGACAAAGATTATCTGTAGTACCTTTATTTTGAAAACATGACAAACATGTAAATATAAAAGCAAATGAGGGGGCAAGAATTAGCTAATTACAGGATGGATCTAATGTTGTGTAATGTCTTGTAAATGAGAGAGAGTGAGAGCGAGAGAGAATAAGAAATGAAAAAGCTTGAAACCCCAAAAAACTCAGTGTCTGTGAATTCTGCTGCTAGTGATCTGCAAAGACCATGGCACAAACTTTAAATGCCATATATTATGTATAATTCATATTTGCTCTCATTTTTCAAAAAGCTTATATCAGTAGAGGGAAACCGAAGCGTATGACTTTTCAATCTGTCACTGGTTGGACCCTTCGAGGCTGTTAGTTGTTAGGTCTTTTTGTCAGTACTGGCTCTCTCCTTGAAAACTAATCTAGGGATTAGCTCGTACTGATAAAAGCCCCAGAACCAATCTGAATCTCTGTGCTTGTATCATCTTTTCTTCTCCTCGTGAAGCTTTTTTTTAACGCTTTGTTCTTCTCTCTCTTTTTAATGAGTTCTATTGTAAGTACCCTCCTGTGATGGTGGCATTTGCACCCTTTCAGGTCTCTCCTATTCAGCCAGCCAAAAGCAAGGACTTGCAACAGGCCTGTTAAATAGGGTCAAGGCATACAAGTGAGAGGTCAAAGGCTAAAAAACAATAGTGAGGCATCCCAAGATTGTGTTCTCACTGATTGGCCGTATAATCCTTTGCTAGTAAAGGCTGCAGCGCACCGCTGTGTTCTCATGGGTTTCCCTGCTTGGAGCACATTACCCTGTGCTGGCACAAAGACATGCAGATTTTAATTGCCTTGTTTCATTCCTGGAAATTGTCTACCTCCCCCACACTTGGACCTTGCTTGCCTTTAAAATGAACAGGTCTGTGGAGATAACATTGGCTTTTTTTCCGATTTGCAACCCTATACTATATATATAATATACTATATAATACACCATATATATTATATATATATTAGTTTCTTTCTATGCTTGTCAAAGGTAGATCAATTAACTATTCCCTCTGCATTGTGCTTCATTTTTTAATGCTCACATCATTTAGAAAGCTAATCAAACCAATTCTTTGGCTGCTATAATGTAACTGCATCATTTACACTTGTGCCATTTAACATCATTTATCATGTAGCTTCAGTACAAAACTAAAAATACTATTAAAACATAAATTGTATCTTGGGTAATATGCTACAGTTAGTGTAGAGGAAATGTGGGGCGAGTTTCATTTTGGACTTACTGTTGCTTTAACCTGTGGTTTTCCTGGTTTTAGTATCTGCTTAGCACAGATCATTTTTTATGAAATTTCCTTACTGTTCTCACATGTCTCTTTAGGTTAGAGAATTGGACGGTATAGCCCTCATCCTGGACAACTGCAGCATAGACAGCAACAATCCCTGTATCCTTGGCCCTGCTTCTTTTTGGACCCTTAGCCCCCTCACAACACTTCTGTGGTTACCATAATGATCCCGGTCTGGTTTAACAGCAAGCTGTTGCAGCAAATAGCACTGAACAAGCCTCTTAGCTTCCATTACTAATGGATGGTTTACCACACCATGTGATGGGAAATGAATGATCAAGGTATCAGTTTGTAGATGATGTTGGCTGAGCTTTATGACCAGTGTCATGAACAGTGGTTTTCAATTACTCCACCTAACAGAGCCCCAGTCAAAGAAAAGTCATGCACTGCTGAAAAGAGAAATGCCAGGTTCTGATTCAACCATCGTTTTCTTAGCCTCGTGTATAAGTCATTCTGTGAAAGGTTTTTGGTTCTAAATATATGTATCACTTTATTATAATATTAGTGGGAAAGGCAGTTTTTCTAACAGTTTGTGGAAAATGTAATTGAAACTCTGAAGTGAAATGCCTGTGTAAATTATTGAATGTTATTTTTGTAAGACATTTAATTGACATGTTGATACTCTTCACCATCAATGCAATCTGATTTATCACTATGCTGCTCGTGAGACTATTTTAGTGAAATTATGGTCTTACAGTGTTCACCCAAAAAAAATATTAACTCCCTGTTTAATATATATATATATATATATATATATATATATATATATATATATATATATATATATATATATCAATCTTGTAGTGATCCAGTTGGTCCTGTTCTTTTTTTTTTTTATTATTATTTGTATTTTTTTATTATGCTTCAATGTCAAAAGTTTGCCTTAACCATTTCCCCAGTCATAAGCCAGTGGGCAGTTTTTGCCATCCGGAACATTCTAGAGAACAATATTGAGAATCAGAAGCTGGTGCAGGGTCTCAGAAGACAGGGAGTGGCAGATGATTCCGTTCTCAAGGAGATGGGCTTCAGCGTTGAGGAGAGGGATGGCAACTTGCTTCTCCGACCTCTCAAAAAGGAAAATAAGCAGAAAGAACACTAAACGTGGAACTGTACATCTCACTCACATTTCACTCCATCCACACTTTGCACTGTTTATTGCGTTTTTTAGACGGCTTACGACACCCGCCGAGTCGGTCGTGCACACTGAAAACAAGCTATTTTCATATCCAATCAGTATTGGAAACACAAGGGGGCAGGGAAGCTAAGAGAAGACTGACAGGAGGGTCCGTGCTTTGTGCTCCTGGCACAAGAGGGACGCCAAGGGGCTTTTCTGCAGGGACTCATGCTGATGCTTGTGATGCATTTAGTGGCCTTTGATTTCACCTCTGAGTGAAAAGGATTCAAATCCTCTGAAACAAGAAGCAACCAAAGAAACTCTGATGACCAGTGATGGACAGAGGTTAATCTCTAATCCACTGAATTTGATGAAGACCTGGGGCCCCCTTGATCCATTCACACGGGGGTTCGTCTCAACAGCGGGTGGACTTACGTTCCCACTTTTTTTTCTTCCTCGGTTTTCTGTTTTGGATACCATGATGATTGGGAGACACAGTTTCTGTGTGGAGTGTCCTCTCTGTGCCCGAGTGGGTTTAATCTGGTATTTTTTTGGGGGGGTTACACATCAAAAAATTGCTGATGCATACAGAAGTAAGTTGTAACCGATCCGGATGGAAAATTGCCTTTCATGCTGTTTCAACATTAAACTCCTAAATAAACCAAACAAAATGAACCTCAGCAACATATTGTATTAGTTTTGAGTTGAGCGGAGACATTACATGTCCTGTTTTTGTTTTATAAATTAGCCGGAACAGTAATGAACATGGTTTACAGTACAGACAGTGCTTCATGCCGCAGGTACACTTGGTTTTGATTTTGGAAACCTACAAGTATATGAAATGAATCTGTATTACCAATCTTCACTGAATGTTTGCGAACTGTTATTTTATCATCTATTGGAAAAATTTTTATATCATTGGATGAATGCCGGTGTTTGACCTTAGTGTGACCTGTCTGAAGCAAGTCAATCAGAACACAATCCTGCTGTATGGCCCATCATCTCCCCCAACATCAGAATGAGCTTAGTGTTCCTAACGCTGCTATAATACCGCCTGCAAAGGCCCCTCCTCACTGTGTGTTGCATTTGCTCTGCCTCATATTTTTAAATGACAAAATGTTTGTGTGAAACAATTGAGGTTGACTTTTCTCTCAATCCATGCTATAGAGTGGGGAGCTTACGTGGTTCCGGTAGGCAGCGGTTCAGACAGCTAACAAAACACAACCGCATTACTTCTGCTCCACTGGCTGCTCGCAATGCTTTTCACAAAGGGAAAGAGCGCTGAGCGAGGGAATGAGGTGGCAGGAGCAACTATTCAGACGCTTGATAGGCAGGACTGGGCGGAAAGGACGGCACGGTGAGAACGGGGTAGTGCCAGGGTGCGTAAGTTTACCCAACCCTTTAATGTCACAGACGGCAAAATAGCCAATAAACTTTAAACACTCTACTTTGGATGCAACTAAAGAAACAGTGGCGTTCAGTACCCAAGTGTTTGGGAGCGTTTATTCAAAATTCAGATCTCAAAAGCCATAAAGTTAAAGTTAAGATGCAAAGATGAAGATTTCATGAAAAGAAAGCCCTGAGCCTGAGGTGGACCAGTCAGGATTTGGAAGCGGGTTGTAGCCAGTGGAACGTTACAGTGGTCACGCAAATAATGAATTTATTTAAATGCTAGTAAACTCTAGAAGCAAAGTCACACTGTATAAAAGAGCTGAAGCTAAAATTGGACAGTTTGTACAACAGGAAACAAATTTTGCCATGACCTTCACTTTCCCACAAAATCTGTAGACAACCTTCAAAAAGCAGGGGACAGATGTTCTCATAGAAAAGACGTTTCATAGGTAAAAATTTTGCTGAGAATGTTTGGAGACACTTAGCTATGTACAAATAATATTTATGAGCTATGATATTGTATATGATCAGATAAAAAGTAAAAAATATGTTACTTTAAATGTTTTAAAAAATGTTATTTGTTGCTTCGACTTTTGCAAATCAATATATATGTATTTTTATTTACTATTCACAGTAAAAGAATATTAGTTTGGATATTGTTTTCATTGTACAGACTTAAATACCATTAGTTCTGTAGTTGTTCTCAAACAAATTAATTTATTAATCTAGTGACATTGCTGCCATAATGACTACAAGTATATAATCAATATGAAATGGATTTATATCAAACCTTAATGTAAAGAAAACTGGGCTAATGTGCAGAGAACAGTGTATACATGTTAAAGTTGGAACATAATTCAGTATTATTCAATATTCAAAGCATAAAGATACAACGATGATACATGATAATGAAAATAGCAGAACTTACTCTCTTCTCAATATACATGACATAAAGTGCCATATTTTCCACATACAAAAATATACTTTGTAAAATATGCCATCCATAATTTTTGAATGTTATCCAATATACACTGATTAGTCAGAACCTTATTGTGTCAACACTTAGACTGTAGTCCATCTATTGCTCTGTTAACCTTTTTTATGGCTGGACCACCATGGAGCAGTTTTTATTTTCAGTGGTGAATCAAAACCACAGAAACAAAGCCATGGTAGTGATGTTTTCATATTTGTTATGCAGGTGTGAGTGGATCACACGCAGTGGTGCTGCTAGCCTTATTAACACATTTATGCCACTCCTGGACTGATTGTAGACCATGAACCAAAACTATCCAACCAACAGTGTCCTATGGGGTTCCCCATGCCCATGCAGTGGAGAACATTTCGGGCCCTGGGCAGAAACACCCAGGACAAGGTGCCAATCCATCAATGGGCAAAGACACTACAGGAGCAAATTAGAGTAGGCAATACACATTCCTCAGGGTAAACAAGAGCTAACAAGATGGACTATAGTCTATAGCTGTGGAAGTACAAAGTGCACCTATATAATGGCGCTGAGAAACGAGGTAGGTTTAATTTTATCGGGTGGGTGATCGCTGCAGTTCCATGATTTTAAACCTTTCTAGCCCCCAGCTGTATGGTTAGGAGAATTCCATTGGCTCAGGCAGAGTATAATTGACTAGGGGAGCTTTGTGCAAGCAAAGCCAGTGATGTGGAATCCCGTGTCTCTGGCATTCGTGAGAATATTCTGTGCATAGTTTGGTCCCCAATTGCCTTTCCACAAAGTACTTTACCAGCTCTCTTGCATTCCCATACTTTTGCATACACCACACACATGCACAAATTTGCAGCCCACAGATAAACAGACAATGCAACTTCTCATTGTGGTTGTTGCATTGTTGAAATACAGTATAGCAATGAATTTAATTAAAACCCCTTCGGATAAAAGTATGTACTTGCTTTTGAGAGGCCACCAATAAAACAAAACCTTACACACACACATCACTCTTGCAAATCAGCAACATATGATTCAGAGTGACATACACAAGCCATTCGGTTTGACTTAGAAAGGCAAGAAAAATGAATGTCTGCAAACTTTCTATCTTGGCACTTGGATTCCATGTATTATTAATACAAAACTCTAAAGCAGGAGCCGTTAAAACCAGAATGGCAACATGTCAGTAGCAAGCATTTTCATTATTTGGTAAAAGAAACACCTGTCTTAAAGGGAAATGTGCACTTTGGCTACTCTGTGAGGCTGAGAAATGTGATAAGATGCAGGAGCTTATTAGCAATCTCATGCTGTATACTATTCACAGTAGCATCACACAGGAATTCTGATTATGTAACCTACACTGTAATGCAACAACCAGGTGGCAAAAGGGATTTTATGAATTCTGAATCCAAAAAATGGGTTAAATTAAATTAAATTAAATTCCAGCATAAGTTGCCGCCTGTTGATTCTCCATGGAGAAAATGAGTTATGTTTTTTTAAAGCTGCTTATCACTGGGCGAAGAGCAAGGCAACATCCTGAGCAAGTCGCCGGTAGATCACAAAGGAAACACATAGAGACAATATGGTATCTCTCTATTAAAACATGGAGATTCCACTCAGTTCAACCCCAAGCTGTCAGTTCAGGCACTGAATCCAGGATCTTATTGCTATGAAGCCAAAGTGCTACACACTTAGATATACTAACTAACTATAAAGTTATGGATCAGTTTCTTTTCTAGCGTCACCCTTGAAACTAAAGCAATTTAATCAATTGACAGAAGGAATACAACCAGAAATATATCCGCAGAAATTTTCTCTAAACATATGAGCATCTATGAGGATGTGGCAATATGTGCCTTTCAGCAGAATGACAATCCAAAACTAATTACGAAGGAAACCCAAAGTTGGTTCCATAGGATGCCAATTAATCTGTCAGAATGATGCAGTTAATCACCAAATCTGGACCCAGTAGACAATTTGTGGAAGGAACTGAAGATGACGATTCACCATGTTTGCCCACAAAGTCAATACAAAGATTTGTATTTAACAATGTGCCAAAGTCCTTCTAAACACTCTTAAGAGATTTGTCATGTCATAGAGAAAGCATCCTGATCCTTAAATGGCAGACAATAACTTCACCACTTTTTTTTCTGTATTTAATGCTTAAAATAAAATATTTTAGTTTTTATTATTTGCTAATTCCGAGTGGCACAGTGGCTTAGTGTTTAGCACGTCTCCCTTTCAGCGCTTGGGATCCAGGTTCCAATCCCGATCTTGGTGGAGTTTCCCCCGGGTTCTCCGGCTTCCTCCCACAGTCCAAAAACATTGATTTAAGATGAATTGGCTGTGTGTAAGTGTGTGCCAGTCATAGATTGACGCTCTGTCCTGGGTGTCTCTGCCAGTTTTTACCTACAAATATGGCAAATTTTAAGCTGTATGTCATTCTGTTTTTTGTAGTGCGAGAAATTTGTTCATCACACAATTCCTACTACATGCTGATTTTGGAAAGTGTTTCGTAGAAGTATAATGCCACTTCAAACTAGATGACCATATTTAGGAATAAACCTGTGGCAAACATGGTCAGTGGTATCACAATCACATTGGCATGAACAAGTGGGTGATTGGTTTATGAAAGGCAGTCTGGGAAGTGTAACAATAATGCATTGATCACAATCCTGATGGAAATGAAAATTCCTCCTGCAGAAGATCACAATGAAGTATGTATCCATGATCATTTTCTTGAAAAAAAAAACAGGTACCAAAAGCATAGGCAGTCGATTTCAGTGTTCAAACAGATACAGTGTGACTTAACATTTAAAGATTTTCAGCATTTCAGGTCAAAGATATCAGTCTTTCCTCCAATCTTTCAGTCAATGTAGCATCAAGAACAAAGGCTTTCTAATACCTAAACGGACTGACTGCTTTAGTGAGTCCTTACCAGTTCCAGAGAAAAGCTTCCCATTGATCTTCAGTGAGCCTTTGACACTGGGGGTATAAAGTCATTGCACTAAATCCTGTGAAAAAGTCTGACTGCAATCAAGTGCAGTGTCTTTGCTAAAGACCACCAGCAAAGCAAAATGTGCAAAGTAAATCTTTTTGCCCTTCCATATTCTCATTTGCATGTGAACAACTCGGTCTTTTCACTGCAAGTGTTGCACTTGACGAAGCAACACCACTGGAACTTACAGTTACACTGCCACACGCGGGTGTATTGGTGGGTGTCATGACCACGGCCGCAACACATCAGGTTGCAGCCATCGGGATTGGGTGAAGTGTGGTTGCAGAGGCGTCCCCTGGTGCCTGTGCTGCCAGTCAGCACATCCTCCTCACAGTAGTTGGGCGAGCGCTCCAGGTACACCAGGTCCGTATCAGTGGGCTTTATAAAGTCATGAGATTGTTTTAGTCGCAAGAAGGACGGCTGGCGCAGTCGGGTGGCCCGCACTACTTCCACCTGCACAGCAGCACCATAGCGCTCTTTCAGCACGTAGCCTATCTCTCGAAACTTTGGTAGCGTTGTCCAGCACGTCTTGGTAGTGCAGGAGCCGGATACGCCATGACACTTACACTCCAGTTTCATCCTCTCCTCCAAGATCTGAGCAAGAACATAGCAAGCACCTTTAGAGTACAAACCAGTAGCACATACAATATAGTTTTATATATATATATATTTCCTGACTTTAAATTAAAATGTATTTTCCTCAAAATAATTTACTATTTGTAATGCAAAGATTGCAAAATGCAAAGTCTTTTACCTGTTTGATCATTTAGTCTTAATTTAACATTTACATTACCTTATTGTAACTCCATTTAACTACTTAACTTTCTGCTGATACCGCTGCTCACATAAACGACACTGAAAGTTACATAAAGAATTGCTCATTTTTATTTTCTATGCTGAATAGTTGAGCTTGTGATCAGGTGAACTGATGCTTCTACTTAGACAAAGCTATTTCTTTGTAGGCATAGTATTAACTTTGCACAGATTAACTCTGCGGACACTGGAACTAAAATGTATTTCATCAGATCTGACAGTTGTGGCATTAACAATTTCATGCAGCTAAACGATTGAGGAAATGCTTGACATTCTGCTTCGAGTCGTTGTGGAAATACGAACCAAAACCCATTATTCTGTGCAATTCTGTGCAATGCCTCAATAAGTTTTGCCAGCTATATGTCAGATCTGGGAGGAAAAATTAAGCTTTTGCCAAAACATACCTTGTAATTTTCTCTACCTTCTGAATTCCACATCAGAAGATGAGAAAAATGCCCATGACTCTCAAGTAACCATTTGTGTATACAGTTACGTATGACTTAAATGTGGATATTTTTTCTTAATACATTACTGATACGTTTCGCAGGCGGTTGACTGTGAGCCACTCCATCTATGGTTGAGATTCTCTCTGAATTAAAGGGGTGGAAGACATTTCATCATCAGGACTAAAATAATATTACCACAGTTTTTTTCCCTCATCCCTTGACTGCCATAAAAAACTTTCTAGTTCACCTAAAACCATGTAACAGCTAATCAGACTGGTTGTCTACATTAAAACCTGTCTGATGTTGACTTAATGTTTTGGCTGGGATCCACTAGTGGGCCACTGATAAAGCTGATTTGGCTATGTATAAATAAAGCAAGTGAGTAAAAGAGGGGAAGAGAAAGAGCCTAGCAATAATATCCTGTATCCTGACTTAATGCGCTGTAATTCAATGAATGGACTGAGGGGCTGTGGCAGCCATCCAACTGGCAGCCTCTGCATGGATTGGTCTTTGCATTCCTGTCACACACGATGAAAGCCTGAACTCCATAATAACCACTCTATTAGGTTCTGTAACTCTACTTCTGTATGGCCATGTTATCCATATCAGCCGTTATTTTTTTGGAGAAAGGGATCATGTCAGGCTTAGCTGAATAGAAATCAGAACCTATTGACAATGCATGATAACATGCCTATATAATTCCACATATGGCAATTAATTAGTTTAATATACACTACGTGGTAAACTGCCCTTCTACAACTATGAGAGCTTTTATGACATTAACTAGTCTGTAAACACGTTTAAAAGTATATCTAATCATTTATAAATTTTACCTACTTTTATGTCAACAGTATATTATATAGTTATCCATATTTTCCACCATTAGTCTGACTCTTCTCTGTGACTAGCTACCTGTTCTTACAAATTTACACAGCCAAAGAAAACCTACATATTCAGTATTGTTATTCAATCTAGCAGATACAATTTACTTCTCTTAGACTGTTGACAAAGATAATGGTGGCATCATCAGAAATTAGTGCTGGCTTATTATTGTGTGTAGCATTTGTCTTTAATACCTTTCTGCCCGCCTCATTATTGTGCAGATTCATAAGCCTGCGGGCATTTTTTTTAATCTCACGAGCATCCACAAATCGCCTAGAGAATTCCACTCCATATTTGACATCAGCTGAGCAGCCACCCCATTTCCATCCTTCCTCTTGGTTTTGGTATCCCTGCTTCTCTCTGTCACAACCACAGTGACTCAGGTTGCCCTGACTGCAGGCTGCTGTGACTGCATGGGCCACCCCAGCCGCCGTGATGGCGTAGGTGAACGCTGCCTCCCTGCTGCCTAGGGAAAAGAAGCAGACTTTTCTCATATTGTGTGTGGAAAATGCCGCAATGTGTGTTTATTGGTAACTTGGCACAAAACAAATGAATGTGAATTATTATGATTCTACAATTGTTGTGCCAAGATTAAAAAAACACATGTAATGAAAACCAGTAGAAACATTTTAAGCAATTAACAATTAATTTAGGGTAGCACCGAAGTACATGAATATGGCATAACCATGGCATTCTGCAACCTGCTTTTTTGCAGTTATTATTTTATTTTAAGAATAAATGACTTGAATTGATTTTTATTCAAGATAATTTTATTTCTTCTTTTATGATATATTATCAAGATCTACTATATTGACAGATAATGTTACTTGATGTAAATATTCTCTTGATTTGTTTATTTTTCCTATTTTTTGACATAAATGATGCTATAGGTTAGGTGGTGGTGCATCATTTATCAGAGCAATGTTACTTACAGAAACATGATTTGAAAGAAGAATTAATTAGAATAAAAACCTGTTTGTAATCTCATCATAAAGGCAGTGTTTAAAGTGTGCAAAACGACATGAATTGCACTAATAAAGCTTAGTTGGAATATGTAATGAGCTTAAGCAGGTGCAGTGACTTGCTGAACATATTCTGTTCACTCTTATATGTATACAAACTTAAACTTAAAAGTTAGTAAAGTTGTTAAAAGTCTAATGTAGGGTGAAACACATTAGGTTTGTAAGCTATTTCCATTAACTTTATGTTAACACATAATTAATCATCTGCTTTAAAGTATGTCACAACAGCTATTACCGTTTTAAGATTTACTAGTATGCTTCAAAAGAAGCTGGGAGATAAAAGTGCCCCCTGCTGGTGGACAATGAGCCCTAACGCTTTCTGCAGCTTAAAGACAGCAGGGTCTTTACACTTGGAAAACTCTCAAAAGACAAATTATATAAAAACACAAAACATGTACAAGCTTGCATGTATTATAAATAAAACTGTCATGCTTATCTTTAGCGTTCTGTGTAAAGATCCCTCTTGTCATATTGGTGCTTTTATCCAATTTATCCAAAAGCTTGTTTAATACATTTCTTTAGCATAGAATATATTGTGGCATTATTAGCTAAAAAAAACATTATATTCAGTTATATTATACTGATCTAAATATAATAATAGTGTCTATAATCGAATGCAAATCATTTTGAATAGCCGTCGACCTCTTTCCATAGTCTAATTGTGCTTGTTTGCCTTGTTTGCCTTTAACAGAAAGACCTCCCCAACTGCAAAACAGATATGTTTCATAGAGGTCTGCCAAACCTTAATAGAGTGATTGTTGCTGCTGGATTATACACATCATTTGACCACATATTGCCAACACAAAACATTTTTGACTGAACGATCATTTGTATGATTTCTCTATATGAAACCCTATTACTAAGTCATGAATCCAGAAAATGCAAACCCCTGTCCTGTGCCCCCGCTTAATGTTATGCTTTTTCAGCTATAAATGTGTGCCCAGTGCTAGAAGACTTTAAATTCCAAATGCCATTACTAGTTATTAAGGAACAGATTCTCCCATTGCTTTCTTTATTTTGTCTAAAGTATCAAATTCCAGTGTTGCATAGAAATATGCAAAACACACCACCTAATTATTTCCACAACACACATACACACATCTGTAATACAGAAAGCATATACCAGAGTGAACTACTGACCCACTCGCAGTTCTTGGCCAAAGACAGTCCTTTCACCAAGGGCAGAGCAGTTCCAGCGGCCATAGCGAAACTGGTACTGGCATTCATTGATGCCCATCTGAGCTCCCTCACCGATGACAATAATGGCATCTGGGCGACTCTGGCAAATGGCACGTTGTCGTGGAGCCAGGCCAGGGATCTTGTTGCAGATGATATTGGCACCAAGCGCCACCACTGAGGACAGAGCCCTGTAAGGCAAAATTAGTCAAATGTCATGAATCAATAACCAGGGTTTTACAAACTTTTCTTTTTAATAGAAAACTCATTTTTTTCCAAATAAACTATGTAGAACTTTAAGGAATTATATTTTAATAAATAAAATAAATGGCATTATTTTATGATTTATTAACAGCAACAAACATGTCACATCTTGTCCCTGACCAACAATGAACAACGGATAATAACTCGTAACAGGCGCTGTCCAAACAAATAAACAGGTATATAAAATTACCAAACATATAACTGTCTTTGAGACACAAAAATGTAGATGTCACATTTCATTTGAGCTTAAATTAGATAAATCCAATAAGAGTTAAATGTCAAAAACATGCCATTTAAATGGCACAGATACACTTTAATACAAATTCATACACTTCTGCATCAAGTCTCAACCACCTGCACTTGCCAGACTACTTTGTTCTCTCTGTTTGAATCTGTAAAGGGTTAACGGGCAGCATTTTGAATGCATAGATCCACATGTGCAAAGCCTCGAAATAATAGGGTCCTCTTTGTTTGCACTTCTCATAACTGAGCCTTTTATTCTGGTTGAACGATAGCAAAAGAAAGCTCTGGGAGCTAAGTACATTCTGCAAAGAGTCCACAGTGTATACATGTATATAATACAGGAACAATGTTATACCATTTCATAATGTAATACTAACCTTAACATAATAATGAGCACTTGAGAAACTGTATCCATGCACTTCATCTAGTTTAAACCTCCACTCTGCAGTTCAATGGAAAGATTTGAATGTATGGTTCTTTAATATCCCCACTGGGCAAACAGTATTAAAAGACATACTGAAAATGATTGAAACATTAAAGATCGGAGCAGAGTGCCATCATGCATTACTCTCACTCACTTCATGAACAGCTTTTGATAGACAATGTGAATGTTTTTGTTAAATGTATTAGTAGTAAGCACTGGGCATTGAGCATGGCTGTCCTGTTAGGAAAATGGAAATGTCCAGTAATTGCCAATTGGAAAACCAGAGCTATTTGGAATTAACTTAACTGTTTTCCAGAGCTGGTTACATTACTTGACAATTTGAATTTTGGAGATTTTACATTCTTGTGTGGTTTCGGGCCAGTGCCCTTTGTTTGTAGGAAAAAATCTCCTACGTTAAAATTAATAATAGAAGGCTAAGCAGAGGCATGTATGTTGTATTAAATTAAGATCTGTCATATTTCTAAGATTTGTCATTCTGTTAGTTTTAGCCATTCAGTGTAAAGGGTCTCATATATCCCTCTGAAATATTTGTTGTTTTGCCCAGGGAGGGATAAAACGCATTTGCTGCACTGATTTAAAACTTAATTATTATCATATAGGCCTGATAATTAGTGGATTCCACATGTTGAATTTTATATAATAGGCCTGGAGAGGATGTTAAATCAATTCTGCGAAACTAGGCATAACGTTTCTTTAATGAAAACAGATTTAACAAGTAATCACAACCACCCAACGACGTGTCTATTTACACAGTAATTAAATGTAGTTGTGATCACTGCTGCGCTAAGTAACCTAAATAATCCAACTCCATGGTGGTTCTTCTGTTTCTTTAACCCAGACTGGTGCAGAGATTTGCACATGTTCTCGAGCAGGTGCGCCCTATAATAAAGCTCCAAACCCCATGACAATAAGCGAGAAGAGTAAACACCTGTCGCTCAGACAAGCCCACGCTTCTACTCACGAACAGAACCGCACAAGCAATAAACCGGTCTACCGAGAGCAGGCAGTGATGGAACACGCACAGGTAGCTGCCGCTGGTGAGGATGAGGAAGAGCTGGGAGTAGGAGACCGACAACAGAGCGGCGCGCGGCGACAGTACGCGCATGGTGGTGGCATGGGGCAGCAGGATGGAGACTGCCGAATCGCTGCCGGGCTCCCGGGATTTGCGGCGGTTCGTTTGCGGGAAGCTTCCCAAACTCCCGGAGCGTTTCGAAAGCGAGGGAGCGCTACAGAGGGTCCGGCGTCGCTGGAGAGCAGCCCGGCGCGTCCCCACATCTCCTGCCCGCGGACGCTCTGAGCGCGCGGGTGTGCGCGTGTGTCCGCGCGCTGCTGGGGATCTCCGAGTCGCGGCTTGCAGCTCCCACACCCTCTCTCCCCGAATTGCCTTGCCATTGGCAGAGGAGGAGGAGGAGAGCCTTCCATCCGCCCACATTTTGGGGAGTACGCAGGACAGCTGGGTGAATCTCATCCTCCTCTCTCTCTGCAGCTGGACAGACGTCCCTGTTGGGCAGAGTTCTGTAATTCCATCCATCCATTATCTTACGCTTTATCCTGTACTAGGGTCGCCGGGGGAGGGGGGGGGACGTTTCGGGCGCTGGGCAGATACACCCGGGACTGGGCGTCATACGCTGGGTACTCACTCACTCACAGACACACTCTGTATGGGGCAATTTGGAGCATTCAATAGAGCTTGAGCCATGTTTTGTGGGAGGGAGGAAACGGAGAACCCGGAGGAAACCCATGCAGACACGGGGAGAAGATGGAAACTCCACCCAAAGTGGGATTCCAAATGGGAATCCCTAGTGCTGAGAGGCCAACGGTCTAAGCAATAAGCCAACGTGCCGCCCAAGTTCAGTAATCATCCATCCATCCATCCATTATCTTCCGCTTGATCCTCTATTAGGGTCGCAGAAGGGTTTCCCATGCCCATCCAGGGGAGAACGTTTTGGGCACTGGGCATATACACCCAGGACAGGGCGCCAATCTATTGCTGGGCACACACTCACTCACACAGACACACTCTATATGGGGCAATTTGGAGAATTCAATTGAGTTTGAACCATGTTTTTGGACTGTGGGAGGAAACTGGAGAATCCGGAGGAAACCCATGCAGACACGGGGAGAAGATGGAAACTCCACCCAAAGTGGGATTCCAACTGGGAATCCCTAGCGCTGAGCGGCGAACGGTCTAAGCAATAAGCCAATGTGCCGCCCAAGTTCAGTAATCATCCATCCATCCATCCATTATCTTCCGCTTGATCCTCTATTAGGGTCGCAGGAGGGTTTCCCATGCCCATCCAGGGGAGAACATTTCGGGCACTGGGCAGATACACCCAGGACAGGGCACCAACCTATCGCTGGGCATACACTCACTCACACAGACACACTCTATATGGGGCAATTTGGAGAATTCAATTGAGTTTGAACCATGTTTTTGGACTGTGGGAGGAAACTGGAGAATCCGGAGGAAACCCATGCAGACACGGGGAGAAGATGGAAACTCCACCCAAAGTGGGATTCCAACTGGGAATCCCTAGCGCTGAGAGGCCAACGGTCTAAGCAATAAGCCAACATGCGGCCCAAGTTCAGTAATCATCCATCCATCCATTCATTATCTTCCGCTTGATCCTCTATTAGGGTCGCAGGAGGGTTTCCCATGCCCATCCAGGGGAGAACGGTTCGGGCACTGGGCAGATACACCCAGGACAATCTATTGCTGGGCACTCACTCACTCACTCACTCACTCACACAGACACACTCTATAAGGGGCAATTCAATTGAGTTTGAACCATGTTTTTGGACTGTGGGAGGAAACTGGAGAATCCGGAGGAAACCCATGCAGTCACAGCGAGAACATGGAAACTCTACCCAGATTGGGATTGGAACTGGGAGTGCTTTTGGCATGCAACCTTAAGAGTTCCAATAGTGTGCACTTGGACACATTAGGAAGTTTAGACATCGTTTAGGCAACTTAGAGATTATTCACGTTAGTGTTTTGTATTATTGTAAAGACACAATTATAGAATAATAATATGTGAATTTTCTGATTCTGTAAGGAAGATGTTTATCGTTCTATAAATCTCCCTTGTTTACATTTTTCTTTCTACTATTTGCTGATGAGGTTGCCCCCATATTCCCAAATATCATTGATATGTGAGAGTGCTCTCCCTGGTGGTGCTGCATACAAGCTGCAGTCTCACAGCCTACCAGGGCACAGAAATTTACAAGCGGTTAAGGCTTAAAATATGTCTACAAATAAACTGTAGCAAATAGTCTGTTTTGAAAGAAGTGGGGTTAAGGTTGAAGAATCAAAGTAAGACGCGTTTAACGTCGCTTTTAAGATGCTTTTCGCAAACATCGGACTGTTTGTCCTGACTGAAAGGCTATGGGGGATTGTAGGCGGAGGTGGCCCAGTGTAATATCATAAAGCTTCAAAGAGTGGACACGTTTATGAGGCTTTCCTGCTCGAACACTAAGATCAAAGTGCACTCAATAGTGGAGGTCTCGCGTGTGTCTTTAAGAGATGTTTCCAACAGACACTAATGTAGTGCAAAACAGATACTCACTGCAGCTAATGGATCACATTCGATTAACCTGGACTCATGGCGTCTTCCATCAGACACATTTAGGTGCTCTAAGTCATCAATCTCTTAATTATGTTATGTAGTGTCTATACTTTAAATCCTATTTGACATTAGACAGCTTCTACAGATTATATTCAGTGCAGGCTTTCTCACCCAACGGGCTTATGGGTAATGTCTCTGACAAGCAATCTACCCATAGCTCTATTAAACACTGCGGCAAAAAGATTTCTCCAAGACAGAGTAAGGAAATCTTATGAGCTGCCATTGCTTGTGTATTCGAGCATATTTCTCAAAGCCAAAACTGCACTTTAGCTAGTCAGAAGCTTATATAAATGATATCTGTTTCTTTTCAGTTTCTCCAGGTTGTAGTAAAATACAATTGACATGTTTCCTGGATAGAACACAAACCTGATTCTGCTCTTCTTAAAAAAAGAACATGTTTGTTAGAACATCAGAACTACAGTATTAGAGGTGCTTTAATTGTAAAAGGCTACAAAGATATTGTCTAAAAATTAAATGTTCACTACACAGAAATAAATAACAACTGCCAATTAACATAAGCTTTTTTATAAGTTTTGAAGAAATATTGGTTTTACCCATTGAATTAATAATCACATGCTAATATAATAAAAAAAAATCGGCGAGTCATTCAGTAAAGTCATGCTGTTTAGGTTAGGATACAGACACGGAGCTGAAAATATTGCATTAGTGCTTTGGGATGTCCCCTGTGCTTCCCAAATAACATGGATTGCATATTTATTTTCACTGCCCTTTGTCTGTTTTGATTTTGATTGTGGTTTTAGCTTGTAATTCTTTCTGTACATGTGGGACTTTGGGTAATATAAAGGGGAAAAGGAGAGAGTTTGGAGAAGGATTACAAGAACCATGATCCTGAACTCAATGTGTTCTAAATGTGGCTATTTGCATTAACCCTTCCTTCATTTAAAGCTTTGATTTTAGATTTATTCAATAATGTTAAATTATTATAAGCAGCGATAAGCATTCTCTTGTAGTTTAAGGCATACATGTTTAATGTTAATGTTATTAAAACATATATACCATGTTTAAAAAATAACCTAAATCATTTTAGATGATTTTATGTTGCAAAGGAGTTCACAAGAAGATTATATCAACAGAGAGTCCTACGAAACAATATAATAAAAGATTTGGGGGGAAAATATTATTAATCATCTGTGTAAATAATAATGTGAAAGTCAGAGGCTAAAACATTGACCCAAAACATATCACCGCTACACGTTCATATAGAAACAATTTCGAAATCATTTGCCCTTCCACTTCCTAACTCAAAAAAACCAAACATTAATAATAAATTGGCAGATGGCGAGGGTTACATTTAACACAGCTGTCCACCAGAGAGAGCTACTGTCACACTAGTGACGTCTGTGCACTGCAAAAGTCACCTATGTTGATTTATCTATTCATTCATTCATTATCTCCCGCTTTATCCTCTATTAGGGTCGCGGTGGGGTTCCCCATGCCCATCCAGGGGAGAACATCTCGGGCGCTGGGCAGATAGACCCAGGACAGGGCGCCAATCCATCGCTGGGCACACACTCACTCACACAGACACACTCTATATGGGGCAATTTTGAGAATTCAATTCACTTGATCCATGTTTTTGGACTGTGGGAGGAAACCGGAGAACCCGGGGGAAACCCACGCGGACATGGGGAGAACATAGAAACTCCACCCAGATGGGGATTCGAACCGGGAATCCCTAGCGCTGAGAGGCGAACGTGCTAACCACTAAGCCACCGTGCCGCCCGTTGATTTATCTAGATATAGATAATCTTTTATTCTCTTATTAATGTTATCTGCCATTTGCGAGTGATATTTAATATGCATCAGGCATTTAACAAGTGTTTTGAATGTACACATTCCTTAATGTATATATTATATATACTTTATATCTTATAATGGGTTTAAATAAGACTATTATATTATTACTATCCATTATGTGGAAGCGGCACGGTGGCTTAGTGGTTAGCACGTTCGCCTCTCAGCACTAGGGATTCTCGGTGGAGTTTCCATGTTCTCCCCGTGGCTGCGTGGGTTTCCTCCGGGTTCTCCGGTTTCCTCCCACAGTCCAAAAACATGGTTCAAGTCAATTGATTTCTCCAAAATTGCCCCATATAGGTTCATAATTCACGTTATACGTTTTAGACATTCCTGGGAAATAATACAAAAAGGATGTTTCGTGTTTTATAGTGATCTTAAATATATGTAAAGCCTGGTTAAAGCAAATCTGGTTTATTTAAAGCTTAGTGGTTAGCACGTTCGCCTCTCAGCACTAGGGATTCTCGGTTCGAATTCCCATCTGGGTGGAGTTTCCATGTTCTCCCCGTGGCTGCGTGGGTTTCCTCCGGGTTCTCCGGTTTCCTCCCACAGTCCAAAAACATGGTTCAAGTCAATTGATTTCTCCAAAATTGCCCCATATAGAGTGTGTCTGTGTGAGTGAGTGTGCCCAGTGTGAATCCCCATCTGGGTGGAGTTTCCATGTTCTCCCCGTGTCTGCGTGGATTTCCTCCGGGTTCTCCGGTTTGGCGCCCTGTCTTGGGCGTTCTCCGCTGGATGGGCATGGGGAACCCCACCGCGACCCTAATAGAGGATAAAGCGGGAGATAATGAATGAATGAAAAACAAGCACAGTGGGTTTTTACTGTGTTTAGAATGCAGAGTCGATTCTAAGTGATTTATGTAAGTGTAGTTTTTGCAAAAATCCATACGAGGGCGCTGATGTATAGTATTTGTCAGTTAAACTGGGCACCCGTCTGTGTGCCGCCGCCTCGTGATTGTCACTGTTCCCGCCATCTTGTTTCGCTTTTATCACTGCCAAAGCCCGCCAAAAAAATTTAAAAATGTGAAAAGTTATCTGCTGCAATCAGGAAGAACACAAAATACTTAGATAAGAGAGTTTAAAGTTTGTAAGGGGCTAAAACATTAACAGTTTGATCTTAGACACTTATATACATCTAGACTAATTATCATAATTAATAATATCATTTAAATACTAAATTAGAGTGATTATTCTATTATTATTATTATTATTATTATTATTATTATTATTACAGTAACTATTACTACCTTTAAATTCCTTTAGAAATGATCATTTCTCATATCTATTTTGTTTATACTAAAAGCTGATTAGTATAGTCTGTGATAATGTACATTTATTACTGTATTATATCAGTCTTTAATGTCAGGGTGAAATGGGCTGCATTTATATACTGGGTTAAATAGAATCTTTAAAAGAGTATAGAGAATAGACAGAGAATAGAGTTCTGTGGCATGAGTAAGACTGGTATGAGTGAGGATTCAAAGCCCTGTCGCTAACAAAGCTGACCAAGGCATTGGAGTTTGCTTATAATCACACGGGTGAATGCTGAGGTCAACTAAACAGCTAATTCACTATTAATGAAAGCTGTTTTGCGTCATCATTTCGTACATGCCTGTGCATGCCTGCCGAGCCTTAAATAAGAGGAGCTGCTCCTCTGCGAACGTCAGGGACAATCTGGAAGCTGGTAGGCCCTGCAGAGAAAAAAAAAATCACAGTGTGGTGTGTGGAGCAAAAAGCAGAATAGGTTAAAAAAAAAAAGAGAGAGAGAGAGAGAGAGAGAGAAGTTTGTCATTAGGTTGCCCATGCGACGGACGCCCTGTTGGGACAACAGATGTGCGATGATGTCATAGCAGCAAAGGGGTGGTGAGATGCAGGGAGGAGTTAGAGAGATGAGCAAGGACTATATCTGTGCAATGTGCATTTTGGCACTGACCAGAAAGGCAAAAATGGATAGCCATAAGCAAGGAGTGAAAAGAGAAAAGCTCTTCTATGCTTGTGTTTGATCCATGCACAACTCCATGCCATGTTCATTGCAAATTAAAGCCCTGTAACATGCACTGTGCAAATCTTTTTTTTCTTTGTTTATGTGATTTGGTCATGTTTCAGAGTTTAGGACTGAGACATACATCATAGGTCCATAACCTGATGCCATTGACGTGCATTATGTGGAAAAATGTCCTCTGAGGGGTATTTTAGTGTTTAGAGTTTGTGATTTGATGGTGTAACTGCAATGTTAAACTTTCTGCCTTCATCCCTTGACTCTTTTTTCAGTAGAATAAAGGGGTCAATTGTTCCTTTGGTATGCAGTGACAATATCTGTGGTTGTGCTGTGCCAGAAGGGGGGCATCATATAAAATAATCATTGTACTTACTTTCAGCTCATGACAAAGCACAAATACAGCAAATTTGGAAGAGCGCATATGATCTATGTACCAAGTGTTAGCAAGCATGTGTTTGTTTACAATCTAATGTATATCTGAAAATCACAGAGCAGCATATCACACCCTTTTTGTACATTGTCCTTTTTTGTTTTTAGTATTTAAAGGTAGACTATATTGTACTGTAAAGGTGAAGATTGAAAAACTGATAATATAAGAGCATTAACAAGTCAAGAGCAAGAGACAGGTTTGGAAAAAAAATACATATAATTGTTCTAATTTCAGGATGTAAAATCATAAACATTGTTGCTGCACAGTTTGTGTTAGTCATCATTTTATCTTTATTGTAACCTTTAATGCTTACTGAACTCTCTGCCTACTTTTAACATTTGTGGTTGGTGGTTATTCCTCACTGAGATGTTCAAAAATGTAAAAAAATATATATATAAACATTTAAAATATACACAGCAAACCAGATGGATTATAGTCTGTAATTGTAGAACTACAATCTATATAAGTGGAAATAATTAAAGCAGTTTTATTCCTGTGAAACGCACAGCGCATTAATCGTTATTTCCTCATAAAATAATTTAGAGTTTTAACATCTATAACTCTTTTTCTTAATGACAGCAGCATCAACCTGTCACATAAGACTTTTGCCAGATTTCATTAGTGTCTTTTTAATTACTATTTTTTTTGTTTAATTTTTTAAGCCAACATTTCCACTGAGTGGTTGAACCCGCTGTTTCAAATAATCATTTTTTAATGAGATTGGGGTCTAATTTACTTACCAGTTGATGGTCTCAATTAGTGATTAATGTTATTTTTAGAATACTTTTTAAAAAAATATTTAAAAAAAAAAAAAAAAAGGGTTTTTAAACGTTATTTTGGACACTATTTGCTGTAATTATATTTCAGTATACACAAAAGCAGCTTGTTAGACTCTCTTGCCTGTTTCATCCAAGATGGTTTCTCTTTAAATGATTGAATAGCTGTTTTAAATCCTTGTCTCTATTCCAGATTTTTTGCTGCTGCCAAGATTCAGCATCTGCCCTTCTATTATATTTTTTCACTTAGTCAACTTTCTTTCTTTATTGAAGAGGGAAATGAGCAAAAGCTTTTCCAGGTAGAAATCAGACACAAGGTACATGTATGAAAAGACATTAGGCAAAATAAAAAGTTGACATCTTTTATAACGTGGCTACTGACAGCTACTGATTATGGTGCTGTAATTCACTGGACAGCAAAGAATATATTGGAAATCTACTACTGTTGTAGGTGGAAGCTTACAGACATATGGGGCAGTCATTGGCTTGTGGTTAAAGAACCAGCCTTGCACCCTACAAGGTAGAGGTAGAGGTTCCCAAGTTCGATTCTTGTCCTACCAAGTACTATAGATGAAGTGCCCCTGGGCAAGGCACCTAACCCCAATTTCTCCCTGGGCATCATATACAAGGCTGCCCACCGCTCCGGGCACGTTTGCTCACTTTACTCTCTGTGTGTGTGTGTGTGTGTGTGTGTGTGTGTGTGTTTCACTGCACTGCGTGTTAAACCTGGAGGACAAATTCCTTTGTATGTAAGCACAGTAGGCAAAATATATCACTCTATCAGTTTTACTGTCATCCACCAAAAATTGTTTATGTATATATACATGCTGATCATCTGAGAAAAAGTGTGGTGGAGTAGAGTTTCCCAAATTTTCGTTGTGACACAACAAAGCCTGTTTAGCCAAAGATACCATCTGTTGCCACATGTACTTGGTCACACTATCAACCAGGCCATGCACTGTGGTATGATGACCTCTGGATGAGGACGCTGGCTGGCTGGGTAATCATTAACTAGTGGCCTTGAGTAACTCTTGTGTGACAGCCATTGTCTACTACTGAAATCTCAAACATGGATTAAAAGATTTAACCAAACACATGTGAAGAAGTTATATTACTACATATGGTTCAGAATCTGAGAATAGTACAGTTAGTACAGTTAGTCTACAGTTTTACATATGATTGTGTGTGGCAGATTAAACACAAAATACTGTATAGAAAAGGTTTGTTTTCAAGTAAAAAAAGCAACTAGTTTTTGAATAATCACAATTATTTTTTACACTGCCAACATTTTACATTAAAATGTCATTAATAAGGATGTTTAAAATTAATCTTCTTATTTTTTTTGTTTACTGATTTAAACTCATATTTAGTAATGATTATACTTCTAATGTGTTTTTTTTGTAAAACCAATGTTCATTGTCTTCCTTTAAAAAGATTGACCTTGGCAAAGATTTTATTTCTTTTTTATAACAATGGTTCTAATTTAAAATCATACTTGTAATTCACTGTTTTTCACACACTAGCTCACTATTTGCAGGACTTTTTCGGCCTTAGAATTAAATAAGTAATATTGCTTTGACTGTACAGTACACTGTATAAATAATTGTTATTTTTAAAATGTCTGATGAATATTCTTAAGAGTTTTGGGTGTGGCATTGTGACACCCCCTTGGTTGTTAGGGATGAGTGCTGCTCTCTCTTTCTCATAGGCCCACCCCCTTTGACACTGCCATCTCCAGGCTTTCCCAGAATGCCCTGTCTGAGAGCACTGGCCTGAAATAAAACTAAGAGGGCCCTCACGGAGAGAATGGGAGCTTTGTCTCAGCTGCCATTTACACTGTCTGGGGGCATAGAAGGAGAACTCAAAGAGAGTGTCTGATTGCAAATTAGCGCAGCGCGGCCCCGCTGCTCCCCTCCCTCCTGTGCTTTCACTCTGTAGGGGTGAGAAGTGGATAAAGTCCTGCATAAAAGTTGCATTAAACAAAATTCCATCTTTCAGGTCCATTGATGACCAGTGCCTCATTCCATATAAAGGAAACATATTCACTTAATATTCTGCTTTGGACATTTCCTTTACCAATGTGCATTTTCCCACCTCACTTAAGGCTTGATTATTATGCAAGCAATGTTGTGTCTGAATCGGTAATTAGTTAAAGACAAAAGGCAGTCTCACAGCACTGCAGACGAGGCCGTGTTACATCAGGACCCTTTCTAAAATATTTTATCAAGAGATTGACACACGTCATAAGAGTAGATACAGTCAGATGCCAAACAAGATGAACAAAAAAGATGCAATAATGCAAACCTTTTAATATGTTTGTCATATTATGAACATAATTCTGGAATAGAATATGTATTCTACAATACAACTTAAATATATTCACTCTTTGTTCACTTTTTTTAACCTTACGATAATAGCACATGATTTCTTTAATATAAACCTTTTTATTTATTTGCTGTAAGTTACTCATTCCAATTTCATTTTGTTCCAGAACAGACAGAGAGAACTAACCAAATTCCAGTTTGCGTACTTGTCCTTGCAGCACTCAATTCATGTATATATCTATAATATGTCATCTCATAAAGAGCATATCCTCTAAGCTAACAGTGTGGATAGAAAATATAACTGTTTATATAACCAGTTATATACAAAGAAATGACTAAATAACTGTCAGTGTTAGATTTTAAATGTGTATATATTTCTAAGAGCAAAAATTCATTTATAATTTCTCTTTTCAACCCAACAGTTAAAGTTTATTGCATGTTATATATAAAGTGAAAGGTTTCTCCCAGTAATAACACATTACTATTTAATAACTACAAATGCATATTAAAATGACTACTTTAAAATTGTAAGGCAGAATATAACGTGATTTTAAACGTTTTGCTTTATTATAGGCTAATTATTGTTAATGTTCGAACAAAATCCGACTGAATATTCTATAGAAAAAGCCAGCACGCTTTGAACAAATTTACAGGTACTTCACTGACTCTATAGCTTTATATTTTACAATTACCAAAACCCATTTCTTTTCCCAAATCCGACATTATCACGTATGTTGCGTGTAATAAAATTACGGAAATGCCCCACTTTCCTGCCCCAGTCAGTAT
This sequence comes from Corydoras sp. C115, assembly GCA_019802505.1. Lineage (NCBI taxonomy): Eukaryota > Metazoa > Chordata > Actinopteri > Siluriformes > Callichthyidae > Corydoras > Corydoras sp. C115. The sequence goes on along the minus strand of JAFMOC010000017.1, from coordinate 3,692,835 downwards.
TGATAATGCAATCACTTGTTGCAGTAGCACTTGTAGAAATGTCGGCACAAGCTATAATGCGCATCTTAAAGAATTGATTTAGTAAAGATTAAAATAATTAGAAGGGTTACACTTACAGTAACACGATTTGCGGGTAGACCAGTTAAAAGCCTTTAATGGTGCAACCCGACGTCCTTCTTTCATTCTTGCTCCTTGGTGCAGTTGTATTAAACTACATTTATGGAAGTTAGTAGTCTGGGCCTTAAAAAAAAGAAAGCTTTCCGTTAATTAAAACGCAGACTGAAGCATAAAACGGAGCGTTTTTATAACGTGTATACTGTATTTGTAGTCTTAGATGCAGCCTGTAAAACAAAGCACTGCCTGGAAAGATGAAAGTGTACGGAACACTGCTGCTCGTTCTCTTAATGCAGCGCAGTTTAATAAGGTTCAAAGATCCAGATATATTATTATTATTATTATTATTATTATTATTATTATTATTATGTATAAGCTGCCAGGCTTATGCTCTATGGAGGCAGCACAAATAGGTAGAAAGGTAAAGCAAGGATTGTTTTGTATTTTATATTAAGGATAACCCTCCCGTTTGATCTATTCTCCCCACGGTGTTATTCAAAGTTGGTTTAAAAGTTGTATTTGTATAATTGTAGCTGCATTTGTTTGTAAAACGATGGGAATGAGTACACACACACACACACACACACCATTAAAACTGTCTGAAACTTCCTGTCTGAGTTACTTTATAAAGGCAGTCGTTTTTCTGGTTTGTGTTTTTTTTTTTTGTTGTTTTTTTTTTGTAAAACCGTGGCTTTAACAGATTTCTAGCAGCTGGTGGCTGTTTTCCTCTTTTTTCCGGTTCGAAGCAGGCACAACTATCAAATGGCGTCGAGGTGCGTGTCCTCGTTGACCTTATTCGCTTATTTTCGGAGCGAGTACGTAGCAACGAAGCCGCGCAGCGAGCGGCCACCATTGTCTCGAGTTCTCCCGCAGAACCGCGAGTATGTTCCGCGGGGTGAGCGGTGTGAGTGTCCGGGCGCCGGCGTTCCACGCTGGGGAGAGTTTGTTTGTACGCCGCCGTGCGCGTCTTGTGGAACGGCTCGCTCCGGAGCCTCGGTCACCTCACATGAACCCGTTCACCAGCAGCGAAGGCTGTCAGGCCGCTCCGCCGAGCGCCGCGGGGAAGGAAAGGTGGGGGAGAAACAATCGTTCCAAAACACGGGGGGAGCTTTAAAAAAAGACGCCGTGTTTATCGGGGTGTTTTATCGGTTTGAGACGCCGGGTTGGGCTCCCTCGGTTCTTTTTACGGCGACGAGCGGACGATGTGGCCGTGCTTTTTCCCCCGCCTGTCTCCGTTTCGAACCGAGAGTCGTTAACAAAAGTAACCGAGGAGACGAGAATTCGCCATGGCCGAGAATGACAGCTCTTCACCGTCTCTTTTCACTCCCGAACTTGAACTTGAACTTCCCAGCTGCCTCGTAAGATCCTCGTCCGTCTTTGCGTAAGTTTATTTTATTATGCACAGAATAGCGTTTTTAAGTTACACTTACAAAGCGAAAGCTGGAACCGAGTGAGTCTCTACAGCACGCTGCAGAGTTATTATGACTCTGATCGGCTGATTAAACTTAATTCCACGATTCTGTTATGCAACCAGGTTCACAGAGGACGTGACCAATTCCGAGACATTAATAGCGGCATAAGCCTTCCCTCAAGAAGTGAGGACACCTGAAAAGCGCGTTAGATCAATACCTTTAGATAAGAACTATAAGCTTTATTCTCAGCCATTATTATTAACCCCAAAAGCATCCACGACATGTTCCTTTTATTACACACCAATATAAACAGCAGAATCAGGTCCCATGATTTATTTTCACTTCATGCAAAAACACTAGTTCATTACAAACTTTAAAATATCTTTGCACTCTGTTTGAAATAAGCATCCATTAAGCCTCTATTCTGAGAAAACCCCCTTTCTTACACCCTTTTCAGGCAAACCTTTTCCTGCAGCCTATCCCTTAACCCTAGAGAATCTGGATGTCACACAGCTTAATGTTATCTAATTCGGTTTTCATCCATTATAAGAATTTAGGCTTTCCCCAACTCTCTGTGCCTTATGAAAATGATGAATTAAAGCCATAATGGTTTATGTGCATTAAGACAAAGGTCAGGTTCTAAGGCCTGCATTCACTGTTCTCTGTTTGTTCAGTAATGACTCATAGCTGGTTTATTTTAGAAGCTAAAGAGCCATATCTGCTAAAAGATTAAGTTAGCCTAAATGATTGCAACACGGAACTGATTAGAATCCTAACAGACAGTCAAGGAGCCGTATTCTTTAGAAAATTAAGCTATTCCCTTAGACATTCAATCGTCTAGGCTACAAGCTGCCACAATATTTTATTACAAGCCAAACAGGCTGCACAATCATTTCACTCCGGCTGCCTTCCTAAGAACTGCTTCAGCATTTACAACGGCAGATTCGAAGCTGTGTGTGATATTGGGTGGTTTGCTTTATATATAATTCCTCATATATAAGTTAATAAGAAGATTAGATTGCTGATGAAGATTATTCATCGTTAATGTGGTTTTTGGTTTGAGAGCCATTTTAGATTCTGCGCTTTTCACTGGTGTTGTTTTTACTTTTTGGCAGAAATTTACATTCAGAAATGGTAATTTTTTTTGTGTAAAACAGAATAATTGGGTAAAGAGTATTTTCTTGTCGAAGATAGGTGCATATGGGTAAGGGATTAAAAAAAAAATGCGTGTGGGTGTGTGTGTATGTGTGTGTGTGTTTTACAGTGGTGCTTTAATAATGTAAACTTGTGCACATTTTCTTCTAACCTTTCGTTTGTTTTTAACAGGTAAGCATTGTTTCTCAATTATATCTTTAATTTTTAAAGACTTTTTAAGACTTTGTTAATAGTTTCTTAGGCACAAAGTAAATGTGTTTGTTCATGCAGTCAAGCCACGTTGTAAAAATAAAGTCTGTGCTAAAGCGGTTATATAATAAAGGAATAGTACTGTTTAGATAAAAATTTATGCAAATTACATGTTAGTTTAAATAAACTTCATCAGCAATGTATTTGATCTCTTAGGCTTTTATCCATATTATTGTTTTACAGTAATATAATGATTGTTTTTTTTTAAATAAAATAAAATCCAGTTTCATAATTACCTGACTGGGTTAGTATTAAAGACACATACACAAATTTAGATTTTCAAGATATAATACAAACAATATGCAGATTCAAAGCCGAACATTATTATCTCCCAAGTATGTTTTGAAAATTTACAAATTTAATGTTTATACAAGTAATATTTAACTATTTAATAGATTTTGAAAATAGTAGAGCCTGCTGGTTTTTGTTGGTAATTTTTATGTAGCATATCAGAGATTATTTAATAATACGATGCTGCTGAAATCGAGTGTGTGATACCTACCTGATGCTAAATTGATAGCTATAAGCTAACGAGTAATAATACTGGTTTGGAAAAATTGTAGATCTTAAGAAAATAAATGTAATTTTCTATACATTTTTGTCATTTGGTGATAAGTTTAAAAACAAGGTTTTATTTTATTAGTAACATATGTTGTTTTATCCTTGTAAATATAGTTGATATATCTATCTATCTATCTATCTATCTATCTATCTATCTATCTATCTATCTATCTATCTATCTATCTATCTATATATATATATATATATATATATATATATATATATATATATATATATATATATATATATATATATATATATATATATTATTATTTTTTTTTTAACTAAACTTTTTGATTTACAAACCGGCCGGCTGTCATTGCAGACTGACTGTCTGAAAAGTTTGTAATTTTGTAAAACAAAACAACTTATTTTCAGGATGTACATCAATGGCATCATCAGTTTTTAAATATTGCGTTTGCATTTAAGATTTTTTTGGTTCTTTTATTTTGTGGTGTCGCTTGGCTTCTGAAAGGCGATTTTCTAAAGAAAAATGCTCTAGTGACCTTGACTTCGTATAGAATTGTTTAGTTTGTGTCGTGCAGGCACTGCAGGCAGATAACATGGCAAAAACTGAGGTAAACAATATCATTTTGAAAGTGTAAGATGTTTTTTTTAAGTGTGGATCAAAAGGAAATTGAAATTTGATATAAAGTCCTACCTTACGCTGCTGTGGGTTTTTTTTTACAGTCTTCCCCACTCCTGCTCCCAAAAAAGCTGATCATCATATTTTTAACCCTGTAATTCTGCATTAAAGCCTTTTCTAAGCATCCAATGAAGCACCATCAATCATTGTGCTACCTGAGACTAAGAAAAGTGCTTAAGGAAGAAGGCAGCGAATACGCAGACATATTACAACCTAAACCATTCTGGTGCACTGTGTGGAGTCTTACCCAGCCGCTCTGAGGTTACTAATGCAATAACCATGCTTTTAACTCTGCGGTTACCAATGCAATGATAATGCTTTTAATTCTGCGGTTACAAATCTAATAACCATGCTTTTAACTCTCTGGTTATCAGTGGAATTCTAGATGTACATTATATAGGCTTTTCCATTAATAAAGTAATAAAGAATACACTTACTGTATAATGGAGGTAATATGGAATACTACATGGGGAATAGAACTGAAATATTCACAGTGGTCCTCCAGCAGGAAGAAAGCCTTTTATAGCTGTATGAATCAACCCAGTGGTAATTCTTATTTATAAAATGTAAACCTGTGGATTAGCTTTGTGTTTAACAATAATACAGGCACGCAGAATACAAGGTGGCATAAAAAACCCAAAAAATAATTATGTTTTAAAAAATGACATTTTTAATAAAATCAAGAAAAGACATGTTTCTTTTTACTTATAATCGACACTTGGTTTTTAAGCTCTAAATATTACAAACTTTATACATTACATGTATTTATTAACTGGTTTTAGATAGACATAACTAAAACAATTCCCCTCCTTATTTCTATATAAAAAATATATATAATATATAAATATATACGTATATAACTTTTTTTTTTCATTTTGTTCTAAGACTATAAATAAACTATGTTTGCTAGTCATTAATGCACAATTCATTCTAAAAATGCTTTTTGTGATTTAATGTTCAAAATAAACGTTTACAAGACTTTGGAGTTTGTGAAAAGACGATGTAGCCAATACACAGCACATGATGCTAGAGAGCATACAGTACAGCTGGCTGAATTTGTGCTGTGTGTGCACTGGAAGTGTCTTTCCACGACTAGCTGTTGGAGCTCTGGCCATACGAAACTGTCAATCCCACAGGAATGTCTCCCCGAACTCTCCGCTGTAGCAATGGATGACAGAAAACTGGCACATGGACTTAGCACGCTTCTTCTCCTTTATATCTCCATTTTTTTTGTGATTGCTCCCCTACATTTGCTCTTTGGTCACACTCCCTTCCTTTTTTCATTTTTTAAACTTTTGCACACTGAGAATGCAGGCCAAGTATATAGTGTGTGTCAGCTTGATCTGGCCACAGTGCTGTAATGTAATGAGTTTACTGATGTGGCAATGGAAATTCAAGGTTGCCGGTCTTATCAGGAACATTGAACAGTTTTGTGTTTAAAAGCCAAATCTGGTCCTCATGAAGCAAAGTGTGATACAGAATCCTACCAGGGCAGACAGCCAAAGGAACCTCAGCTGGGTTTTTATATGCTGGTTTACCTTGGATAACCCTATTGAAAATCCAGCTGTGAATGAAAATAAAATGATGATGACAGCTTACTCGATGCATATACGCACACAGTCCCAAGTCAGTGTGTGTAATAGCTTGAGTGTGCAGGGTGCATGAGGCTATAATGACCTGTAAAGTGAGGAGACTGGCACTGAGGGATCTGTACAAATGGGAGTGTGAACAGATCCAAGACTACACCAGAAATGAGTTCACACTGCATGTCTGCAGTGGGCACAACAGTGCATCGAGCAGAACAATGAATCGCTGATAAACCTTCCAGCCCCACACCTGCATTCCCCACGAACATGAGCTGCAGTTTATCCACCACATGTTGCATCACATTCCATGTTTGTGTGTAGTGTGCATCTGTATGCATGTGTCTCGGCATTTGTCAGAGAGAGTAAGATAGAGGAAGAAATTTGTTTTTGAGCAAGGAGCTCCTAAGCACTTGACCTAATTTTGCACGCAGTAAAGAATTCAGCAGTGAAGGCCTTCCTCTGTGAGTGTGAGTTTGCTGTGCTGGGTGTTTCCTCCCAGGGTCTAACAGGAAGCTCATGTTCGAGTTCATCTGAGGACAGGGAAAAGGCTTTTCTTTCCACTGTGGATCTCTTTAGAGGGGGGGGGGAGGCCTGGGCCTCTTCTCTGAGTCGGCCTTCTGCAATCTGGCATGCGTTTCAGCTCCCTATACTGCTTTATTGTCTATTTTGGCTGAACTTGCAGTTTTTTTTACACAGCCAAGAAAACATCTATTTTTCAGGCTACAGCGAGGAGCTGAGGTCCAGAGTTAAAAGCAAGTTCATGAATCGTGCAGCCTGGGTTCGCTCCTTCTCGCTCCATTGTAATTTCCATATTGCTCTGACCTTGGTTTATGACTCTTTGTGTTATTATGGATGCTAGGTTATTATATGTGGATAAAACATTTTGGATCTTTGCTTGAATTTCGCACAACGTGTGTGCCTCAATTCCACTCAGATCTACTAGAGAAAGTTGGCAAAATAAAAGGGGAGGTTTGTTTATGATGAAATGATGTCTGTGATGCAGATAAGAGCGGTATAAAAGCAAACTGTAATATACTATATATATATATATATATATATATATATATATATATATATATATATATATATATATATATATATATATTTGATTTTAGTTATTCATGTGAAATATTGTTAATATTGCAGAAAATGAATAACAACCATTTTAATAAAATGCCAAAACTGGCATTTGTGCAGGGGTTGGTCAGGTAAGAGTAGTGTACCACCTGTATTATTATTATTATTATCAAAGTGCCTTTGAATCATAACTCAGGATCACAGGCATTAAAAATAATGTACTTTTATTTGTGTTAGATTTTTTTCATTGCTTCAAATCTTAATTTTTTAAATGCATGTTAAAGCTTTTTATTCTGTGTCAGTAACCTCTGCATAGCAGTTTGGTCAGACTACATTAAAAACGTTTTAGACTCAGTTTCTATAATGTGCTCGCAACTGAATCCCGAAAATGAATTTTAAACTGGAGGCTTCTCATGTACATTTCTCATGAGTGCAAAGGCGGGAAAGAGGAGGAGGCTGAGAATGCCAGACAGGTGGAGCCGAAGATGTGCCCTTCTAGACCATTTGATCATCTCAGCGTCTTTTAAAAGACTTCTGACAAACTTCGCTCATCTGTTTAGCTCTTTTCGTGCAGTGTAGATGGCTCTCAGGTCCTGGGCCATTTGCAGGTGCCTCCCAGATGCTTCTGTGCTCTGTGCAATTATTCTTTTGTGCTTCTATTTTATGTTATGAGTGGGAGAGGAATAGGAGTGCTGACTGTGCTTGGCAAAATCAGCCATAAATGGTGTGGAGGAAATATCTTCATAGGTGCATGTTATTTTCCTTTGTAGAATTTTTTAGGTTTGGAACGGTTAGTGTTGCTTTTAAAAAGATAATAGTTTTTAAAATAAATTTTGTTTGTTGACAAAGTGAAACACTCCTATAAAACCTGCACATCTGCTTAAGTGATATTATGGGACAGTACTTAATAGTGGGAATAAGCTTACAAAAGGATATTGTAAAATGCTGTACTCTCCTAGTCACCATTTTTCACTCTACTGACAACCAGATAATTTATCTGTATTTATTTGTGAAACGAATGGGTCAGTGAGAACCAGCTAAAAACAAAGGACACGGCATTCAATTTATCACAAGCAGGACCAACTGTGACATATATTACTTCTGCGGTGTGCACTCTATTAACTTAACATTAGCTTGTGGCCGATAATTCATTCTCTTTGAATGACATCATTTGACCCTTATCGCCATCTTAGTCTCTTGCCCATAAATTCCACTGAGCCGGTACAGTGTGACTGTGACTCAGTGCCTTGATAAACTCTAGAGGGTTTCCATATGTTTTTCACGTTTTCTAATATGAAGAGAGGTATTTTCAGCACGCCGGTCAAACCAGTTGCATGATATTATGTCCTTTATTATGCACAGAAATGTCCACTCTATAAGCCGTGAAGAAAATATAAGCTGAAATGATCATAAAAGAATGTTTGAAAAATGTTTGGATGGTTTGATTTCATCGTCTTTTTCCTTATTTAGAAGATAAAGTATAATTGTTGTATATGACTTGTACAACAAAGACTTACATGAAAGTGAATTTAAAGGAATATTTTAATTGTTGAACATGCCAAACAAAATATCAATTACATATTAATTGGGCTTTTTTCTCATGTATATAGAATGTGTGTATGTAAGAGAGAGAGAGAGTGTGTGAGTGTGTTTGTGCTATATTAAAATACAAAACCAGTAATTAGATTCATGTCACTCATCAGAGTATAAAGCTGCTTTGGGTATGAAATTATCAGTAGCATGACTGTTCTGCTGTAGACTCGGCTAAATGATGGAGTGCGTTGTTCCAGACTGGGCCTCAGAGCCTGCAGACTGCCACCGCACCATGGGTCTGCCACTACCACATTGTTGGTAGGGGCTCATTTGAATAGCTCTTTAGTAGTTTGTGTGAGCAAGTCAGCGCCATTTGCATTTGTTCCAGTCACAAAGGTTTACAGGTCAATAGAGACGGCCTGGAGTAAAAGTGCACCAGCAAGCCTCTACACTCTTTTCCCATTCAGTCTTCACCTAACCTTCCTTCCCTTACTCAGTTTGCCAGGGAAAACACTCCTCGTCTGTGCGTATCTGTAAGCATGTGTGAGTGGTTATGTGTGTTTGCACCGAAACACCTTAGATGTCTGGAGAGTGATTTACTCCCTGTTGGGGATAAGTTGCTGGAAAGAGGCCCCTGGTAACCCCCAACGAATGCTGAGAATAATTTGATTATCACACCTCAGCATGCCTATTAAGGCTGTTCGTGTGTGTGCATGTATGCATGTTTGTATGTCCACACTGAAAGAAAGTGGAGGCCGCAATGAGGGAGGGTAGAAAGAACTAGCATGGACTCTATTCAGACTTGAGTTCTTTGAATGGCTACAGTGCTGACACTGCACACAGCCGTGCAAACATATCCACAACCTGAGGATTCGGTTCTGTTTAATTAATCCCACTGTGAGTGCCATCCTTCTCCCTAAAGAATTCCCATCTATTCTATATCACAGCCCTGCTGCACTAAGGAAACACCTATACTAATCAGTTATATATGATCGTGTAGTCTGTATATTACATTATATGTAGTAACCTGATGTGGTAATATATTTTAAAACCCTTACTACATTGATTTTATCATTTAAAACCTGTTTCTTTTCATGTTAGAGGGTGAGTGTGCCTCCGGACTGTTGCATTGCATTGTGTGTGTGTGTGTGTGTGTATGTGAAACATAGTCCCAGGAAGGTAGTGTGTGTCTTCTGATTTGGTACCCGATGCCTGTCACTGTCCCCTCTTCTCAGAGCCACATGTGTAAAATCCCAGCATAAATACATCATGAAGGCCTCTTTTGTTACTGCTTGCATACTCAAGACTGTTGGCATCTATAGCATCGTTTATCATGCTCACCCCTCCTCCATAGTACACACCAGCATATACTGATTTATAGTGCAGGCCATGATAATGCTGCCGACATCAGGACCTGAAACAGAGAGGTACGATAAAGTTTAAATTGCACTGTCACATGTTTATTTAAAATTATTTTATTCATTTATTTTTAATTAAATGTGCATTAAGTCCCGGTTGGCCTTTAATTATGGATGTGGTACTTTGGTTGGTTTGAATAATCTATATGATCGTATGATGCATCATTCTTACAGATGTTCAAGGCGTACTATTTAAATAACCCATCTCTTTTTTTTTTTCAGTCCACGCATTTAGAATTTTGTAATTTCCTTTAAAGAATGCTGATCGTCAATGTTGCTTTTTCTGTTATTGCAACATTCGATGACGCAGGTCCTTTTGACCTTATTTTAACACACATTTGGAAAGATTTGAATATTTTGAATGCCAGTTCAGTTAAGCAAAATTTTAAAATATACTGTCATTATGGGTTGCATGGAGTTGTCCAGTTTTCATCTACAGTCCAATAACATGGATTCAAGCTGAATTGGCTGCTCTAAATTGCCCCTATATAGTGTTTCTGTGTGAGTGTGTGCCCAGCAATGAATCTACCCAGCACTCAAAACACCCTCCCTTAATGAGCATGGGGAACCCCTGCGACCGTAGTTTAGAATTAAGCAAAAGATAATCAGCAGTGTTTAGATAATGACATTAAAACCTTTACCTTAAACAAAGTTTTTTTTTTTTTGTTGTTTTTTTAAATGTTAAAAACCTTTTTTTGCTTAATTAACTCTGTCTCAAACTTACATATAATTATTGTTACCTTAAAATCTCGCTCATGATTTTTGCTTTTTGGCTCACACGAGTATGTTTTTAGAAGGATGTTGAGAAGTTTGAGTAATGGTCATTTTTTGTGAATTGGATCACCTCTGGAGGAGAAACAGTACCACAGCTGCACAGGGCTTGTGGTCATTTTCTCTTTAACCATTTCAATAGTTATTCTACCTTAAATATTAGCTTATAATGCAGCTCTCTTAGTTATGATTATATAGGACTAGTTATTTGAGTACAAAAAGTGAATTGTACATCTGTAAAGTTTCGTTATAATAAAGTACATATGTTCCAATGTAAATGTAGAGATTTGTTGATTGTAAATATGTTGTTCTGCAGAACATTGTAACCAGAAGCATTTTTACACTTTAACTACCTTGTTGACACCTGTTTATTATTAAGGCAACCTTATTAAAACTTTGAATACATTTAAATAAATTATGTTTATAAAAGTGTGTGTGTGTGTGTGTGTGTGTGTGTGTGTGTACGTACGTACGTGCGTTCATGCGTGTGTTTGTGTGTGTAAGTTTTCAGAAATGACTCCTGTTGATGTCCGTGTCAGTGTAACGTCATAAATATTTCCTTGTACTGTTATTGGAGGTCAGCTTAATCTATCAAACATTTCATTACCTTGGATACAAATATGGTCTTATGTAAATATGTTAATTGCAATAATATACTTAATTTGCCGGTTAGAGCTCCCATGTTTTTTTTATCCTTAGCCAATAAATTTACAATGTGTTTTTTTAACTTCTAATGCTTACCATTAACATAAGATAAGTTAAAAACTTAACTTTTCTGTATTTATTTAAGAATATGTTTACACAGGGCAGCACGGTGTTGTAGTGGTTAGCACGATCGCCTCTCAGTGCTGGGGATCCAGGCTGGAATCACGATCTGGGTGGAGTTTCCATGTTCTCCCTGTTTTCACGTGGGCTTTTTTGGATTCTCCGGTTTTCATCCCACAATCCAAATACATGGATTTAAGGTGAATTGACTGCTTCTATCTAAATTGCCCCTCTATAGTGTGTGTGTGTCTGTGTGATAAATATTTAAAGGTTTGCTAATGCTTTAGAAAAACTTTGAACATTTTTTACCTATAACTTCACCATATGAACAAATGAATGTAACATAAATAGTGTCCTTGTTTTTTTTTTTATTCAGGAAAATAATTTCGTTTTATGTATCTGTGAGGGGCAAAGGTGTGAAAACCCTTAGGATTTGCAGACAAATTAAAATTAAAATATAGTTAGGAGTTTTAAATAATAAATTAATATTACTGTGTAATAAGTTACACCTTTTGAATGATTCTTGTACAAGCATGTGAATCAGAAAGAGATGAAGGTATCGTGTTGTGTTCTAAAAGGGGCATATACTAAAGCCTCTGCATATACTAAAGCCTCTGCAAGCAAAGATGTTGATGTTCTCTGTTAATTTCAGAGTCTGAGTTAATTTGAGGTCTAAAATACATTGAAAAAGGTGCACTGGTCAGATAGGTCCACAAGTTTTTTTTTTTTTCAGGAAAAACATTCTTTGTTCTTTGTGCCATAGATGAAAGGGTCTGTCAGGCATCTATAATGGCCCTAGGGTGAATCGGTGCAATGGCAAGGGTGAATTGCATGTGTGAAGATACTATTTATGTGGAGAAATCTTGGATATTAAAGAGACTTCTGCTTCTATGAAGGCAACACATTTTTCCTGAGAAGTCCATAGATATTTCAACAAGGCTTCATTTTGCACACACTACAGCAGTACAATATACTGTTTTAATGAAAAAAAGGCCTTAAAGGTGCAAACATTTTAATTGCTGTGCGTGGATTAATGTCACATTTGTTGTTCGTATTTGCTCATTTGAATCTCTAAAATTGGACATATCTGTGTATACACATGCACACAATGTAAAATATGTTTATACATACACCAAACAGGCATAACATCATGACCACCTTTCTAATAATGTGTTGGTCCCTTTTTTTGCTGCTAAAACATCCCTGTCCCAACAAGGCATGGACTCCACTAGTCCCCTGAAGGTGTTCCGGGCTACTAAGATGTTAGCAGCACATCCTATTACTCCTATTACGAGTTACGAGGTGGGGCCTTCATGGATCTGACTTTTTCCAGCACACCCCACAGATGCTCAATTGGAGCCATCCATGTGATATAAAAAAACATTGCACTGTGGTTCAATTTAGATGCTCATTAACCTGTTATTATTGGCTCATTCAACAGTGTGCATGGGTCGACTGACTGCAGCTTCATACACAACAAACTGTGATGCACTGTGTTTTCTGCTACCTTTCTATCAGAACCTGCATTAGTTCGTCCGTTTATTCGGACCACACAGGCTAGCCTTTGTTCCCTGCGTTCATCAGTGAGCCTTGGTTTCCAGTACCACAGTTATTTCCTTGGACCACTTTTAATCAATACTGACCACTGCAGACAAGAAACAACCCACAAGAGCTGTAGTTTTGAAGCTGCTCTGACCCAGTTGTTCAGCCATCACAATTACGGCCCCTGTCAAACTCACTCAAATCCTTACACTTGCCAATTTCTCCTGCTTCTAACACATTGAGTTTGAGGCTAAAACATTCACTTGCTGCCTAATATTATCCCACAAACTGACAGGTGCCTCAAAAAAAGATTATCAGTTATTCACATGACCTGTCGGTGGTCATAATTTTATGCCTTTTCGGTGTATGAATGCATACACACACACACACACACACACACACCCACGTACACATTTTCTATTAGGTTTTTAGAACAGACAGCAGACAGACTGCACTTTATTTGGGTTGTATAGATAAAAAATATAGGATTGTTTAAAATTGAGTTCAGTATAGGCAGTATGGTTTAATACAGTAATTCACAATAATTGTGTTTTAAAGTTTCAAGCTTTGATTAATTTACTGTACGAATAACACCAGCACATTACACCTACAGGAGCTTTTATCCCGCTTTCAATCGACCCTCATATTAGCACCTATAACAGCATCAGCCTTTCAGAAAAATATTTTGCAGGGTGTCTGGAATTTTTTTGTACATTTATCCAGAATATAAATTTTGAGGTGAGATACGGTAGTTTGAGAGGTCCTGCTCAAAGGTGTTTGATAGGGTTAAAACCAGATCTCTGTGTAAACCTTTTACACATCAGACTGACCCAACCGTGCCTTTTTAAACCCTCCTTTATACAGTTCTAAATACTGTCTTAATAATAAAGAATAAAAAAAACCCGAATTCACTGATTAAAATGTGTCCCAATACTTTTGTTCGTGTAGTGTGTACTCTGTACATCTCTTGTTCGAGTATCCATATTGTGCCTTCATAATCAGATTAATCAAAAGGCGTTTGCAGGACTAATCGTTATTAATCATGGGATATATTAAAATTTTAGATACATGTAGAGAATCATCTTTTTCAGGGAGTAAGAATTTTATTAAAATCATAAATAATTTTTATAATATGAAATGAGTATAATTTATATTTTAGAATTTACATTATGCAATTATTTTAATTTGCTTTCTTACAAATGGTTCTTTGTTTAGTGTTTTGTATATAAATAGTTAATATATTGTGTGGAAATCCGAGATCACTTTGACTTTGCCATTTTGAACTTATTTTGCATTTCTAATTAATAAATAAGGTAAAAATGCCTTTGGGAAAATTAAATATTTAACAGTTTATCAAATAATTAATACTGTATAACTGACTTGGATAAAGTAGCTGTACTTTATTAGTTATAAATTCTTAGGGCATTGAGTAAAACTTTGTGTCTAGTAATTCCGTAGTATTGGCCTCAGTAAAGTGGTGCCGACAGAGAAGCAGGAAACAGGTTATTTTTATTACACCATTCTTACCTCACCCTATTAAAGGTTGGGATTCCCATTGGGGCAGTGTTTGCCCAAAGACAATTAAAAAAAAGCAATATTATAAAGTGTTTGCAATTACAAATCTCCTCTGCTGACCTACATTTTCAATTTAAAGTAATATGTAACGGGGTCAATATCATTGATATGACTAATGTAACAAACCTGGTCTTGGATTGTCATCAGCTTCGAACATAATGAATATGTCTGACACTTATTTCTTAACTGCTTCTAACGAATCTTTGATTTACATTATAATTTTGCCTTTTTCCTCACTAGTCTTTTCATCAGTCTGTTATAATATATTATTCAGCTTCAGCTTCTTGAGCTTTATTATTAGTCTGATTAGAGGATTATGTCGGTTAACTGAACGACAGTGTATATCTCAGATCATCCTGTAAAAAGTGGGTGGGGGGCAGCTTTTGGTTATAAGTGGGTTTGGGTACGAAAGGCTTTGGCAAATCCGTGCTGTCCTGTCCATGTTGGTGGGTCGTGACGTGGCACATGTAGGGACAACATAGGCTCTGAGCTTTTTAAGGGCCAGTACTTTTACTGTTCTTCCTCAGAAGTACCTCTGCAGCACCGATCTGCACACACAACGATGAAAATGCACTTCTCGTTAATTATCCGTTGTCATCAGCAGTCCAGGATGGGCAGGCACCTTGAAAAAAACAGGTAGATATCTAGATAGTATTTGAGATGACCCTTTGGAAAACAGATTATTATTTTACATGCTCAAGAGTTGATTGTGTTTAGTGTTAGTAATGAGAAATAATTCATATTAAAGTTATTAAAAGTCATTAAAAACTTTATTCTGTTTAGTTTTGGTGTATAATATGCATTTAGAATCAAATATTGCGTTTATTTATTTTTTGAATTTATTAGTAGAATGAGTCTTAAACAGCATATATGATTAACAGGATAAATTTCACTAAACTCTTTATGGAGTTATAATGACAAGCATTATAATATTAATCGAAAGATACCATTAATAGTTGCCTGCGTAGGATTTCAGTAGAGTGGATTTTTAAAATATATATATATATTTTTATAATAAAGTTACATAACATTTCATAATTACTTTTTTATGCTTAGAACGTAATAAACGTGTAAAACCTTTATGCTGCTTAGCATATTTCTCTTCTGTGCTTCTTTAAAAAAGATTCTAAAACATATCACATAGTAGATAAAGTATTTTTTAAAATATGTGAATATGATGCTGCAAATCCATATCCCATCCCCCTCTGAACATTTTAACCAGACCTTATTGTATTTCTCATGCCGCTCCTGTACATGAGCATTTGGAAGAGCCAGAGTTAATGAGAGTGTGGGATAATGGCCTAGAGTCCTGCTCTACTCCTGATGCATAGTGTCTGCACGGACACTTCTAGTCATGTTGCCGTTAATACAAATATTTCATAGTAAGTACTTGTGTTGGACTCGAGCTTAGATCTGTATCTTTTAACCTTTCCTACTTTTTCAGTTTTAAGGTGAGTCATAACCTAAATAAAGGGTTATTAAAAAAGAGATGTGCTTGAAGTAAAACCACATGCGTTGTTTTGAAATGATATTTATATCATTTCCTTCTTTTGAAAATCATTGTGAAAGTTTGCAAACCAAAGCATTTACTGATTTCAAAGTTCAAAGTCAAAATACCAAATATTCATTACTTTTTAAATTCTTTTTCATGTGTAAAAAATTAAATCAAACAGAAAAAAACACAATTTCATTACAATAAAAAGTAAATGTTAGTAGACCATTTTAAATAATAAATTTCTTGCTTTTGAAATACAAAGTGGGATTTTTTATTTGTTCTGTGATGCTATTGAATAAAAATCTGTATTGTTGTTACCATTTAATTACATTTATGTTTAGTACAAAAGTGTACAAAACGTACTTTGTGATAATGCGTGGCTTTGCACAATTACACAAAGCATTTACAATATTTAATACAGAATTCTCTTTTTTAGATCAGTATTTGTTGCCTTTATTCCTTTGCTAAAGGCAAACTGAGAAATTAAATTAATGTAATGTAAGAGGGTAAACACTTTCACACATGATACCATCAAAGCATTTTTAAATAATTGAAGTTTGTCAGTTTGAGAAGAGCCATTTGGTAGTATTTTGAGAACAATGACATGGAAATTAAGGCATTTCTTGGTCTACAAACTCTTTTCCTTTATTGTGTGTGTGTGTGGGGGGGCAGTACAGATGCAGTAAGGTCAGGATTTATTAACAAAACACATGACATTAAATCAAAATCTACATTTGTTGCATACTGTTATTACATGCTTTGAAGAAGTTTCTTTTATATTTAACATTTCTATTAAATATCTAACTTAATTTAATAAAGATATTTATTAATGGATTTGTGTTAAATGTCAGTAAATGTAATATAAATGTAAATAATTATGAAAAAACTCTTATAAATCAAAAGATATATATTTATTATTAGTGCTGTAAAATAAATACAATTTTAACGTATTTGTGTTTAATAGATTCTATTAAATTTAACAGACAATTACTTTGTTTTTTATAAAGAGAGAAGCAATCCTATATTTCTTTACCAGTTAACAGTTTTTTTTATTTTTTACATAATAGTAATACTTTCAGGCAGTTCAGGGTTATCAACTGATATAACAGGACTATTTAAGTTACGAAAATTCTGAATCGAAACATACCGTAGGACTAAAAGGAGTAAGGTCGCAGTCAGACCTACTAATAGTTAACAGGGACACTTTCTGTGCCTCGGGAGCACCAGCAGGCATTTACACACACTCTGTCGATGAGAAAAAGTCCTGCTGCTCAATGTTGATCTCGTCTTCGCTGCTTTTGGTTTTCGAAGCTGGTTTTAATAATTTTAATAAAACAAAAGGCCACCCTTCATAATTTCTTAAGCTGCCTGCTAAGACATAGAGCGGCCCTTTTTAAAAAACTAAGCGCCATGTTGTCTCTCTGTCCTCCATTTTGTTATAACAGCAGTTCACACAGCTCTGCCCCACCCTCCCGAAATTATGTTTCTGCATGCCAATTGATCCTTAATGCATACACTAAAACGCAAACCTTTTTCCATTACATACTGTTTTGTCCATGTATTAAGGTACCCAAAGGTTATGTTACACCATTACATTTTATTTTACTCTATTGATCCTACTTGCACCGCTGTTGCTGTATTTCAATTTATTTAATTTCCATTCATGCTATATCTTATTTCAGTTTAACTTGCTAGAGTGCTTTATAGGAACTTGCACTTTAAAAGAAACAGGAAAGTATCTTTAGCTTTCTCATTACAAGGAAGAGGGAAGATTTGATAAGCACTATGTCAATATTAATGCTTCGTATTAAAGGTTTTTTTTAGAATAGTTAATAAAATAACACTAACATTTGATATAGCAGCCTTTGACCAGCATAAAGTTTATACAGCTGGTATTAGTGGTATGCGTTTTTTCTTTTCTTTTTTTTCCACCTACGTTTTCTAGCCATATATTATATTCTTTGAAATAAACTTGTTATGCATTCCTTTATAAATATTACACATTTTCAAAATTGTGTAATACATTAAACTAATGTTTTTATTATTTAACATTATGTGTATTTAATCAGATACATATTAATTATTAAAATATTTCAACAAAATCTTAGAAACTTTGGAAAATTAAAATCTAGATAAATTATACACTTTTTGGTTTGTTTGTTTTATGTCCTGAAAGTAGACCCATTTTTTGTAGGTTACACATTTTGGTTTTTAGAAAGAATAGTTTTTATATAATCTGTAGCTTTTAAAATTCAATTAAATGTGATGATTTCATGGTGAAGTAACTGCTTCCCTTTTCTCTTTAAACGATTGTTCTGTCCTTTGTAAAAAGGTATTTTAAATATTTTATGGCATTCAAAATCTATAGGATTATTGGTTCAATCGGAATGGTGATGGAGAAAGTGAGCGCACTTGGCTTTCCGACTCTTATTAGAGGCGGTCGGGTCAAGGGCCGCCTCTTGAGTGACAGCCCTAAGGAGATCACTTCCTAATCCCTATTAGTCAATGTTTTAGTGGTCTTTACCTACACAAAGCAAACATAGCACTTGGTTTGAATGGGGGCCGGCCTGCTCCCGGTGTCACACTTCTGACCCTGGGGTCATGCCCTTTGTTCTTTTCTCCACAGAGGCTGACCCTAAAGTTCACAGCTGTAATTAAGAAGTCTTGCAGACACGTGCGCTTGGGGGCCCAGAAGAGACCACCACCATAGCTCAGGCCAAGATCAAAAGGTGAGCAGACAAGGTGTATTTAACCAGAGTTTTTAAAGATTCTTTACATTAAATATCTTTAGTTCCACTATATAAATGTATCTCAAGTGTTAAGCTTTCACAAATCACCTGTAAACTTTAACATCACAAAATCTGTGCTTGTCTTTTAAGTTTTTATGGATGACATTGGTAAATTTTTATTGCTTAAAGGCAAGACAAGCTTTGTTGTTAAAGGCTCATTATTCGCTCCTGCAACCTTTTAAACTTCTATTTTGATCTATTGTGATAATAAGGTTTTAAGAATCAGTAATCTAGTGAAAAGGGTTTATTTCTGACATCAGGTTGTCATGTACTGGCAGATTTAAAGAAGCAAGTTAGCTGTTTTTTAAATGACAGTATTTTCATTTTCTTCTAATCCCATGCATTTACACAGATGATATAGCACACAGCTGGACTATACCACTGAACACACCATTCAAACGGTCTCACTCTGCAAACTGCTTTTTATTGGTTGTGCATCATTTAGTCCCAAAATCATAAAAAATGTTCTAAAGCACCTCACCATTAAAACAAATCATGCAAACAAGAAATGCTTAACACTTTTAAATGTATGTTAAAAACGAATAAAACCTTAATAAAAGTTGTGTGTTATTGGATGGTGCATACTTCTATTTTGTCACCTTACACACCGATACCGGAATTAAAGCTTTTTTTTAATTTATTTTGCTTATTACACGTGCAGGAACGCAGATCTCAAACACGTGTGTGTGTGTGAACTGTAAAATAATAGTAATAAATTATACAACGGCTGACACCTTCACACCTGGTGTTTCTTATCTGTTGTATGGACATGCA
Organism: Corydoras sp. C115; assembly: GCA_019802505.1. Lineage (NCBI taxonomy): Eukaryota > Metazoa > Chordata > Actinopteri > Siluriformes > Callichthyidae > Corydoras > Corydoras sp. C115. Next base: position 3,673,373 of record JAFMOC010000017.1, on the reverse strand, counting down.
TGTTATAATATTATATAAAATAGAATTTACAATCTTATGTGTCTAAGTGTCATGATGATTTTGTTATGTTTGGCAGTTGATTAGTTAATTCATCGATGGTAAAAAAGATAGGCTTCATAAAGTAGCTTGCTGTTTGGGAGTTGGCAAGCACCCCCAAACCAAAACGGTGTCCTCAAATGAACTTGGAGTGAACAACGCCATGCACAAGCCAAGTCTAAGCTCCTCAAACACAGGTTAGATTGTAAACAAGTAGCAGAGTGGAGCAGGATCACACTGCCACTGCAGACGCTAATACACATTGTATTACAGCAGCCTCCATTTTCCTTCACACACCGTCATCTGTGTTACAAATTTAGCTGTTGCACGTGCGAAACCAAACTCCTTTTGCCATTTTGCAATTGGTCAAGAGACATGGCGCGATGTGACGTCAGTGCGACGAAGGTCTGGCTAAACTAATATCATCTGCTTTTGTTGGTTAAGAATAAAAAAGGCTGCAGTGCTTTCATTTCTTTTAGCCGGCACTGTTTCATGCCCATGCCTCCATGTCTCTGCCCAGATCTGCCATTAGACCGAAGGTGTGCGACGTTGTTTCTGCTTGCTGTTTGATTGTACGTCTGCTGCAAACCCGGCGTGAGGGGAGAACGCTCTGATCGGTGGCCCAAGATGAGGCGGCGAAGGAGGCCGCAAGAGCCTAGGCAGACTGGCCACTCTCTGTCCCTCCTCCCTGTTTTGGGAGGGTTTTTGTGTGAGCCTTTCCATGAGAGAGAGAGAGCGCGAGAGAGCCGTTACAGCGCTGTGTGCAGCGTTTGGAAGTGGCGCAGGCTTTTGTCAAAATGATAACTACTGTGTGAACAAAACTTCATCACCTAAACTGCGCGTATCTTTAAAAGGAGCAGAGCCGTCCGCATGTAGTGTAATGCAGATGATGCCATTTATCCTGTAGATCTCTTCAGCACTGCACGAAAGTGGGAACGAAGGCACATGATATTTCTTCTCCTTTTCTGTTTCCTTAGTGAAAGAGGCTCAGGTTGAAGGAGGGGGGGGGTTCTGCAATGGTGTAGTATCGAGAAACAGTCGCAGCTGGCAGGAAAGATGGAGGACGTGGAGGTTTTGTTTGTGTTCATATGTTCATAGCTTCTTGGGGAGATGAAGTTTGATTTACCGTGATCATTTGGGTAAATTCTAAACAGAGGAATCAATATCAAAGTGGTGGATGTGATTCGGTTTATACACCCGCCACATAAAACCCTCCTCCCTAACTCTGCTAAACTTCTCAGCTTTGAGTGGAGAGTCAGGTAGGCTGAGCCCAAGCTGTGGTGTAGCTACGGTTTGTGTGTGTGTGTGTGTGTGTGTGTGTGTGTGTGTGTGTGTGTGTGTGTGTGTGTGTGTGTGTGTGTGTGTGTGTGTGTGTGTGTGTGTGTGTGTGTGTGTGAGAGAGTGAGAGAGAGAGTGGCGTCACTGCAGAAGAGTTCTCCCTGCAAGTAATAGCAGCTGTTTCACCTCTAGCAGAGCAGCCTTTTTTGACTTCTGCTTGGTGGCACTACAGTGTGAGGCGGCTATAAGGTATAAGATTTAAACTCTCTGCTGAATAAGTCATTCACAAAATCCTGTCTTTATTTTGGGTGAAGTAGAAAAAAACGCTTCATGCCTTGCATTTTGTCTGCGAGTTCATATTTCCGATGCTATGAAGTCCGATGTTTAACAGATTGATCATCGATTCACAGGCGAAAAATAATATAGAATAAAGCTGGCTTTCATTTTGCAAGAAGGAGGTGCAAGTTCTGGCTGCGTTCGATAGTTAACATGGTAGGCGGTGTATATCTAGTTCTCGGGAGGACTGGCGTCTGTGTCACTCTCTTCTCTATCCTAAAACCCTCTTTTTTTACATTCTAATTGGCTGGATTAAGAAATATATATATAAAAAAGCTTTTTTTTTCCTTGTATTTTTTTCGGCGGCCTTATTTCATCATCTCTTCTCCTTCATTACATGTTCACTTATCCTTCCTCGTTCCTCTTCCTCTCTTCCTCTGCCTACCATATTCCCCCCAAAACTCCTCCAGACTTGACCGCATGCAGTAGTAGAACGCAGAGAGCATGCAGATAAAAACAAAAAAAAAAAAAACGCCTGCTGCTATTTCTACAGTAAGATCCACCCCTTCAGATCAGACAGCCTCTGCCAGGAGAAGTTTTTTTTTTTTTTTTTTTTTTTTTTTTTTTTTATAATAAACGCTCTGGATTTTAACCCTCTGCCTTCAACCCGTCATGAATATTAGTTCGGAATTCCTACCAGAAACGATTCCCTGGGATGCTCGGACTTTTGCATTTCGCCAGCTTTTTTTCAGCAACCCATTTTTATGCATTTCCTTTTTATTCGGCGGTAAAGCCTGACTTTTCTTTTACCGGTTTGTGGAGATGGTTTCCCACCTCTTGGCTGCGTTATATTTGCTGTGCAGGTGTTTGCTGTTGTTACTCAGGTTTCATAGATGGTCATTTGTAATGCTGAGGTTTGAAAATGGCTATGGTCTTCAGCTTGTTGCATGTCTCTGAGCAGGGACGTGCCAATAGCTCTATTGCAGAAGCACCGCCCTCTCTCACTCTCTCTCTATCTCTCTCGCTCTCTCTCTCTCGCCAGTCTCTCTCCCTCTCACTCGCTCTGGCTCTCTTTCACCCGCTCACATTCTCTCTTGCCCTCCCTTTCCTCACTCACTCTCTCATGCGCACGCATACAGTGCTTCTTTCACACTCTTCTTGCACTCCCTCTCTGAAAGGAGAGCAGGAGGGTGGTGCAGTAGTGGAGCTTTTTCTGGGACAGGTGCCAATTCCAGACAAAAGACATAAAAAGGCAATGAGTGAGAGATGCCTTCTTCGAAAGAAATATGTCGCATGTTGAAACCAAAGTGCAGATCTGCAGCGGTATGTGTGCATGCACTTGTGGTTGTGTTTATCCAGCTGGACCGAAAAAGTGGACTTTCAGCACGAAGCAAGAAAGGAAGTAAGCCAGCGAGCTTTCTGAGATTTGGAATTACTTTTCCTCCGACTCTCTTCCCTCGCGCTCTCCCTGTCCACTGAAGGCATTTCAGGCGCATGGGGTGCCGAGGGGAGGGGGTTAAAGGAGGAGGGGGCTCGGTTTTCAGGCTGCTGAATAATTCATAGGCGCGGGCCAATGCTGTAAGCCGACTGGCTGGACCATTAGCATGCAGCGGACATTCTATTTGCCTGTTTGCTAACATTCCTCATTCAAAGACTTGTCAACTGGCAGACAGACCGACCTATGCGCCTCCCCATCGAGCCTCATGGCCTCCTATTGTGGCCAAGGCCTGCTAGTCCAGGCCAGCGGTGGAGGACAGGCATGTGGCCCAGCGCAGGGGGCTGCAGCTGGGGTAGAATGACTGGCTCGGCCCCCTCGGGCCTGCCTCCTTCACGAGAGCTCACTTCCTCCTCTCTCTGTCTCTCTCTCTCTCTGTCTCTCTTCTCCATCGCAGGCCTTCAGAACCAGTCTGGAACGCCTCTCGTCTGCTCAGGCTTTTCCCCTTTGTATGGTAAGTTCCTTATCTACTTAATTTTTTTATTTGCAAGTCTATGTGTGTTATATTTGTTAAAACGTGGGCCAGTTTTTATAGTCAGTGGCATGTGATTTGATTCAAAAGTGTGAGCCCATGTTTTCATGTCATGGCCCACATTTTAAATTAGCCACACTATATACGATGGTAAATGTCATGGCTTTGGTTTAACTAATGAGATTTTAATATTGCTTCAGGTTAAAATGTACAGGAACTGGTCAATGGTACCTTATAAATGTATACGTACACAAATGTATCAAGCTTCGACAAAAAAAACTTGTTATTAAAGTGGTTTGAATGCTCATGTTCTGATCGGTTTAAGATTTGAATTGTTTTAAAGAAGCCTGTTTTCAGTATTATTGCGAATCGGGCTAAACGCCCAACATATTAAAATATCTATTTTATTCATGCGTACGCCTTATATACAGGAATTACATATAAAAGCAATATCTATTTTTTGGCTTTGCGATTTCTGATGATTTAGTTGCATGATCTCGAGCTATATTACATGCTGCAGTCTTTTATCTTTTTCAGGATAGCACTCACACATGGCCATGCATACCTACAAACACTGTAACATTCAAAATATGTTTTCATTGTTAATCGTGTGATGGTAATAACATTTCGGCATAATTTCAAATAAATGTTTAATGTTTGTTCATAGTACAGGTTCTGAAATTGAACTTTAGGAATGGTTTCTCAACAATCATTCATTTTTTTTAATGATGTCATTTTCAGGATTTTTATTCAGGATGGTTTATGTTTGAATACCTTTGAGATATTGTGCGTAATAAAATTAATATTCACATTTCAATATATGTATTTAAAATTTTTCAAAAAATACCTTTTAAGCCTTTCCTGAATCCATATAAGGACTTTTTAATATGTTAAATTTACATTCGTATGTATTAATCGGTTTATCGTAAGATGTTTGATAAATGTTCGAACAGTTACATAAAAATTGTGAAAATGCAGAATAATTAAAATGAAAAAAAGATGAACGCACACATTTTTTTCGGACTCTTTTAAGTTTAAATGCTGTACTTGACTTGATTTATATTCGACTGTTTAATGCTAGACAGGAGACTAAACTAAACTTCGAAAATGGCCTTCTGATGTGTCTTTGCACAGAGGTGGGATACTGGGTTGGCAGGCTTCCCTTTACTCATCCTTTTTTTGTATGGGGTAACTGGATCGGTTCAAAAATGGTATATCGTGAGCACAGATCATGTGACATCATGTAAGGGAGGGTAACTGGAAAAAGATGGCAGCGTGACATTAAACCTAACCATTTTATATCTTTTATTGTGATTTCTTTCGTGCTTTGATGAACTGTGTACTTGTTTACTTTTATCATCGATCCATCCTGTTTGTACAAAATAATATTTTATGTAGACCTTCAGCAGTGGGCAAAATGTAGGATTATTTGGATTTGGACAATACTCTGGAATTTACTACAGCATTTCCAACATGGCGAGGAGAGGCACTCTCCGAGTGTAAGACACGCACTCCTTCACTGCCACATACAAGCTAACGCTCTCACACACATATAGACACACTTACTGCCATGTGCCCCACAAGAGGACTCTAATTTACCCGTGAATGGAATTCCCACGCCTTTAGTGTGTGTGCGTATGAGGCCACAGGATCTAAGTCCACCCCCCTAAAGACACTCATACATCCCCAGTCTAGACAGATGATGTCTCTTTGTATTCACTCTTGATTCTTGATTCTTTTTCTGTATATAAAAACTGGTTGATTATTAATTCCAGTATTATTAGTTATTAGTGGCTTTGAATAATTTAAATTGAACATTTAACCTGCAGGTTACCTGTTTCTTTATCATTTTAGTTCGATCATTAGATTTTATCGTCTATTTTATGCATTTTATTTATAAATTAAAAAATTCAAAAGGTTTTCTTTTGTTCATCAGTTTTAAATTTATTTTGACTGGAATTATTTTTATTCTACACGTAAAAACCTAATCATTAAAAAGTGAAATAATTATTCATTCAAAATCATTATAACTTTAAATATTTAATATTTACTATGATTTTTACTTTTACTTTTTAGAAATAAATGAATAATATTTATTTTAACCGTCAAGAAGAATATTAAACACTCAATCAGCATTATGATACGAGTCAATATAACACATCATGACTACGAAATGAATGAAGGGGATGTATGACTGTAATAGCAATAATTGTTAAGTTTAATCATTTTCTTTTAACTCATGTTAGTTTTGTTACATTTTGCATGAATTAATAAATCAGTTTTTAAATCAATGGATTTCAATAACAAAAACTGATAGTATAGTATATTACACAAAATGGTATGGAAATCCACAAAATTTGTAGTTTTTATTAATTTGTAATTTAATTAAAAAAATTATTAGGTGCCCATAGATATATAAAAATTATTCATATAAAAACATTTATTGTTAATATCGAGATCATTTAATTGACTTGTAAACATATTTCATGATCATACTTAAGATTGTTTTAGTTTTATAGTGTTTAATTTTGAACGTGTTAGTTAATACCCTGTTGTTATTTAATTGTTTTACAGGAGTTATGTTATGCTTGTGCAAGTACATACTTGTGTGTATGAGAAGGAGTGTGTGTAAGCGAGGGTGTGTGTGAATGTGTGTTTCACTAACCACCAGTTGTAAACCAATACTTGGCACGAAAAAAGAGAAGAAACATAATGTAGTTTAGAATGAGGTAAAAAAAAAAAAAAAAAGCGGATATATGTGATTTGATTTGTGGGACTTTTTGGTTGGTGTGTGAGTGTGTGTGAGTGTGAGTGAGTGAGTGTGTGTGTGTGTGTGTGTGTGTGTGTGTGTGTGTGTGTGAGTGATTTTTCGTATTATCTATCAGAATCAGAATAATTGATTAATCCCCGGGGGGATTATTATTTAATAAAATTATAATGGGATCCATACATTTTAATGTATATTTTTGCAGATTTTGCAATTTGACTCTGATTTTTAAAAAGTTGAGATTTAAATGTTTCTTAAAGCCTTAAATCTAAGAAATTAAGTCTAGTCAAAGAAATCACTGTGAATTTTACTAGTTCAGTTTTTGTAATACACAATGTTAATTAAATTGCACAAATTTCCTACCATTTTTATAAGCATTAAAAGCTGCATAATTTGTATTAGATACACACACACACACACACACACACACACACACACACACATTCCAAATATGTATGTGTGTGAGAGCGAGGGAAAGAGAGAGAACAAGTGGATAAGTGCATTTGTGTGTCTATGAAGAGTGTGCACACATTAACACTCATGTTGCCTTTTAGTAGAATAACTAGTCATTTCAAAAATTTAAAGATTTTTCTTCAGTAAATGGATGATGACCTTTTACTTTTCAAAACCACTTTTTCTGTAAGAACTTTATCACATGCTCTACAACTCGATATTTAATGTGTATTAAAGAATCATTATATCCAACGCGGCAGCTATAAGGCAGTTTGATTTTTACTTATTTGGATGATTTTGGCAAAGTTCATTTAGATGTTTTTCATCCTTAAATAAAACTTTGGTAAGATCATTTCACTGATAATGTGACTGATTTTAAGTGAGTCAGTCCCAGGTGTAATATAACATAATGATTATAATGTATGGACTTTACATTGGAAACCTTTGCAACCTTATTACACAGAGTGATCACATCAGTCCTTCTTTCTGATACATATACATTTTTGCAATTGTCAGTTGATGTGAATTGAATGTCATTGTAACGAAGGATTGTGGATTCATAGAAATAGTGCGTCTTGCAGTGATTGAATTCTTTTAAGTTGTATTACACGTTTTATAAAATCCCTGTTATGTCACTGGATTCTGTTACACTTAACTCGTTTCCATCTCCAATTCAGTTACCGTTTTTGTAACGATGATGAAAAAGCATTGCATGGCACAAATCAGAGCTAATATTTCGATATTTTGATTTTAAGTTTAATTGTAATTGTAGAGTATATCCGCATCTCTGTACCAGTTATGTTTTTTATTGGTTTTAAGATTAATGACTGCTGGAGGTTTTTTTTTTTTTTTTTTTTTTCATATAATATTTTTTGGTTTCCTTATTGTTTCTGTGGCTTTGTGGTTTATGAACACAAGGGCTCAGGTACTCTGCATTGAGTCTCAGTATTATTGTGATGTAAGGCAAGGTTTTATGTGCTGATCTGGCTAATCTATGTTTAAGTGAGTAAAATGTTCATTGCATCCATCAGTGCTAAAATATCTTTTGTCCCAAACAAAATCGGACAGCTATGTTTTTTTTTTTTATGGTGATTGATGTATAGTCTAAAATACACATATTTAAATACCCATGATTGATACAGCAGGCAGACTGCATTGCATGCTGTTCGTTAGTAGATAAATCTTCTTATTATTGGTTGTTAATGGGGTCCAGATTTTTACTTTAACTTGTTAATAGAAATAAATTACATGAAAAAGTAAAGGTGACTCCACTAACCAGAGGTCAAATGGGGATTAAGAAAGATGGGACGCCGGTGCAGCCCAGTGAGATGCCACTTCTGTATGAAAGCTCTTTTGTTACGAAGCACGGCTGTGTCCCTGACCGTGAGTAGAAAGCAGGGGTCAAGCCATTGGATCACTACGCCACCTACTGGCTATTAATCGACTCACAATAGTTTAAATTCCATCAGGCTCTATATGGAACACAAATCTTACAGAAAACACACTTGGCATCAGTGCGACGTTTTAAAAACATTTTTACATCAACCGCTCCAATCTATTATTGTCTTTAATGACTAAAAACACAAATTCTTTGAAATCTCGTTTTACTTCTAGCTGCCGCATAGTTTAGAAAACCCATGAGTCACTTAAAGTTTATCTTTAAAAATGACTTAACCTGTAGATCGTTCGATGCTTAATATTGTTGAGCAATTTTAAATATATTTAAGTAATAATATAATAGGTTGATTTTGATGTTTTCTAACTTAGAAGCTAGATTTTTACATGTTAGACCTGTACGTTTAAAGAACGACTGTAAAATTATAAGTTCACATTAAGAACTGCAATCCACAGAGAAATGTGAAAGGAATCATGACGTCAAAAAGTCAATACAGCTGCACACCTGCCTATATAATGCAAACACCAGTTTAAGTGGCTTTTCTTGTACATTTTGGAATTAACGCCAGAGCTACGGCCATGAATGCATAAAACATGGGTGAGGTAGGTCATGGCACGACCCAGCCCTAGTATAACAGAGAGGGGAGGGGAATAGAGACTCAGCACTATAGTTCCTCTGTGGAATAAAAGGAGAATTCTTCATTATCCAGAAGTTTATTAATTGTACAGTAAGATCTGTTCTTGAAATGGAAAACATTGTATTACACAAAGCCTGCACATTATCAACAGAGAGTGCAAACTACACTTAATCCTTCTAACCTCAACAGATCTGTAAAGTCTGCTGAGGACATTTTGCATACACTTGTTCTATAGTTTGATGTGGAAGGATGATTCAGCTTCACAGATGTAGTTAATCCTCATTTTCTTTATTGTAAAGGAAGTTGGTTTTCTTAGAATTTTTACAGAGGAGATGTCCAATTTATAGAGCACTACATCGAGAAGGGTACTCCTCTTCCCGGACATATAATGAAAAACCACAGGAAGATTTGACGCAGTCAACACAAGCATTTGACATGAATTATAAACTCTGCGTACGTATTAGACTTCCAGAGATCAAAACAGAGATGGCTAAGTCTGAAACCAATTTTTCAGTCCGAGCTCATGTGTTTTTGGGCAACTTAAGTGTACGTGAGTCAGTTCTGTGGTTACGATGGCCTGTGTGGTAGCATGAGTAAGCTGTGTGTGTTTGTGTCTGAGGTAAACCACAATGTAGCCCCTACTTTCACTCATACACACATGGATATCTGCTTACCTCTGTCATTAACATGGTGAGTAAATCTTTAGGATTATAACACAACAACGTCATTAAATCCTGAGGGAAAGCCATGTCATGGAACACAGACCAAAATTTCAAGGGTCACGTGTTGGGCCATTGAGCAAGCCTAATTTAAGCACATGACTTCTATTATACTATTATACTTTTGTATGCAAAATACTGTAAGCCTAGGTTTCTCTCCCTGTGTTTCACACTTGGACCCTTACATATACACCTACAGTCAGGGTACCAGCACACGTTCACTGATTTGCAGGCCAATGGCCAAGCACCTGAAGCACCAGATAGCACCTGAAGACGGGAGCTATCTGATCGCCCTCAGGCTCACCAAGCATAACTGTAAACAAGGATTGCATTAATAATGGAGGGAACTTGAGAAACACCACACCATGCAATGTGATACATGTGGTACGTGTAAATAACTATAGATTATTCAATAATCTATCTCTCTCTTTCTTTTGCTCTTTTTTTTACAGATGGCCAAATTATCTGGTTTTCATGAAGACTCATCACAATGGACTTTATGTACAGGTGGTATTGTTAAGTTCAATTTCTGAGTTCTGTTGACATTGCCACCCATGTTGTGGGTGGCATAGTGGTTAGCACGTTTGCCTCTTGGCGCCGGGGATCCGGGTTCGAATCCCGATCTGGGTGGAGTTTTCATGTTCTCCCTGTGTTAACGTGGGTTTTCACTGGGTTCTCCGGTTTCCTCCCACAGTCCAAAAACATGGATTCAAAGTGAATTGGCTGCTCTAATTTGCCCCTGTATAGTGTCTGTCTGTAAGTGTGTGTGTGAGAGAGTGGCCAGCGATTAATTGGCACCCTGTCCTGGGTGTATCGCCCCAGCGCCGAAAACATTCTCGCCTGGATACGTTTGTCTGTAAACAGAAACCTGCATGTTCCTGAAAATTGCTCTAATCAATTTACAAATGTACCGTATAGAGTTACACTACTTGAATTATTATAAATATTTGTGTCACTATTATGTCTAATTAATTTGCAAGCTGCAGGGCCGAGCAACCTGTTAAAGATCAGTCATCAGTACATCACGTGAAATCATACACTCCTTCCTAATACCAGGGGATTTGATGTATTGTGTAATAATGACAGTTCTCCTACATAGCTGTTTAAAAGAAGGTAGGGCAAACAAAGTTTAGGCTTCATAATTCATTTTTTGTTATATATTGTTGATTTATCTAAATTCTTATATATGTTGTTTTATCAATTTGTTATTTTCTAAGCTGTTCATTCTAATAAGATTAGAATTAAATGGGTTAAAGCCCATCTTTTCTCTAAATAGAAAAGGGTGGGGAAAATAACCTTGACAATTCACATTCGTGCACATATTCACACTTCAAAACAGTTTAGTATCTCCTTGGAAATGTAACCCAAGACCACTGTGCTCTGAGGTGACCCCTTTTTTCCCCACTTAGCTGCTTCTTATATATAGAGGCATTTGATTTTTAAAAATACCAAAAAGCCACATGCATGCTGTTCAAAGAAGCATAATGCTGATTAAGATATTTATTTAATTGTACATCTTTATGTCTGTGCTGTTTTATATGTTTTATATCATGAATTACATTTTCTATACCCCTGTTTATGAACATCTACCAAAGCACATCCAGTTGCTTTTCTTCCACATAATGTGAGTTAGAAAGAGGAAATGGCCAGTTCTGCCTGAGGAGAGACACTGTCCTTTGGGGTGAGGTAGTAGGTTGTATAGTTTTAGGGTTAAACCCTTGATATCATATAACTATACAACTTACTGTCTTTCCCGAAGCGGCCGTAATGTCTTCAATCAAAAGACACTCGAGTTGAACGTGAAAGTGATTTCATTAAACATCTTTTTGGTTAACTGTAAGTTGTTATTTTGTTGAATCTGTGCATGTCGGGAAAGTAATGTAGTGAAGTAAGCAGCTACTCCTTTGGGTTCCACTAATGGTTGTTCATTTGTGCGCCCAAACGGGACGGTCTGCATACTGAGAATGCCTTTCAGTGATGTTCGTACAGGGTGAGGTAGTAGGTTGTGTGGTTTCAGGGTCGTGATTTTGCCCCATCAGGAGATAACTATACAACCTACTGCCTTCCCTGAAGGGCAGCATAACGTCACTGAACCTCAGTGGCGCCAAGATGACGCCAAGCTGACAAGTGAGGAATATTGCGTTTATTAATAATGCATCGAAAACACAACATATTAGTGCACTGTTATTTTACTCGCAAGTCTATTGTCATATTTTGCAGGTTGTGCTAAAAATCAATAATAAAGTGTTCAGAATATGGGTTTAATGTTTCTCATTTTCTTTATTTGCAACGAGAATGAATGGGTTTTAAATCAATTTCACTTTATAGCCTGAAATCTACAAAACATACTGTTTTAACTATTTTTACAATAACTTACAATAGTTTTATTTAAATACATGTCTTTTGTAAGATATACTGAGGTTGTATGAACAGGTAGTTACTTCCACTTGCTTAATTATTAAAATCATTTTTTAAGTCACCCATTTCTTGCTGCAATCGTTACATGGTATCTAATCGTTAGATGGTTTTTATAAGGCACATCTGAGATGTTTGATTATTCTCACTTGCTTAGCAGCTGCTGCTTTTGTCGCTACGGATATTATCTAATGTGAAAAGAGCACTTACATGGCTGTAGACTGTCCAGCCTTTTACTTTTACAAAATTGATGGGCATGGCAGCCTCCTAAAGGGACACAGAGATTGGCACACATAAGAGCACAGACGGAGGGGCAGACCGGATGTGACAGTGCTGGCATGAGACTATTTTAACCTTGTTGCCATGGTATTGTGCAATGTAGCAACAAAAATCTCAGCCAATATGAGCAATACACCAGAGTTTTTTTAACCGTACATTATCTAAGGTACCTGCACTGAAAGGGATTACCAAGGCCAAACATTTAGTTTTTGCCAGCTGGAAAATAAATCTGTGAAATGTAATAATGAGGGTGAAATATTGCGTTTCTGTTTATTCATTTTTTTATTATAAAAAATTAAATGAATTGCCATGTTGCTGTATTTTAAAACATTACAGTGAGCCATGAATAAAAAAAAAAGAATACAGCTGAGTATCATCTGTGAATGTCAATGGTATATTTTCAGTTAAAGAAATACCCTGCAAAATCTTCTCTTTGGGTAAGGATATGACAAAATATGTTTTCAACCACAAGGTCGAAAGTATATCACATTAATCTGAACTATTGTGTCCAATCCACATGAATTCTACTTACATTATTAAGAAATTATTAAGACAAGTAAGCAGCAGCCATGTGAACAACAATTATTACTTGTACTTCAATGATAGAGAAGTTTAAAGGTGTATTTCCATACTTAACTCATTAAATGAGGTTAAAATTTTTTAGCAGACAGAAAAATCCAAGGATCATAGATATAGAACTGCAGACAGTATGACCGAATTTTAATCCTGTTTAGAGACCTGGCGTTATGGCGTTTCAGCAACAAACAGCAGAGGTAAGTTTTTCACTGACACAATGATAACTGAGACACAGAAGAACACCATCCCCATCATGAAAAGTAGTGAAATAACTGATGATGTTGACTATCCTGGATTGTTGAGATTTGTATGTTGGGAATTAAGGCTTCTGACTATTATACTATAAAAAATACTTCTCATGGGCAGCACGGTGTCTTAATGGTCAGCAGGTTCAGCTCAGTGCTGGGGATCCAGGTTTAAATCCCACTCTGAATGGAGATTCCATGTTGTGTCTGTGTGGGTTTCCTCTAGTTCAAAATAAGAAAACATGGATGCAAGGTGAATTAACTGCTTTAAATTGCCCCTATGTATTATCTGTAAGTGAGTGTGTGCCCAGCAATAGCTTGGCCTGATGTCCTGGGCGTATCTAAATGGGCATTCCTCCTAAATGGGCATGGGGAACCCATATACTGTATAATAGTATATAGTAGTATATGATTAAGGGGAAGATCATTAATACTCTTTGTTACTTTATTGTATACAATGAATACTAATTACTCAAAAAAAAGTTTTTTGAAATCAATTTAATTTAATTTTTAACTTTATTACTTGCTACATTTGCATTATGACATTTATTTTCAGAAAAAAAAAATTATGAAAAATTAACAATAAAAATAATTAAAAAAATAAATACTAAAAAATTTTAAAAGGGGAACTAAATGAAAAATTAACAATAAAAAACTTTTAACTTTTTAACTGATTCAGGAACTAATGCTTGTTATATATTTATAAAGTGACATTATTGTAAATGGTTTCACATGTAGGAACCTGAGGTCAAGATATATATATATACAATGTGTATGTATATTTGTTTTAATGTTGTTTAAAATCTATATTACCTTTTTATTTGTATGCTATTAAAGCTAGTTTGGCAGCAGGTGGCAGCAGTGATCGATATTTAATGTCTGTTGGCTGTATAATGGCAGTCGAGAGGCTCGCCAGCTGGAGTTACAGATTATAAATCTTTCTTCATCAGTTAGAGCTGCTATTATTTGGCCAGTGTGTGATCTGTTGATGTATAGCCTGCTTCTTAAATTCTAATATTGTAAGAAAATCTGTTTGATATTAAGATCTCACGAGCACATTAGTGCCATCATAACTGATAACTGATAACAATGCAATGAAAAGGTGAAGGTAACGTTCGTAAAACTGTTTGATGGCTCTGATGAAAATGTTCTATAAGAACAAAGGGTGTCATTTTGATACACTGATGTTACACCTGACAACACAAGATTTGATTTATTAAAAATACTTTATTATAACAAATTATTAGTAGTATTAAATTCTATTTATTTATTCAGTTATTCTGTATACTTCTTGTACTCTCCAGCTTGAAAAGCTTCAGTGATATAAATAAATTATGTGTAGTACATTATTGTCTCATCGTGTTGACCGCTTAATCCTTTACTAGGGTCCCATGCCCATTCAGGGGAGAACGTTTTGGGGGCTGGGCAGACACACCCAGGACTGTGCGCCAATCCATCTGTGGGCACACACTCACTCACTCACACAGACGCACTATATAGGGGCAATTTAGAGGTGCCAATTCACCTTGAATCCATGTTTTTGGAATGTGCGAGAAGAAGCCCGAGGGATCCCATGTCGACACAGGTGGGAACATGGAAACTCCAAACATACGTACGAACCACTACGCACTGTGCCGACCCAATAACTGGGTGTGTTCTGGATAAACATGGTCATGTAAGGTAAAATGTTTTACTCTGTTTTGTTCTTTATCATCTTTAGCTAAAGGATATCAGCAGATGGTGATTATATATATATATATATATATATATATATATATATATATATATATATATATATATATATATATATATATATATATATTGTTACACTGAACTTTTTCTTTCATGTTGGTTTAATCAGCTTGTGTGATTTCTTTTGCCCAGGGGATGATCCCGTGACCCTAAATGTATTCAGGTTAAAGAAAGACAGAAGCGTAAAATCCATCCCACACATTTCTGTGCTTACACATGTTACATGTTCTGCAGACTGAAGCTGGCTCAAGAACGGCTCAATCCCTAAAGAGCGATCAACATTTTACAGACATTGAGCTGACAGAGTTGTTTATGCTTTTTTTCCCTCTTTGGACAGGTATCAAACCCAGTAAATGAGCGTGTGTCTCTAGTAGTCATTTAATAATATCCCATCTTTTATTGTCATCATAGTGTTTATCTGAATATACCAAGACGTTCATTGCCTCCATACACGTTGGTGATTAGGTGTAATCTTATCAAATGCGAGTGCCTCTCACTTGCGCTCTGCTGTTGGTGAGGTGCCAGGAAATCTGCTCCACGGTGAGAGGCAGGAGAGTAGCATGTGGGGTTTGGACTTTGGCCCCCGCCAGGGCCAGAGCATATTTATTGGCTGCTGCTGCTGGAACAAAGTCGTGTGGAGTGATCTGGTAAGCATTGATTTTATTCTGCCCTGTTCTGTTTTGTAAATACAACCTTTTGTCAGAATAATTGTTGTGTAGAATACAGACCATATTTTGAGTTAAAAAAAAAGAAAGAAAAGTAAAAAGTCATTCAATAAAAGTGATGCCACTGATTCATACTTGATCTTTTGACCTTTGGTGTGTTCTGAGGAGGATTTGTCCTCTGTCTTGAGCTGAGACAGGCCAGAGATATTAATAATAGCCTGCTACACTAAATCAGATGCTTTTTAATCCAGTGATGTCCTCGTTGACTTTGATGCATGCATTTTCAGTTGAGCATCAGATCAATATCTATGATCTGAATTGTGAACATGTTTCTTAAGCTGTTGAGATCCTAAGCAGCTGTGAAGCCAGTATCAAAGGTGTAACCTAGCTCAAGTGAGAAGTAGTGTGTCAGCTGGTGCATGTTGTTTTTGTTGTTCAGCTTTCTTCCTGTTCCACTTGTTTCCAAAATACAGATGTCGGCTATTGTTATGGCAGAATAAGGCACAAGGATGTGGGAGCACAATGAGAGGAGAAGGTCTAAACTGATGCTTTATTACTTTCGCAGTCTGCTTAGCAAAGGCTCTCCACAGCCTACATCCCCCTCGGCACGTCGCTTAGGGCTGCCTGTGTATATGAGACGGTGTGGGTCTCTGTTTAATCAGTCAGTTCGCTTTCCTATTGCTTAAGCATGTAACAAGAGCCCTAAGCTACGCAGCTGTCTGGTGCACTGCGTGTGGTTACAGTGTGGTGGTTGTAGCTAACTGGAAAGTGGATAGCAGGGCAAATAATAGGTGAAAGGGTGTCCGAAGGTGCCTGTGCTGTAACTGTGATGTGCATGTGTTAGGTGGTATGGAGTTGAGTAATGTTGTCATAACTGCATGTGGCTTGAGGTGATGGCCTCTCTGTACTTGGCCACGGTGCTATGTCATGAGACTGGAATCACATGTTGCTGCGTCTTGGGAGGGGGGTGTCTGCGTGCTGCTTTGTACAGCGGTATGATTGGCATGTTACACACGAGCTATTTCTGTCTCTCCACTGGTGAGACAGCAACTATATAACACTTATATAACTCATTTTTTTTCTCATTTTTTGTTCATTAATGTTATTTTGTTTAAGATTTATTTGAATCTTTTATCAAAACTTTATTAACTATTTAGACTATTCTATTTAGTGCAGAACTGGTGGCTTTATAGACAGAGAAATTCAAAATTTTAAAGGTATGAAGTGTTGCCATGATGATAGGAATCTAATAACACCCAGTTAAGTGTGAACAAATATTGAAAACAATATTAAGATAATTTCATAGCTTTATTAATGCTTGACTCATAGATTGAGTATAGTGAGGGTCTTTGATCAGTGGGTGCGAAAAGCTGCAACAAAATGCAAAAAATGACTTTTTAAATTTCATTTTCAGTGTACAAATAATATGAAATGCTATGATTTATGAAAATATAGTCATTGGTTATGTCGTTTTTTTCTTTGCTCTGCAGTCTGATGAGTGATCTCGTGCTTACCGTGCCGTGGTACAGTACCATGGTAGACATGTCCAGTCAGTTTGGACCACTGTCCCCAGTGGGAGACTCCCTGTTGGGCAGCCCTCTATATGGAGAGCTGATTAATGATATGGAAGAACTTGAGGACATCTCCCAGTCCTTCAGCGATGACACTTTCAACTTGCTGTATTTGCCAGACTTACAGGAATCTAGTTCCAGCAGCTCGGCTAATTTAGGTACTTATACAGGAATGTACACATCATACACTAACATCTCTCTCTCTCTTTCTCTCTTTCCCCCTCTTACACACACAAACAGGAAACATGAAATGCTGAAGAGTTCATGTAATATTTTAAAAAAGAAATTATAGTACTTAGTTTTAGCAAAGAATCTAGTTTTCTTTACCGATTTAATAACTGATAATCAGAACTGTTTCATACAGAACTATTTAATGACATTTACACATTTGACATTTTTGAAGGACATGCAGACATAAATATATCCATGTTGCTGTCCTATTTTTTATATTATTTATAGTAAATTTATATATATACTGTTCAGGTGTTTAGTAAATAATAAAATATGCTGTTTCAAAATATCCTTATGTTTTAAACTCTTTATACCTATTATGATGTAATAATTCTGATCTCGTGATTTTTAGACGCAGCGAGTCGAGCCTCTAGTCCATCGCTTGTATCTCGAGCAATCACAGGACATGACGGAATCCCCTCCAGCTCTCTAAACTTGGAGTGTCGTGTGTGTGCCGACCGGGCTTCTGGTTTTCATTATGGAGTACATGCTTGTGAAGGGTGCAAAGTAAGCACACAAACACTATTGCATGCATACATGATGGTGGTCGATGTCCGTGCAGAGCCACACAATCCAAAAACGTGGATTAAAACTGAATTGAGTCTCCTAAATTGCCCCTTTTAAGTTGCCCCTATATGGTGTGTATGTGTCTGTGTGAGTGAGCGTGTTTGTGCCCAGCAATGGATTGGTGCCTGCTTGTCCTTGGTCACAAATGTGTTGTTTTTTTAATTTTTTTTGGAAATTGTGTTACAAATATTTAAACAAATATTCCTATTAAAATGAGTAACAGTAATAAATAGGCATAAATAATATTTTAACCAGTTAGTAATTGTTCTTTATCTTAAATTCATGCACAATACCCTCCACAAATACTGGCAATCGTAAACAATATAAAATTTAGGCATATTTGTAAAAATTCTTTTCATTTTTATTTTACTTGAAGTACTAACAGCTGTCTTTCATTGAAAGAAATCTTTGATCTTCATTTGGTAGTTGTTGAAGTTTGACATCTTCTCCTAAAATGTCTAATTAGACTGAGGAACACATAACAAGAGATCATTTCTCTATACACAATGTGCAGATCCTTCACATTCTGTGCTCTACCAAGATGAAACCCCATCATCAGCTGATCCCACGAGTTTGTTGATTGGCATCTGCTGTGTATTTGGGAAGATCGTAATTATACGGTGATTAAGTGATAATTTTTTTTGTTGTGTGTTTTGGATCATTGCCCTGCAGGAAGATCCAACCCTTGTCCATATTAAAACTTCCTGGCTCAGGCAACCAGGTTTTGATTTAATATCCGCTGGTACTTGATGGAATCCATGACACTGTTTATCCAAATGATCGGATCCTTTCGAAGAAATACTGATCCAAAACATTACAGATTCTCCACCATGCTTCACAGTGGAGATAAGGTACTACTCTGCATGGCCCTCTTTGATTAGTTCTCAGCTATTTCGTTTCACACATCACTTATCTGTTCTGTGGTCTTTGTAGGAGTTATCAATTAGTAAGAAAATAAAATCCTGGTGTCACCTTATATTTATGCATATCTAGTAATGTTTCCTATTTCTGTAGAGAACTTGATAAAGAATGGGTGTTTTGTTTTATATGTAACATTTTTTGGGGTACCAGCAATAGTAGCAATTTTTGTTTCTATTAATCATTGTACATTGATTAAAGGCAACTTTTCAAATTATTTTAAATGACAAACCAGAAAGTTAACACTGTTACAGTTTGCTTATGTTTACCTTTGCCAATATTTGTGTGTGGGGTGGCATAAAATAACTGTGCTCTGTAAACACTAAGATTTTGTTAAACATGATTTTTCATGAACGATTTTAGCATGAAATATTTATAATTTGTAAATGTCATTGTGCAGAGTACAAGTAGAGCAGGATGCAATGAAATGCAGACAGCATCTAATCAACCAGAATACTATGTAATTATTTACATAAAGTGAATGCACTTAGAATGCTTAATGAATACTGTATTCATAGAAAACGTTACATTAAAAAATTGTCAAATGTTGGAATGTCGTATTGGAATACAAGGAACTAACATAAATTAAAGACCTGTCTACTGAGTTTCCATACAAAATGTTCTTGGCCTGAGATTAATAACTGCTAGGTCCTGTTCATATCAACACTCTTAGGTAATGTGCATGATTCAAACTGCTGCCATGAATACTCCGCCACTTATAGCCCACTGTCCACTCTACAGCCGCAAGAGTGTTTCCATTAGCATGTGCATGTTCTTGGATGAGTTGTCCATAACACATTCTGTTTTCAACTATGACCCAATACCTGAGAAGCTGGCACCAGTTTGAAAACTGACTTTAATCCCATGACTGTATGCTAATATATCTGTAGCCAGCACAGGCTCAGGTCAGATCATCACCGGTAAACAGATCGTGCACATGAAACTGTTGGGTAATGGGGTAGGAGCTAAAATCAAGGCTGTATGTAAATATTTTTAATTCTGATAAACCTTCCAGTTCTCTAACTGACCTTTACTCAAACTTTCCTAACTCTTTAACCTTAGACACAGATGCAGCCACATCACATCAATTACTAAATGCCAGCGCCATGGGTAAATATAAAGCAGTCTCTTTTTTGACATTAAAAGAAAAAGAAAAAAAAAAAAAAAAAAAAAAAAAAAAAAATTAAAAAAAAAAAAAAATATATATATATATATATATATATATATATATATATATATATATATATATATATATAGTCACAAATAATTGTGCTGCAGTATAAGTCCTGCTTAACCTCTTATTTTTCTTAATAACATTCAGAATTAAAATCAAATTCATCACTGTCCTAATGACTACAAGCCTACGAGGTCCTAATGAACCAATTTGTAAACCCATCATTTGAGAGGATTTTGCTAAAAATCTTGTGTGGATTAGTCAGATGTAATTTTGTAGACCTAAGTTGTATTAATTCTTATTTATAGAGAGCTATGACATCCACTTCAGGGCAGTGGAAGCTGGCTTTAAGGTTTCATCTGTATAATTGTGAATTTAAACATTTTATGGATATGCTTATATTCTTGTAATTACTTTGATCCTTATAAAATGGGGTGGCAATTCCTTCTTATAATTAAAAAAAATTGGACATGAATCCAACTCAAAAAAATGCGTGAACTAACAAACTCCAGCTTATGAATTATGTCAAGTACATACAAGTTAATATTAATTCATAAAAGCATAAAGATTAGTACTTATGTAGACCATTAGCAAATATTTCTGTGTTGTCCTTTTTCTTAGCATTATTTGAATATTCCTTCTGAAGCCCTTCAGAATAAAAAAACCCAAACTACCTAATGTTCTGTATTCAGTATACTTCAGTATACAGTTACACTTCTTGATAATTAACTAACCTTGTAGATTCTCAGATTAGTGACACATGGCTGCTGATTACTGTCTTAATGATTATGGAAATAAAAAAAAATCTACTTTGTTTCCATCCTGGTTTCTGAAAAATGTTTCATGTCTTAATGTTTTTTCCAAAACACTGTGGAGGCCTTACAGGCCTGTATTTGATGCACATTGAGATTTCTTTATATTTTTAAGAGTAATACAGCAGCACTGAAATAAAATATGTTTCTGGTTATCAATGTATGAACTACAATTTCAGTTTAATTATTAATTATTAATTGATTTTGATTACTATATGTCAAACCTGTGATGGATTAAATAATAAAGCAAAACAATATTTATATTAATTTGATAAAATAGACAAAAGGAGCATTAAAAGTACAGACTAGTTATTAAACAAGGATTAAAATAAGAAATTCTTTAATTGCTGATAATATGACACTAATTTGGCAAATATGATTCGACTTTGGAATTAAACAAAGATCTGTTTGTGATAGATACATGTTCAGAGTTTATGAAATACTATGCACAATTAAATGAGATTATTTATAAACATCTGGATTTACTATTATTTGGTAATCAATGACACATGTGCAATGATATGCCTTATCACAAAGGACAATGCACCTCTCCTTATCAAACTACTATGCCTGCTTTGAGAACGATAATGAGTTTGATATTTCCTTTTTATAAGATCTAAAAACTTCTTTATAACGCGACATTAATTTTCCACAGGGCTTTTTTAGAAGGACGATCCGCCTGAAGCTGGAGTATGATAAGTGTGAGCGCAATTGTAAGATCCAAAAGAAGAACCGCAACAAGTGTCAGTATTGCCGTTTTCACAAGTGCCTTGCTGTAGGCATGTCCCACAATGGTAAATCCTCACCTACATTCAATCTTTAATACTCAATGCTTTTACAATTTAATGTTATCATCACAAAGCTGTACATGACCTTTAATTACTTTATTGATCATCATTCCAGGATGGAGACACTCTCTTTTAAAAACACTGTTGCTCAACTCATCTGATCATTCCATTAATGTTTTACAATATTATGAAACAACATGAGCTTTCAATAGTACAATTTTGTCAATAAGACTTGAATACAGTTTTTGAAACAGTTTTACAAACTTTTTAGCACAGTGTCATTAGGACATCTCTCTCTCTTTCTCTCTCTCCCTCTCTCTCACATGCACATCTTGCTACATTTCTTTTAAAACTATAAAAAGCTGCTTTTTTCAGTATGAGTGCATTATGCAAGTGTGTGTTTGCGTATATAATGCTCAGATAACCTTAAATAAATAGTAAAAAAGTGTAAAAATACTTTTCTTCAACTTATGTCTTATATATCACAATATTTATTTACTGGAATAGGAGTTAGAAAAAGAATTAGGTACTGGTAACATGTTTCAATGAACTTAATGACGTGGAGCTACATTGCTCTGGGACCTTGAACTCTAACTTACTATTGTGGTGTGATATTTTAGGCCTGGAAGAGTGTGTAATTATTAAGTTTATTACATGTATGTAAACTCATCTGTAATCTGAACTGGCTTACACAGATATTTACATAAAAATACATTCAGCCAGTGAATACATCAAGAGCTTTACTTAAGAGTTTACATCATACCCTTATCCATAATATTTGCTCCAACAGCAGTTCTGTGCAAGGGCATGCTGACATGGAATATGACTGTGTGTGTGTGTGTGTGTGTGTGTGTGTGTGTGTGTGTGTGTGTGTGTGACTGTGTGAAAGTAAATCAGTTCATGATTTTACTGTAGGTCATCAAGTGCATTGTAATCTATGATATGTATCTTCACAACTTACTAAAAGGACTTTTTTTATGTTACTGCTGTGCAGAATTTTTAAAATAGTACTAAAAAAGGCTTTGGTGTGTGAGTAAGATTTTGATTTATATATGAATTCCATCTATACAATGCCTTATTTAAGATTTAATCTGTGCTTATCAAATAATTAATAACATTAATTACCCTTATCTAGTAAAAGTGAGTTCATGCTGTAAAATAAAAATACTTTCGCTGTTATATTTGCTTAGTACATAAGAGAATGACTATTGCGCAAAAATAATTTAGTGTCACTAAAGTTTTATTTTAAATGTTTCAATAACATACTATTTTATTTGTAATCAATACCTCTTAAATACAGTAATAACCAATTTTATGCATTTCAGTGAATTGCTTAATAAGCTTGTTTTCATGCAAATATATATTCAGAGCTTTAAAAATGTACTGAGCTCTCTGGACTTTATGTTCTTGTTTATATTTTTGTATACAGTATGTGTATCAGTACAACATCATGTTTGTCATTTTGCAGCCATCCGCTTTGGGAGGATGCCTCAATCTGAAAAACTGAAGCTCAGAGCAGAGCTGAAAACAAGTGAGCGACATGAGGGAGAGACAGTTTTCACTGATTGGAGGACTCTGACCGGACAAATCCACGATGCATACCTCAAACACTTCAGTATGAACAAGGCCAAAGCACGTGCCTTCCTAACGGGCAAGACCAACACCACAGTGAGTGATCTAATATTATTAAATAAGAACTAATGAGAGTGGCATGGGTTCTGCACACTGGTTAGCACATATGCCTTTCAGCACTGGGGATCCAGGTTCTAATCCCAATCTGATGGAAATAATGACTCCCACTGTCTTCACATATCAATAACATTAAGATTAAATTGATGATGTAAATTATATGATTGTTTATTTGAGGTTTACAGATTATCTGTGTTTGTCTCAGGACAGAATACCTAATAAAAATATTGTAAGAAGAGTGACAACTTGATAAGTCAACTTAGCTAAATTGTCTGCCATTCTTTACTTATTTATTTTGAAGAAAAACATACATTTGATTTCAAAAATATTTAATCCAAAATCTGGTTTTATTACTCCTCTTTCATCAATAACCTTCCTTGATAATGCACCGTTATTAATTAATTGTAATACCAACGTTTCCCTTTGGTACAGTGTTAAGAAACTATTTTGAAAACAGCTAATGGTGTCTTATGGTATTATGTTAATCATCACAATCAATGGCCGTTTATTCATTGTTGTTTTCTTGTCCTTTTATTTATTGCGGATTAGCCATTTGTCATCCACGACTTGGACACACTTCAAAAGGCACAGCATCTACAACTCACCCAGCTGCTGGGAGAGGACCAGAAGAAGTTTGCACTAGTCAACCATGAGCAGGAGACAGAGGATCAGATTTTCCACTGTTGTCAGTACACCTCTGTTGAGATGGTCACACAGCTCACTGAATTTGCCAAAGCTGTTCCTGGTTTTGTCAGCCTCGATCTCAATGACCAAGTGACTTTGTTGAAGTACGGTGTGCATGAAGCCTTCTTTGCCTTACTGGCCTCATTCATGAACAAGGATGGGCTTCTGGTGGCACAAGGCGGTGGCTTTATCACTCGTGAGTTTCTTAAGAGTCTCCGCAGGCCTTTTAGTGATATGATAGAGTCCAAGTTCCAGTTCGCTATGCGGTTCAATGCACTGGAGCTAAATGACTGCGACCTGGCATTGTTTGTAGCAGCCATCATTTGCTGTGGAGGTAAGGCTCAAAAATGCTTTGAATGTATAAAAGGCCAATTTAAAATTGGCAGTACTAAAGACATGAAACAAGCATTTATCATTTCATCAATAATTAAAATTCTCAGCAGCTCAGTGGAAAAACTTGTCCAAATCAGAATCTGGCACATTTAGTCCTGTTTTTTTGTTTGAAGCTTGAAGTTTAAAACACAACTCAATTTAAATCAACATGAAGTTAATTGTGTGAAAAGATTTACAGAATAATAAGCAGAATAATTTAATAAACTCAATTCAGTAAAGGAATACAAATCAGAAATTTATATGAATATATTTTACGTTCTATGCAAAAATCATTTCTGCACCTATTCCTGTTTGTATGATAATTGTAATGTTTAAAAGTTTGGAAAACGTGCAGTGTTTTAAGCCTCAGTGAACCTATATTGATAAATGTGTAAAAATACTGAAGGACTACTTCAGATTACCCAATTCCACTTTGGGCACATTGTGTACCAAGTCATTATTCCAGCACATCAAACCAAACTAAACATGACCTGGTGGCTGCTGTTTGTTTATTACCTCACTATCTCACATCATATCTTTAATGATGCAAGTTTTAGAACCATTGGACAAAGTATTTAAATCAAACCAATTCAGCAATATAAAAAAGACTCCATTAAAAGTCCTGCAGAAAAAAGTCTTCCTTGAGTAAAAGTACATATGTATTAGCTGCAAAGTGCAGTTCAAATAAAGTTATGTTAGATTTTATGACATCATTAGCACTAAAGCATCATCAACATTGACTTTTATTGTTTGAACTAATTTATGTGCAAAAGGTTTGGTAGCACAAATCCATTATTCATTTTTTAAAATAAAGTTGTAAAATATATTTTTTAATAACAATTTTCCCATAAGCTTTGATTTTTAGTGATTTGATCGTTTAAACATTGAAATGACACCACAGAAGGCTTATATAAGCTTAAGGTTATAAATACGATTAAGGAAAATAAAATGGAAAAGTATAAGCAGAATTGTACTATACATAAAGGTAAATGTACATCGGTACTAACTTCCTCACCGTAAATGAACCAGGATTGTCATTTATTCCTGTTGTGGGAGGAAGTCCTATTTTTGGATTAGACAGCACATCATTTAAACATTTCAGTTTGCCCAGACAGACTGATCTGTTTTAAATAACAGGTCATTATGTAAAGGTATGTGTTGGGAGAGCCTGCAAACTTGTTAAACTGCTGCTTACATCCCCCGTACCAAGTGCTTGACTTTAAAATGTTACCCCATACCAGACAGGCCAAGACTGACTAAACTGTATTTTCATAAGGCTCTGTATGTTACAAGAATTAAAAATAAAAAAGTCTGCTGCAGTCTGGTCATATAGCCCTGATTATAGAAAAGCAATCCTGGTAAATATGTGGCTACTTGGAAATCAATCTGCAATCATGTTATAACTGTAGTTACATAATAAAAATGTCATTTTTTTCCATGCATAGATCGTCCAGGACTGGAAAGCGTGTCACACGTAGATTGCATTCAAGAAAGTATAGTTGATGCTCTACGGCTCCACCTGCAGTCCAGCCACCCTGACTGTGCTTTACTGTTCCCCAAACTCCTGCAGAAACTTGCAGACCTGCGGCAGCTGGTGACAGAGCATGCCAAGTTGGTCCAGGACATTAAGAATACAAAGGATACATTGCTACATCCATTATTACAGGAAATCTACAAGGATATGTACTGAAAAACGTATCAGAATAATGTGGCAGAATAATATGTAGCCCTATTCACTATTCACAAATAAATGGATAAATGCATTATACCTATAATAATTCTATAATAAAGTCTTTAGGCTTCTGCTGAGCTATGTGCAACTAAAACTGTACATTTTGTAAATTTGAGAACCAAACCACAATACAGAATATATCTCACACTGTGAAATTAATTATTGAATGTGGTTCATCAATCAGCACTTAATCAAAGGAGTTGTGTGATTATTACCTCAGCCAAATGATGTTTTGCATAAAATGCAAAAATTGTATTACACTCCATCTGTTATTATTAAATAATAATATTTATTTTTTTTTAATGATTTTTAAATGCTTTTAGGAAAAAAACTGATTTATTACGAGTCCCACATTGCTAATGTCAGTGAACCTGGGATTTGGACCCTCAACCTTCAGATTCAACACCCTAAGTACTGAGGAAATCCCTTCGTGACCTTAGTTCCTAGTATAGATTGAAGTGGAAGATAATGAGATGAGATTTTCATAAATGTATTTTACAATTAAAAAAATATTTTTTTACAGAAAAAAAAGATAACATCTGGTACAAAATGAATGTATAGTATTTAGCATTTGCTACAATAAGAAAAAAAAAAGGTTATGAAAGCACTGACACCTAATGATACGTACAGTACATTAAAGTGTTTTATTATGTATAAATATTGTAAAATGTCTGTTTGTGATATAATTTCATGCCTAAGTGGATGGTTGTGTTTTATTGAGGGAGTCTTTTCTCATGATCTGTACTGTGATTATGGATGATATTTGCTCTAAATATGAGATTACAGTTAATTCTGTTCAGACATAGAGATTATCTTTTGCAGAAAGTACTTTAGTTGTTATGTTTTTCATGGATTATTGTATTAAATAGATACTCAGGGAAGTTCAACTAAGAATTAGTGCACTACACTTTTGGCACTTACTTTGATGAATGCTGTTATGATATTTTTTATACCGTTTCTCAGTCCTGTCCTGGAGATCCACTGCTCTGCAAAGTATAATGTTTTATCTGCTGCTTATAAACTTGATCCAAATAATCATCTTCTTAACAGCCCATTATTATAATGTGCAGGACAGTGGACCGTTGGGACAGAGACTGAAAAACACTGCTATAACGTATATGGTTTTTAAAATTGTTTTATTTTACGTAAGGGACCTTGAATAAATGAATGATTGTACATGTAACTATCCGCTGTATGAATAAGATTAGTTATGGATTTGGAATATGAGAACTGTAAATAAAGATGTATTCTCAAAACAGATGTGTATTGGTTAGCACGTCCGCCTCTCAGCGCTGGGGATCAAGGTTCGAATCCCGATCTGTGTTTCCATGTACTCCTCGTGTCTGTGTGGGTTTCCTCTGGGTTCCACCCTCCACAGTCTAAATACATGGATTGAAGGTGAATTGAATGCTCTGAATTGCCCCTAGTAGGGTTTGCCGTTAAGTTACGAGCATTTCAACCTAAATCTCCATGGTTTGATTCCACCAAGTACTACGCTTTGTTTCCAAGGCTGCCCACCACTGCTGGCAATGCTCACTTCACACAGTGTGTGTGTGTGTGTGTGTGTGTGTGTGTGTGTGTGTGTGTGTGTGTGTGTGTGTGTGTGTGTCACTGCATGGATGGGTTAAATGTGGAGGACAAATTCCTCTGTGTGAGTGAAATAGATCACTTTTATCTAAAATCCATGATCCTTTAACCTTAATGACATGAAGTAGTGTGACTGAATGAAACACACTGATTAAGGGTTGTGTCCTAACACTTTTGTCTATAGTGTTATTGACATGGTACACTTAAGATATGTACTATTTAACAACTGGATTGTGTTTTAATGTAAAAAATTGACGGTATTTGTGACCATTTTTTACAGTTTACGATTACGAGGCTATATATATATATATAT
Organism: Corydoras sp. C115; assembly: GCA_019802505.1. Lineage (NCBI taxonomy): Eukaryota > Metazoa > Chordata > Actinopteri > Siluriformes > Callichthyidae > Corydoras > Corydoras sp. C115. The sequence continues at coordinate 3,645,474 of JAFMOC010000017.1, read as the reverse complement.
ATATATATATATATATATATATATATATATATATATATATATATAATATATATATATATTTGCGCATGCGCACAACTACCTTTTAGTTCAATACTACTAAAACGTCTTTAAAAAAAACTACAGTCTTCATAAAGAGACAGAAAATGAATATTTAATTATTTATAGTGTTGTGATCCCGGACAGTGAAGGGTGTGTGGATTCAGATAAAGTTATTTCTGATCAGGCGCCATAGCAGCAGCTCACGTCGTGACGTGTATTTCTTTTAACATATTTGGCGGCATCGCGGTTCTGCTTCAGCAAGAAGAAAGTATTCGTTTATTAAATTGTTTGCTTTTATTTTTTATTTCCACTCATTAGATATTTTAACCGCTTCGTACGTTGTTGTATTGTCAGTGTATAATCGTTGTTCGCGGACGTTTCCTTTGTTTTTAAATTTCTGAACACTGATAGTTATAAAAATAATATTGCTTACGTCAGGAAACATCAATAACGTCGTCAATACACAATGACGGGTAAGTTTATTTAATCTAACTATCTCTACGGGATTATATAATTAATGGTCAATGTTTTTTTTTTCTGTATGTAAAATGATCAGCCTAAAATATATTCATTAATTCACTTTTGTAATTAATGCAGAGAGAAAAAGCAGCAGAGGAATATGTTAGATGTGTGTGCAGGAAATAAATATGTAAAAATGTATCTTGAGCTATGTTGAACCACAGGGATGAGTGCTTATCTAAAACCTAAAGTGGTTTAAGTCAACTTTATATGTATGTATATGTGTAATATATATGTATAATGTATCAGAACACTTTATTGATCCTGGGGTATTGCAGTAGTCACAGATGCCCCAGTTACATTCATTCATTCATTCATTGTCTCCCGCTTTATCCTCTATTAGGGTCGCGGTGGGGTTCCCCATGCCCATCCAGGGGAGAAAGTTTCAGGCGCTGGGCAGATACACCCAGGACAGGGCGCCAATCCATCGCTGGGCACACACGCACTCACACAGACACACTCTATATGGGGCAATTTTGAGAATTCAATTGACTTAATCCATGTTTTTGGACTGTGGGAGGAAACAGGAGAACCCGGAGGAAACCCACGCAGACACGGGGAGAACATGGAAACTCCACCCAGATGGGGATTCGAACCGGGAATCCCTAGCGCTGAGAGGCGAACGTGCTAACCACTAAGCCACCGTGCCGCCGCTCCAGTTACAATTATATGCAAAAAGAATAAACCATAGAATTAGAGAAAGCCCATGTGGACAGGGGAAGAACATGGGAACTCCACTCAGATCGGGATTTGAACCTGCATCCCCAGCGCTGACAGGGGGACATGCTGACCACTACACCATCATGCTGGCCTTTGCTATAATGCTTTTTTGTGATGACATTAATTTCTAATCTGTGATCATCTTTAAAGTACATGTGTCATGTGATCCACTGTGTTCTTTATATATCTGCTTCAGGTTTTTTAAAACTGTTGCATAATAATTATTTTCGACTTACACTAGCTGAAGAGGAAAACCTGGACATGCTGCTCTCTCTGTTTGAAGAGAGTCAGGAAAAGGATCAAGAGAACTCTGGAACATCCCAAGATGGGGCTGATGATTTGGATGGCCTGTTTGATGATGATGATGAAGCTGATGATGTTTATGCTGAGCCAGAGGATGATCATGAAGAAGTGTCTTTAATGAATTCAAACGAAGGCAACAAAAATGAACTTGACAAGTCCAAAGAGGACTTGGAGGGTAAGACAACTCTATTTTAGCATCTCATGACTATCACCATTCTCAGTGTAAATGACCCAGTGGCCACAAGGCTTCAAAAATGTGTGAGAAAAACTATTAGGAAATGAGTATGATACAAAAATGATATTCAGGAAGCTGGTCCCTCGTGAAATATAATCTTAAAATACAGCATTGTGTGTTTTGAGCCTCAAGGCCACACTAGGAATAGCATATAATTCTAAACAAACAAAATCTTATTAATTCTTGTTACTGATGGCTCTGTGGTTTATAAATATAAATGCAGGTGTGTTACTTGCACTGTGTGTTGTGTATAAATGTATGGTTTCTCTGTATTTAGTGGAGCTGAAGAACATGCGGGAGAAGATGCAAAAGTTGCAACAGCAGCTAGAGGCCTCTCAGAAAACTTCCCAGTCCAAACCAATATCTGAGAAGCCTTCCTCACTCCAAAAATCAAACAGTAAAATTTCAACTAATAGCTTAAAGCGGGCGTCCCCCCAGCAGAGCAGCGAACCACCAACTATCAATCAAAACAACAAAACACCACTCAGAAAGACCCCAGTTTCCTCCCCTCCAGCAGCTGCATCCACAGCGAAGGTCCAGAACAAGCAGAGGACAGCTCATCAACCGAAAGCAGGTAGGCTGCCTGTATGTGGGCACAGTTGTTAAGGGAAATAGAGTACAGGGTCGAAGCTGATCTTCATACATTAGACTCATATGTTAAGTTCATTACACATGTTTATAAAATGTGTTATTAAAATACTTGCTGTGAGGGTTTACTTAAATATAAACAAGATAATATGTTGCACATAATTGATACTTAAACAATTTGTTTACCAGCCTCCTCAGAAAATCAGAATCCACTGGGTCTGGGGTCGAGTGGAAAATTGTCCCAATCTATGAAAAATACTAAACTAGACTTCATAAAGTCACCATCATCAATCAAAAATCCTGGTGGAGCTCCTTCTGTTGCAAAACTAACATCTCCTCCATCCGTGGTTCAGGATGTTACCGTGGAAAAGTTCTCTGGACTCCGACTTAGGTGAGTCAGTTCTTTAATTGGACCTCTGTCACTATATAGTCTTGTATAACTTATCTAAAGTCATGGGGTTGTCAGTAAATAAAGCTGTGCTTCTATACTCTATGCTTTCCTCTTGTCTTTTAGGAGACCTCGCCTCTCCTCGGTCGAAATTGAACACAAAATGTCCAACCGCCGGATGATCCGGCTTTCCCAGCTACCTGATCGACTTGCCAGAGAAAATCTGGAAGACAATGACTGGGTCACTTTTGCTGTGCTTATAAATAAAATTACCCCACAAAGCAAGAAAAATGTAAGACGCTGTCGAAGTCGCTGCAAATGCAGTGCAGAATACAAACAGTTAAAGTAACTGTGATGTTTAAATCTGTTCACTCTCTTTTTTCTAAGCTTGTGTCTAATGTCCTTCACAGGGGAAAACATTCAGCATCTGGAAGTTAAATGACCTTCATAACCTGGAGGTGAATGTGTCACTTTTTCTGTTTGGGACCGTTCACACAGATCTGTGGAAGACAGACACTGGGACTGTGATTGGGATCCTCAACCCAAATCAAATGAAGAATAATGATGGCTCCACTGAGGTGAGAGGATCCTCATAACTTGTGTGTTTGAGTTCTGCAGCGTGAGATGAAGGTTCTCACTCAAAAGTGAGAGAAATACCTCATGAGGCCAATGTGATGAATGGTAACACATTACTTTATCATTTAAAAGCGACTCATTGAAGTCAGAATGTATATTCTTTTTCCAGCTTTGCCTCACAGTGGATCATCCACAAAAGGTTCTTAACCTGGGAGAGGCCATGGACTTTGGTACGTGCAAAGCCAAAAAGAAGAACGGCGACTCGTGTACTCAGCTAGTCAATTTGGTACAGCCTTCTGTATATCATATCACATTTTTTTTATTGTATAGTATTAACCTTGTATTTTCCATTCTATATTTAATAATATCTTTTTTATTGATCTTTTTCTTTAGTATGAATGCCAGTATTGTCAGTATCATGTTAAAGCTCAGTACAAAAAGATGAGCTCGAAGAGGGCAGAGCTTCAGTCTAGTTATACAGGCACGGCCCCCGGTAAAAGAAAAAAACAAGGAAGTTTAAGGGAGCGTCTGTGTCAAGGCGACTTTCACTATGGTGGTCTGTCATCTCTTGCATGTGCACCATCGCTGTAAGTGATTTTTGTCTGTATTTTTAAGTGAATTCTGACATGTGCTTTTGTATCACATTTCTTAAATCACTGTTTTGTCTTTCGTCTGTAGGACGTCCCCTCAGCCAAAAAAACAGCCCTCAATTCAGGCGGTTTTAGCTTCCATTCCTTCCAAACGACTTGGTACGACTTTGATGACTATACATTTGTCATTTAGTTGTTATTAAGTTGCTTTCCTTATTCTGTGTCAAGACTTTAAGCTTTGTCTTGTATCTCAGTTGATGCACTGCACTTTTTAAAAACATAACAGCATTTTTTTTCCTTTTCGTAGACATAAGTTCGGGGCAGGTGAGTGGATGTTCTGATGACTTCAAAAGCCTGATGTCTATGCCGACACCTGGAGCTCTGAATATTAAGAAACATTTAGGAACGTCTAAATCAACAGGTACAGAGTCCTCAAGTTAAATTCATTAACACTGCAGCAGAATTTTCCAGATTTTTGTTGCGACACTATTTTTGTCCCACCTTGCTACAAAAGTAATGTGCTAATTAAAAACATTGCCTTTAATTAAATTCCCTTTTAAGTTTTCTCTAACGTGTTTCTCTGACCCTGAATCTGACTGTTTTATTGCAGTATATTCTGGATCGCCGATTCAGTCCATCACTGCCACAGAACTCCTCAAACAACAGAAAGCGCTTCACCAACAGCGTCTTCAGGCCAGAAATAAGAAGGCAGAAGAGATCAAAATGAGGTTAATAATCATACATTTAGTCTTAAATATCATATTTATTTAGGTGTCATTTTTTTTTGTCCATTTGTAAGCTATCAAATCATTGTCCTTTTGCAAGGCATGATTCAATTGTCTTTGCATGATGTCATGTTGTATGTAAATGGTTTAGTCATGTACTTTCTTATTTATTGGCTTAATATGTTCTGTTATCTGCCCAGCGCCCGAGACTTCTCCCCCTGGATGGTCATGGGGAACCCCACCGCGACCCTAATAATTTTTTTTTTGTTTAGTTTTTTTTTTAATGTGGCTTATTTGTATGTTGCTTCTCAGGATGCTACAAAACAAAACGAGCTCTACTGTTCCGGCTAAACCTTTTACAAACAGGACTCCTCTGCTCTCATCAAAAGGTGCTTCAGGGGTTCCGAACTCCTCTTCACCTCCATCGCATCTCTCCAAAGCCCAAGCACCCACTTTGGGCCGAGGCTTTGCGGCGGATGAAGATATATTGCTAGACATGTCTATACCTCCTCCCTCAAAAAGTCTTTCAGCAACAAAGGTTTGCATCGTCAAACGTAACATTGAAGTTGCACAGCTAGTTACAACCGACACGATTATTACATCTGTGTTTTAATTTAATAGGTTATTAAAGATTATCTCAGCATTAGCCGTATAAATTCATTATATCTATTTCTGTTTTATTCAGTTGGCTGCATTGAGAAAGCTCCAGTCTAAAGGAGTAGCCCTCATTAAAGATGACCCCAATTCTGTGAAACGAAAGCGTCCCAATAGCAATGACATCACAGCCAGGGTGGAGAACAACCTCACGGCTCCTGAAGGTTTGCAGTGTGATAATATTTTGCTGACAATTGTAGGTTTACAAAAAAATTCTGAGTTTTTATCTTATTGCAGGTGAGAATCCAGGTACTGAGGAGGAGGAACCAGCTCAGAAGAGGAAACGAGAACAGCTGGATTATATAAACTCTGAAGAATTTCAGCGCATTCTAAATGCAAAGTCTGCAAACTCCTGGATCATGGGAGAGGTGTGTGTGTGTGTGCATTATGTTAGCATGAAAATAATGAAAGAAAATAATGTTAGGAAATACTTAATTCACTGGATTGCTTTTTATTCCTTCTTCAGATGGAGGAGAAAGTCATGCAGGACTACTTTGAACCATTAGTGCAGAAAGAAAAGTTGGAAGAAAAGATGAAGAGCATCAGAGAAATGAAATGCAGAGCAGTTACTTGTAAAACAGTATGTTTTCTTAGTTCAGTGTTTTAACCTGGCTTTGAACAGAATCAAAAGCAAATTCTCAGTTTTTTTTAATGGTAAACAATTTTAATTCTTTATTAGAAAATGTACAACAAATATATCACAAAAAATAAAATATTTGACCATACACTGTCACTCACACAGACACATGCTGATCTATACTGACAGTTAATGTTAAAAGCAAACTGTAAAGTGTCTTAACAAATCGTTTTACTTTGCAGTGCAAGTACACTCACTTCAAGCCAGCAGACCGCTGCGTGGAGGAGAAACATGATTATCAATGGCACGACGCCGTCAAACGTTTCTTCAAATGCCCATGTGGTCAGAGAAAAATCTGCTTGAGTCGCTTTCCCACCGCGGCCTGCAGGTAAGTGATGAGGGGCAGCTTTAGCTGCATTAATAACTCAATTGTAATCTTGAATTATTTTAAATGCACACTTACCTTAACTATAAACTTTAATTCAAATCCGGAAGCATTTTTTGTAAACTAGAGATGCCTTAACTCTATGATAAAGGTCTTTTTGGATTTGAATATTTATTTTCTTTATTGCAGTAACTGTGGTTTGTTTAAGTGGGAGAGAGACGGCATGTTAAAGGTGAAGTTTTAATTATAAGATATTCAGTAATGCACTTAAATTGTCTGGTTAAGTAGTTTGAATTTCTTTTTTATTGCCTGCTTTCCTTTAGGAGAAGAAGGGACCAAAGATCGGAGGAGAGTTACTTCTGCCCCGTGGTGAAGAACAACCTAAATTCCTAAACAGTCTGAAATAGAGGAGTAAGTTGTTTCTGCTGCGCACCACAGCGTGTCAGTGCACCTCCAACACTCAGTGACCTTTTCTTTTACGAAGTGATGAAACTGGATGACAGACTTGGACTTTGACTGCAAAGACATTTTAGTAATTTCCAGATTTACACTTCAGGGTAAGACGGAGAACTTTAAATCTGGTGCAGTTAATTTCAACTTCATCATATGGGTAAGGCACTTTAACAGGAACAATGCAAAACTCAAGATGTTTGTGGCTTTGACCACAATCTTTTTAGAAATCCATTTTTATTTATTGAAATAAATAAATGTTCTGTGCTTCAAATATATAAAAATACAGTACTCCAGTCAACCTCTTTTTATCTCTTTTGAGCAATGCATACATTCAGTCGAGCATCTTTAAACACCCAAATTGCTTTCCTTTGAATGTAACTATTGGGTAAAATTTCTGCAGAATTTAAAATGGAAATCATTTAACGTTCAGTAACGTGACTTGGCCAGCAGAGGGCGTCTTTGCCTAAAACTAGTAATTAAAATGAAGCCCTATTTAAGTTTTCTCTGACTGCAGTGCAGAACTGCTTTTATTGTCCACGTCCACAGACCATCCTTTGGCCAACCAGTGTGAATGGAATTGAAAACATGTTGGAACATGTCCACTGTATACACTGTATATATTTGACTTTCATACACTACGATGAAAAGCAAAATAGAAATGCCTTTAGGATTTATAACGTTTTTTTTCTTTTTTGTGTGTATATATTATACATTTTAGTATTTTCTTGTTTTTCCTTATGAACTGTTGTATTACATTTGACTATGATTAGGTGCTAAATTAAATTTAATACCTCATAATTCATTTTTATTTTTATATTTGAGAACAATGATGAGAGTAACCGTGAACTGAGATCCAAATCTTCAAACTGCCTATAAGATTAAGTTTGGACACCCTTAGTATACGACATGCTTTATTGATTTTCTTATATAGTGACGGGACATTCACATGTCTTTTATACTGTAATACATAAAATATGACATTTTACTCCAGACCTTTTAAAAAATCTTCAGGATTCCCAAATTAATTGGCTCCTAATATATTAAATGCCCCATCATTTTGTTAAGGCCATTTATTATTAAGTGATGAAAGGTGGAGCTGTAAAATGTTAATCTTTCATATGGCAACATTTTACTGGTCTAGACATTCAGCTGAGGAATGCGCAAAGCTTCTATACTCTCCGCTCACATAGTTCTGCTCTCAGAGGTGGAACTGAAACTCTGGTTGCGTAGAAATACAGCTGTGCGTGGCTTCCATACCTGACGTATTACAGTCTCTGTCCCTGCTTTCTCCATTCACTACTCCATGATTATTTTCTAGTGATGAATCTTCTTGCAGTGAGAAGAGATGCTGACATCTGGCTTGTGCCTGGAAAACCAGCAGGTTTTTATGGAAAGTATGGAATTTTGGTCTGATCATTTCCAGTTCTGGAAAAAGGGTGGGAGGGGGATAATTATGGGATAGGGCTTTGGGAAAAGTAAAGCAAAAGTCCAGACTTGCATTTATATTGCTAATAACCCAGTGGGTCTACTAAATAGAACATAAATGATGCTTAAGAGCTTTATTTAAATGTAGCTTTATTTTCTATAGTAGCTTAAATAATTTGAGGTTAATTGTTTTAATAAAGTAAAAAGGAGGCAATGAGAACGTATTCCCTCAAATGTATCATATATATTTTGTTATATTTGCATATGTAAGGTGGTTATACATGTATTATATCAGTTGGTTTTTACTCAAAAAGTGAAGAAAAAAAACAACACACATTTTCAACACACACACACATATATATATATATATATATATATATATATATATATATATATATATATATTAGTGTGTGTGTGTGTGTGTATGTATACATACATACTCACACAAATACAATCTGTGAAAATGAGATTTTAGGTGGAGTTACTGTATTAAACATAATGTACACTGATATGAAATCTGCACAATGTGCATGTGTGTTCATTTTATAAACTAGTCACTGTAAGTGAAGACTACAATTATGCATTTTTCTGCATTAACTTTTACACAGCCGCCTATAACCAGCTCTAAGCAGCTTCCAGATTTTGGACAACAGGTAATCTAAAAACACTTATATGCAAGATATAAAGACAATAACCTGCTCATTTAATAATAGGAATCGACCACAAATGGATTTGTTGGTATCAGAGATGAACATTCAGTTTGTTTTGCTGGTTGTGTCACTCGGCCGTGTGAGGCTTGCGCTGAAAGGCCTCCTCAGACATAGGGCCGGTGGTGAGGGTATCGGGGATAGAGGCCGTCGTAATGATATTCGCGCCATTGCTCCGTTTTCTCCCGGCTCCTTTCATGCTGCTCTGGATGAGGTCAGAAACAAAACGCACAACTTCAGTATAATGCTGAGATGATTTCATTTAAGCTTCTTGGTCTATGCAGGTTTATTTAACAGTTTGATTCTTCAGAACTGATTCTCTTTCAGTCATCAGCTGCAGATTATTTCTGCAGACCACAGTAGCCTGCTGAAGGGCCTGTTAGATTTTTCAGCCAAACTAATCAGAGGAAGAAACACATCTCACCATCTCGCACCTCCTCCACATGGTTTTCATACTCATTGTTCTGTTCCTCATTGTACTCCCTCCTGCGCTCCGTGGCTGCTAACTGCAAACGTTGCTCCACTGAAAGCATAGTATATTAAGTTTGGTTTGCACAGACGACATTAATCCATGGCAACAACTCACATAAAAAGCCATCAATATGTTTTTTTGAGTAGTTTTTAAAACTTATCTGTAAAGAACTCAATAGGCAAATTATATATATATATATATATATACTGTATATCACTTCTAGGTTGTCACATACAAGCTCAGGATTGAGAAGGTCGAAGGCTATATTGGAGGAATTGGAACAGTGGTGATGCTTTATTTTCTTTTTCTCACAGTCTTAGGGAGAGGTAAAGGAAATCCTAACTTTGCACATTCCACCCTCAGCTCCAGCTGCTTCTTTTCCTCCAGTTTGAAGTCTGTTGACGCGCCATCACACACATGCTGTTAAGTTTAAGGTGGCTTTAAGGTGGTAGGGTGAGTGCATTCATTAATTTAGTTTTGAATTAAGTAAAAGCTTTGATTCCAATGTTTAATTTCTATATAACAGCCCTTGCCAGCAGGTCGGTGGGACTCAGAGGTTTAGGGAACGTAAAAAAACATTGCAGTCACAAAGGTGCAGTGCAGTGCAGCTCACCAAGATATTCAGCATATACTTTTGGAGATCTCCTACCACGACGTTTGAAAAAGTTTGATGCATCAGATGCTGGCATAAAGACCTGCTTAGAGGATCCTTTATAATGAAGTGATAAAATAAAAAATAAAAATAGAAATGTATTAATATAAATTTATATCAATCGCTTTTACTGAGTGAATGAGTGTGTGTTGAACTTACTCTCATGTTTATCACCTTTCTCATTCTTCACTGTTGCATTTTCTACCTCAGGTAACACTGCAGAACAGAAGACTGTATCAGTTAATGAATGTCTATAGTAATAATATATGCTTTTGAATAGGAGCATTATATTTGATTAAATTAGATAATTTCTAAATAGCTTTCCAAAGTTATGATGTACATTTACTGTTTTGCAAATAGTGATCTTGGCCCTGGCATGGCACACCTAGCAGGTTTAGTTGTAGTAACCACACAGTAATGTCCTCAATCTCATATATATATATATATATATATATATATATATATATATATATATATATATATATGCATAATATTCTGTTATTTGTCTCTGGGTTAAAAAAACACCTTGATCTATACTGTAAATAAAAGAACTGCAGGAATAAATTTATATATATTAAATTACCGACAGATTATTCAGCTCATGAGTCTGATTAAAATACAGACACTGCTGAGTGTTTTTCAGAAATTGTTGCCAAAATTAACACATTCTATCTGTTACCATTTTTGTTTCGGCTAAAATTCCCCATAACTGTTTTTATTGTTGATTTATTACTTAATAACGAAGCTCCTGAATAGTGACCGAGTAAATATGTGGCAAGAAAATCTGGTTGAGCCCTTAAAAAAACAATCTCATGGAAAATACAGAAACCATCCAAAGCTTTGAAACTTGAAGAACCTTGAGTGTAATTTATTCAGACTTGGTTTCCATTTAGACAACAGCTGTCTTTAATTTAGTGGTTTGCGGTGATTTATATGTTCTATATTATTCTCACATTAATAATTTTATCTTTGTGTGCAATTCAACATATTTTTTTATGTAAGGAATACATAGTTATCCTGTTAATGTTTTTATTGTTATTAGAAAACAATGATTTGCAGTTTATTTTTTCTTAATAATATTTCATAATTAAAATGTGCTGTTTAAATGGCAGGTATTATTTAATGGCATCAGTCTTTTTCTCATCCACAGAGTCATGCACACTCTCAAAGAGCATGAGGAAGGCACTCACCGGTCAGAATGAGCAGGATGGGCAGAACGGTCAGAAGAACTATGTGCAGCCACGCCATGGTTGAGGCAGTGTGAGTGGGAGCCACAGGTAACACCGCCACAGCAGTCAGCCGCAGAGTGCCAGGGGAGGTTGAGGGACTGAGGTGGAGGGAAGAAGTGAGGGAGGGAACAATCGGAAAATTAACCACCCCAGCCCAGGGAAACAGAGGGAGAGCTATGGATAAATTGAGGAAGGGTTTTGACTGTCATTTTCATAAATTGTATGGTTTAAAAGGTTTACACCATATAAATACTAATCTCTAACACTGCACCTGCAAGCACAACCAACCAACATTAGTTCACCACCTAATGCATGAAGCAAGTTTTTTTTTTAATGGTTTAATTTATTTTATAATAAAGCAGGTAACATGATATTTCCTATTTTAAGATGATGTAATATTAGAAAGAGTATTGATCTGAATCATTCATAAATCATTATTTAACATGGTTTAGTAATTTTATTATTTTAATGTTTTATATAAAAAAGATTAATGACAATATTATTCCTCTTCCCCCTGTACTGATGACCTTGGGAAAAAGAAGCTATTAAATGTATTCTTATTTATTAGAAGTATAGATTCAACAGTAACTACGTAGGCGTTCAAATATTCAAATATTCTTTTAATGTAATATCCATATGTTTTTACAGGATCTTATGTTAGTTTGCACCATGCCCTTAAATACTTTTGCACCTCTACACTATTAATACTATGATTTGCTTAATGTGCTAAATTCTGGATCTTCACATAAAAACACATGTTGAAATACTATTCCCTTTAGAAAGATGAATTTTTAGAGGCTTTTTTCACTTGGCATCAGTGATAGTCTGGGAAAGAAATCAACTTCACTTAAATGCTGCTATTGTGCATCTGTTTTGGATCCATTAAAGCAAATCCGAGCGAGCAGGAACGAACCACAGAAAGAAGGTTGAAATATGTAAACACCTGCATTGTTAGAAAGTGTGGAGTCAGCGATGTAATCGATCCAGGAGTGTGAATGCTTTAGCACTTAATGTACAAGTTTACTTCATTTATCTGATTTTAATTAAAGTGCTTGCAAAATGTAGTTAATGAAATGATGAGGGAGGCCTAAGACCAATACTATGACAGGGACATAAATTTCCTGCTATTATTGTTGAGGGATCATAGTTTTTGTGTCAAGATTATAATGAGATTATAATGGATGTGGCTGCTGTTTATGCGAGATCAAAAACGAGCAAAATAACAAGGATTTTTTTTAAATAAATCCTCAAAAATCACGGTTTTCTAAATATAATAATAATAATAATACTTTTTTTAAAAAATGTTTAAATAAAAATTCAAAGACTGTCAATTAGCAGCAGGCTATGAAAGCATAAAAGTTTAGACTGCCTCCTAGAAAGTCACTTTATTATAATGCTGCCACCTTGTGTTTATTTAAAGACTTGCAGGACCTTAATTAGTCCTTAAAACCTCATTTGAAATAAGATTTACTCAAGTCTCATGGCTAGATGAAAGTTGGCATCACACAGGGCTTCTGAATACAAGAATTCAAAATATATTGTCAGAAAACTAGTTATTTAAGTGCTGAATTAATGTGATAATTGACACTAATAACTAAGCACAATGACTCAAAATGTCTGTAAAACAAATACTGCAAAATAGGAATCAGTACTTCTATATGTGTTTTACTACACATATAAAATACTAATAAAAAACATGAAACCATCAACCTGATTGGAGTTGAAGGACAAAGTGCATGAAACACTGCATAAAGTTTTTATTATTGTAATTAAATCATAATTATATAACAGTTTTATAGCAACACTAAAAAAAATAGTGTTAACATTCTACTATGTACAAAAACTTTAATTATTAAACATCTAATGTGAACTTATCAAATCAAATCCAACTTTATTACCTAAATGAGCAGCATTACAGCATATCACTTTAAATTATGTACATGTATAATATTCTATTTAGTATGTTATTATTATTTAATTAAATGAAATCCTGTTCTGAGGTAAATCACTGTTGATGATCTACAATAACTACCATCATTTAACTTCCAGGATTGTATCGTGCTGGATTACAAGCACATCATCCGTGTGCTGGATGATAAAATGTGGGAAGTCTCACAGTGATGTTCTCTCTCCTTGGACCAGGCGTCCCCTCAGAGCCCAGGTATCCTACATAAACACAGTGAGAATATGAATATATATATTTCAAGACTACCACGCTGCATAGATATATTCACAAGCATGTGGCTTTGTAAATGATGTAGACAGAAGGTGTGTAAATAGACTGTAAATAGAAAATATTTTTTTTTATAATCAGATGATGTTCCAGAAATTAAATTTTGGTCATATCACTTGGCTCTAATACAGCTCAATCACTGGCAGCGTCACTGGCTCTATCACGGGTTTGAATATATTTATTGAATATATTTAAAGTGATTAAAGCAGAAACACCACCTCAAAGGAAATTGTGGTATCCTCCCCAAATTTTTTTGTAGTAATCTCCTCCACCTCCTTTCTGATGTTTTCCTGGGTTGTTCCCCTTACATCAATGTAGTGACAGTCAGCACTGGCATAGTGGCAGGAAATGGCCTGAAACATACACATTTGTTTACCAGCATGGCAGGGATGGTATTTTCTTAAATATTAGTGCTTCCACGTTGCTGATGCTTTGTGTAGGTTAAATGATCTGCGTCATTTGTACAATTCGGCACTATATGTTTATACTCAACAGAGTGCAACAAACAAAATAAGTTTAGTATAATGTATTAATTAAGTATCATGTTCTAATGTTAACAAAAACAGACACACAACACCAGAACATTACAACCCAAGCATTTAAAATGTACCTTACGAAATCCCTGTGTTTTATTCATTCCTGACCCATGAATGAGCAGAGGATGAAAAAACACAGTGTCTCCTTTCTCCATTTCCAAGTGAACTCTGGGATGGTTGGGGTCGAAGTTCATTATGCCATGATACATCTTGTTCACCCCACCCTGAAAATTGGGGTGGGAGAAGTATTAACTTAACTTATTATATACAAAAAATATATTTCTATTCCACCTAAATCCATATATGTTATTTAGTTTAAAGAACACATGGGTTTAATGAGTTATTAAGGCCAGTGAAAAAATATCACTCAGGTCACTCAGATAAATGTAAAAGTGCCCATGTATTGATATCAAATTAGAGCTATTCAATTACACACATGACTATAAAAATTTATTGACATTGTTGTTGGGAAATCTTACTGTCCTGTTTTTATAGTTCTAAATAAACTTACACTATATAACTTGAGATCATTCTGTGTCAATGCAGACACAGAAGCTTACAAGTATGACAATTTAATGGATGGGGTCAGAACACAGGGTCAGGCATGATACAACAATTCCCTTGAGCAACAAGGGTTATGAACCTCAACCTTGAGACTGACAGCCTGTATGAAGCAGTATGAATAATTAGAACATTTATGTTTTTTGCGATTATTCCGATAACCCAAATCTTTTTACCTCCCATTCTGGGTAATCATGCCCCAGCAGGGAGCCTTTGTGAGTGCCGGGCAGCACCACCAGGCAGCCATTCTGTCTTGATATCTTCTCCATAGCGGTCCAGGCACATACGATACGGTCGGCTGGTCGGAAAGGGAAATAGTGCAGGTCTTGGTGCAAAGGGTGACGAGACGTCTTCTTTCCTATCGTATGTCATAAACCTGTTATACGTTCTGTATGTGAAGGATTTTGCCAAACGTTTTGTAACGTGTTTATTCATGTATTCATACCTGCATCAGGGGGTTTGTTGATAAGCATGGTATGCATAGCCATGATGTTAGGCCCAGTAAAGCATTCAACATACTTCAGAATCTGTAACAAGCACAAACAAATACAAACCTATATTCTTTTTGCCAACATTAGTATAATTTTTAGTTTAAGGCAAATGGCCATATTGCACACGATACCATCTAACATGTGCACTCTGTGTTGCATTTAAATGTAGATTGACCTGGGGCAGGCAGCAATAGCGGAAGAGTTCGGGATCCTCTTGAAAGTCCTGAAGTTTAGTTACAGCCTTTTCTCCCTGAATAAACTCTGACTTAGCAATAGCCACATCTCTCATCACCAGCAAACCAGGAATCTTTACATCTCCAATGCAGATATGCTCAAACTCTGCCCTGCAGGTACACACACAAACATTAAGACTATTAATAATTAAGCCATATGTTTGACAGTCCTCATTAAAATGGTATTCTTTGTAATCACATCACTAATTACTGCCATTATATAGCTAAATCTTATATTTCTATAACTAAATTATGATATTTTATCAATATAAGCATATAAACATCAATAATTTTGAAAGAGAGAGTATAATATATGCTGTCTTGCCTGAATCGATCGATGTCTTCTTCAGAAACCAGGTTTTTAATCAAAATGAATCCATCTTCTTCATAAGCCTGTCTCTGTTGTGTAGATAGCACGCTTGAATCAAAAGTGTATCTACAGTGGCAGTGACACAAAACACCCATTACAAACTTGGCGTTTATCATAAAAAAACAGTCAGAGATTGTTTTATTTGGCACACTACTCTAAAACTGTTTTGGCTTCTTCTGATGTAGCCCATCTGCCTTACGGCTCACTGTTTTATTAATTATGTTTTCTTGCTGCTTGCTACTGTTTAGAGTTTATCTGATATCTTTCCGTACTAGTTAACTCTGCTAACCCCTTGCATTAACAATGTGTTTTCATTTGCAAACCTGCAGCTCGCCTGTTTTTTTCTTCTTTATTTTATTTCAAGGAAATTCTAGAGAAGAACAGCAAGCAGCAAACTGAACAGATCACCTCATATACACACACGTGCATATGTATTCACAATAAAATGCTTGGTAAGTGTAAAGATTTAACAATAATTAATGAATTGAACAAATACAAATTTTACAAGGTATATTTACTTACTGAAGCACTTCAGGTTGGTGATATGTCAGGTTTGGTGAGGAAGTAAAAGATGCTTGCTTTAAAAGCATTTAAAGAAAGTAATTGTAAACTTATTTTTTATTACTTTATCAGCATCATTTTCACAAATAATGTGGTTTTACTGTGTTGTAATGAGCGTAGACTTAAAATCAGGGCATTGTTAGTGCATAGGTCATCTGCCAATGCCAGCATGAAACTTAAGGTCAAACTCCTTACTTTAATGTGTTTATCACATTCCACAATAATATTGCCTGGGTTTCCAACTAAAATTATTGAAGACTAGTTCAAAAGCACTAACAACACAAACATCTATTGCCTTTTCGACCACAAATTGTACAAACCAATATTTTTGATTATTATGATTACTGTGCATATTCCCATCTGCTCCATTACATAAACAACCAAATACAAGCAGATCTCAACTATTATAACCAGTTAAATGTCCTAAACCAGTACTAATAGCTGTATAACTTATAAACTATGCAAGAATAAAACATTTTATATAGAATGCTTTATAAGATTTGTGCTGTAATTCAAAATATAGATTGCAACATAACTTGCATGTAAACATAATTGGATATAGCAATTTAAACTATTTGAAGGATTATGTATGTAACAAATACTTTTCGTGTAATACGTGTATTTTTATTTCCAAATAAAATTTTATTTTTATTTCCAAAAAACTGTAAAACGTGAAGGAAAACAGGACAACAAAAGAAAAAACATTTTATATTATTATAACATATTGTATTTTTAGCAGTAGCAATAGCGCTATTGTCGGCCTATCAAACCTCCGGACTCGAGTACATCAGCCACGCCGTACAGCGCGCTTCTAAACCCGCCGCAGCCGCAGCTTCGCCTCCCTGTTCGCACCGAGAACCAGCGAAACGAAAAAGGATACAAAGGCAGCGGCGGAGCGGTCCAGATGGTTCCTCAAAACTTTCAGCCTCTCCGTCGAACGTAGAGCCATTTTAAAACCTCACAAAGTGATTTGTTTGAGAGTAAACTGCGGACCCGGCAACCTGAAGTTTCTAACTGCTTGTGTAACTGGGTCAAAAGTACAGAGGACGGACAAGAGCACGACTGAGCTTGAATTAATTTTGACCTCATAATTAAATCACGTCTTCATCTGTTATTTATGAGTTTAAAAACATAAAAAGGACGAATATTATTAAAATAATTATTTTAAATAAATATTATGAAGTTTGGGTGGCACGGTGGTTAGCATGTTCTCCTCTCAGCGCTGGGTATCCTCCGGGTTCTCCGTTTTCCTTCCACAGTCAAAAAACATGGATCAAGGTACATTGAATGCTCCAAATTGCCCCATATAGAGAGTGTCTGTGTGAGTGAGTGTGTGCCCAGCTATAGATTATCGCCCTGTCCTGGGTGTATCTGCCCAGCGCCCAAAACATTCTCCCCAGGGTGGGCATGCGGAAACCCCCCCCCACCCCCCGCAACCCTAGTAGAGAATAAAGCTGAAGATAATGGCCATCCATTATCTTCAGCTTTGGATTATGACGTTTTTTAAATTATGACCTCTATATAATGCTATGATCATTATAATAGACAATTGCCTTTTCTCTGTTATATGATCATAGCAATAACTGAGCTTGCATTAATTTGGAAACCTATAAGTTATATGGGGCGGCATGGTGGCTTAGTGGTTAGCACGTTCTCCTCTCAGCGCTAGGGATTCCCGGTTCGAATCCCCATCTGGGTGGAGTTTCCATGTTCTCCCCGTGTCCGCGTGGGTTTCCTCCGGGTTCTCCGGTTTCCTACCACAGTCCAAAAACATGGATCAAGTTCATTGAGTTCTCTAAAATGCCCAATATAGAGTGTGTCTGTGTGAGTGAGTGTGTGTACCCAGCGATGGATTGGCGCCCTGTCCTGGGTGTATCTGCCCAGCGCCCGAGACGCTCTCCCCTGGATGGGCATGGGGAACCCCACCGCGACCCCAATAGAGGATAAAGCGGGAGATAATAAATGAATAAGTTACATGTTTATGGTGTATTGCAGTGAGGCAACAATATACTACAATATACTACATAGAAACTGAAACTTTGCCTACAGTGCTTACACACAGAGGAATCTGTCCTTCATTCAACCCACATTTAACCCATCTGTACAGTAAAACACACATATATACATATCAAGATAAGATTTATTAATTTGGCGAATGAGACCTTAATCCGTAAAGCAAAAATGGTGCATAACTGTGGTATTATTACAAATAAACACTAAATCTGTAAACACTAAAACATGTAGAACGTTAAGGAAACATGTAAATGTTAAATGTTCCAATTTAAAATTCATATGAAATTAGAACTCTGGGAAATAGTTGAATTTCGGAATTTAGAATTCTAAAATAAAAAGTCAGAATTCTGAGAATGTCTTCTTAGTGACAGAAATGGGCTTCCATTCCCTACAGTCCAAAGACAAGTTCGAATAGCTTAATTCGGACTTAATTTAATAGCTTCATTAATAGCTTCATTAAAGTATTTACTTATTCATTCATTATCTCCCGTTTTTATCCTCTATTAGGGTCGTTGGGGGGTTCCCCATGCCCATCCAGGGGAGAACGTTTCGGGCGCTGGGCAGATACACCCAGGACAGGGCGCCAATCCATCGCTGGGCACACACTCACTCACACAGACACACTCTATATGGGGCAATTTTGAGAATTCAATTGACTTGATCCATGTTTTTGGACTGTGGGAGGAAAACGGATAACCCGGAGGAAACCCACGCAGACACGGGGAGAACATGAAAACTCCACCCAGATGGGGATTTGAACGGGGAATCCCTAGCGCTGAGAGGCGAACGTGCTAACCACTAAGCCACTGTGCCGCCAGTATTTACTTAGTCTTATCTCCCGCTTTATCCTCTATTAAGGTCGCGGTGGGGTTCCCCATGTCCATCCAGGGGAGAACGTCTCGGGCGCTGGGCAGATAGACCCACGACAGGGCGCCAATCCATCGCTGGGTACACACTCACACACACTCTATATGGGGCAATATAGAGAACTCAGTTAACTTGATCCATGTTTTTGGATTGTGGGAAGAAACCGGAGAACCCGGAGGAAACCCACGCGGACACGGGGAGAACATGGAAACCACCCAGATGGGGATTCGAACCGGGAATCCCTAGCGCTGAGAGGAGAAAATGCTAACCACTAAGCCACCGTGCCGCCAGTATTTACTTAATAATTAATAATTAATAAATGAAGAATCTAAAGGGATCTCTAACAAAAAGGTCGTTGCTGCAACAGTGAGTCACCAGAGGGCGTAGTTTTTGTAGTCTGTGGTCATTGTTACGACACTACGCCGCTCGTCCTATAGGTGGTGCTGTTGATCCGGATTTGGCTGTCTTTTCCTCTTCCTCTCATGTCTGTTCGCTAGGCGGAGGCGTCAGTACGGACGGACCGTCACTCTCAGCCGCGGTGTAGCTCTGTTCTCTGGGTCTCAGGCGGAGATCGCAGACGTTCTTTAAACTGCAACGTGTTCCTTTCGGCTTACAGGTCCGAGGTTTACAACGGAGCGAAGAAACGAACCCGATTCGAACATCGGCAGCAGAAACGAACGGCTGGGTCCCGCCAGCGAGCCGTGCGGTGGAACCGCGGCATCCGGCCTGCGAGCCCGAGAAACGCCAACGCTGGGACACAAGTACAAAAGGAGCTTTTACCGTTTGGTACGTGTGTTTTTTTTTTTGTTTCCTTTTCCTTCTACAGTCTTCAGTGTTCAGTTGTTAACAGTCGGGTTTTGGAGTAGAAACAACCCGAGAACGTACTTAGTGCAGTAAACGAGGTGCATTGTAATGTCCCCACAAAGCTGCTTCCCCTCAATGACTCCACATCATGATCTGTTTGGATTTAAAGCTTTAAACAGTTGATATTTCACTCCTGTTTACTGCTGAAACGTCGTGTCCCCGCTGCTGTTAATAAACGACATAATAATAAACGAGCTTTAACGTTGTTTATTCAGCCGTCGCCTGGGAGAATGTTTCACACCAGAACACTGCTGCTGCAACACAAGCGTCTCTTTAAGCAGGAGTTTAAATGCCTCTCCGCGTGTGTGATGCTCATGATTTACTTATTTATATGTTCCTATAATGTTATATAACATCTCTTATTGAACCGCTTAATCTGTCAGTTAACTCTTATAAACAAACTCATAGTAAACTCATAGGGAGGCATGGTAGCTCAGTGGTTAGGGTGTTGGGCTTTCAATCTGAAGGTTGGGGGTTCAAATCCCAGGTCCACTTTAGTTACCTGTGTGGGTTCTTGAGCAAGACCCTTAACCCTCATTGCTCCAGGGATGTTGTGATTAACCCTGTGCTCACCCTGTAAGTCGCTTTGGATAAAAGCGTCCAATAAATGACCAAATGTAAATGTAAATGTAGTACAAACTCAAATCACAGCCTTTAAACTCCACAACTCCTTTATTCTACCTAAAATGTATGTAACAAAACAATTTAGTTAGGGTATGTACAGTATCAAAAGTTTGGACACAGCCGCCTTCTTGCTCCATTGTCCATTTCCTCCACTTATATAGATGGACTTTGTAGTTTTATATTTACAGGCTGTAGTCCATATGTGTTCTTTGTTTTTGTTAGTCTCCTGTTGGGTTCTCTGTTCTCCATTGGTCACAACCCCCACAGAACAGGTATCATTTGGGTGGGGGATTGTTGATTGTCAGTTCTGCAGTGACACTGATGTGGTGAGTTTTTTTTTTTTTTAGTAGTTTTATTTAAACACCTCAATGACGCTGCTGGGATAGGAATAATGCACCAACCAAATAATACCTGCTCTGTGGTGCAACTATTGGGGTTCTGATCATTAGAGAACTCACTCTGAGAGAACTCTGTATTTTTGCTAAGGTCTATAATTATCCATAAAGTTGTCCACTTACAGTAAAAGTCCCATTATTTTGTTCCTCTGCGATATTTATTCCTTGCTTGTTAATCAGGACTGCACAGCTGGAGCAGATGTGCATCCTCCAGAATGAGCTGAATACCAGCAGTGTCTAACACTCTAAATAAAAACCTTTTAAAAACCTAATGTCCAACTCGCCTTAAAAAGGTTGTTATTTGTCTAAGTGCCTTAACGGGTGTGCAATTAACCAGCAAAGCTAATTGCACACTAAATGGTCTAACCTGCCTGGTCTTGTTTTTTAAGCCTCTGTTTGTTGTCTTGCTTGACAGGTTGAGTGGTTGGTGAATGGTGATTTGTAATACTTTGTTTAAAACTTTAAAGTTGGTTTATTACTTGTTGGAGATGTAGCTTTGATGGCTGCTGTGTGAGTAACCGTGTTGTAAAATCTCTGTATTCACTATAAATTGAAAAGTGACATTTAGCTTGTTCTTGTCTCTGTGGGTAAGTTTGTGTTTGTGTGTCAGTGGCTGGCTGAGTGGCGGTGTTGGTACGGGCTGGGAGCCAGCATGTGTTTTTAGCCAGGGCTGCAGATCATCTCTTTATCAAAGGCTCTTCAGATGGAAATGAGGGCTCATTCAGCAGCCTGGCTTGCACCCGTTGAGCAAATGACGTAGGAGTCATGTGGTTTGTGGGCCTGTGTGCCTTGGTGTCTTCCAGTATTCCATAACGTAATATAACGCATATGGTGATGGCACTATTGTTGAAAGAATCTGGTTGTAGCTCGGTGTAAAGGAGTTAATTTTCTGTCCTAATTTTCTGATATTTAGTTTTTTTTAATTACAGCATTCATAATATTGTGGTGTATTGTAACATTCATTCATTCATTCATTATCTTCCGCTTTGTCCTACATTAGGGTCGCGGGGGAGTTCTCCCATTCAGGGGAGAACGTTTCGGGCGCTGGGTAGATACACCCAGGATAGGGCACCAATCTATCGCTGGGCACACACTCACACAGACACACACACATACACACAATGGGGCAATTTGGAGAATTCAATTGACTTGATCCATGTTTTTGGACTGTGGGAGGAAACCGGAGAACCCGGAGGAAACCCACGCAGACACGGGGCGAACATGGAAACTCCACCCAGATGGGGATTCGAACCGGGAATCCCTAGCGCTGAGAGGCGAACGTGCTAACCACTGAGCCACCATGCCGCCCGGATTTTTAACATCAGTATATAAAAACAATACAATATAAACACAATACAGCACCAGTCAAAAGTTATGTTGTTAACTGTGTATTAACTGTTAAGACAGGGTAAAAAGTATTGTACAGTATTTGCTGATGAGGACAAAGAGATGTATGAACACTAGATAATTTGACTTCCTCTGGGGAGAACTGTTAACAGAAGGTCAGTAGTTGGAAGTTATTGATGTCTAAGCTTTTATTCTTTATGGCCCTTCCCCCATATGATGGCTCTTTTTGTGTAGGTCGTTCACATGACTTTTTGTGCCATCAAGCTGTCATGTTTCAACACAGCTGGTCAGAAATGCCAGTGTTATAGATGTGACCTATGATCTTATATTAGGTAGCAAAGCCATTAGACACCCAGCACATACGCAAAGATCCTTATCCCTCGAGACAACCTTCTGTAATTACTGGTTTTCCGTTAAAATAAAATTAGTCGTTTAGCAGTTCAAAGTATGTGTGCAGTAATATCAATGCTTTAAGCTCTATATCTTGAAGAACATGTTTGTAACTCCTGTATTTAGGCAGAAATATGTATGATTTACAGGTTTCACATTTTTTTTATTTAAGCTATGATGCATTAATGCATAGTCTTGTGTACCTAAATGATCTATTTTGCCTACAGTACTTGCACACAGAGGAATTTGTCCTCCAAATTTAACCCAGGGAGCAATTGAGGTTAGGTGCCTTGCTCAAGGACCGGGAATTGAATCGGGGACCCTCAAGACTGGTTCCTTAACCACAAGTCTACAAATGCTCCACACTAGTCATACTCTAGTATGAATATTTAGTCAGCTTTAGATTAGTGTTTCAGCTTTAATTTCTCGTAATGTGTATATATAAACATTATATTCTTAAATATACTGCCATAAAACAGCTATAAGTTTTCATTATGCAACAAATCATAATATTGTTCAGCACTTGAAGCACCATGGCACAGTGCACCTACAACTCACTTGTTGGGTAGCATTAACATAACAGTCTGTAAACAACGGAAAAAGCTTTATTGCCACTGTGGATGAAAAACAGAAAACAGATGGAGGATTGAGAGAGAGACCGAGACACCTGATTAAAAAAAAGAGCTGTGTCTGTAATTTGTAAGTTCTTTGGTTCTAAGCAGCTTGTTAAAGGTACTTTGCTGTTACATATCCAGATATCTTCCCTCCTGTTTCTCTA
This sequence comes from Corydoras sp. C115, assembly GCA_019802505.1. Taxonomy (NCBI): domain Eukaryota; kingdom Metazoa; phylum Chordata; class Actinopteri; order Siluriformes; family Callichthyidae; genus Corydoras; species Corydoras sp. C115. The sequence continues at coordinate 3,621,974 of JAFMOC010000017.1, read as the reverse complement.
AACAACATATTGAAATTTCTTTTTCAAAAAAATCTGCTAAAACAGAGGAGGGACTTGAATCATAACATTCTGTCAAAGGAAAAAAATCCCTGAATCATCAGAGCAGGTGCTGGTGACAGTGAGGGATTAGTATAAAGTGTGGACAATGATTAAAAAAGGAAAATATTCAGAGATTAATCCAAACCATTAATCTTTTGTGGTTCTGACAGCCCACTGCTCTGCTCATCTTAATGTTGTTCTTATGTTTAACACACCTGATCCAATGAACCAGCTCATTAACATCCCATTATTAAGTTAGAGTGGGTGTGTTACAGTAGGAAGTACAGTAAGGAAAACACTGGCTCTCCAGCACCAAGCTTAAGAACCACAGTTCTGTAATTCTCTGAGAAAATCATTAATATAAAATCAGTATATTTAAATCTGAACACTTAGTGTCTAAGCTGACGCATGCACACACACTTTATTTATAAAGCCTGATTTTTATTTCTTTACACTTTTTATAGCAGATGGTTTAATTTGCAGTTGTTGGAAAATTCAGTTTTGTGTTGCTATGGTGGCAGCTGGCTCTTTCACAGTGGCAGTACCTGCTGTCTCAATATATACTGTTCCATGTGCAACTGCACATGTTTATCTCAAATTACTGTGAGACAAATTTCCAGCTTAATTAAATGTGTAATCAATATTACAGTGTTTGTGTGATAATGTCATATGATCTGTTCTTCCTGCGCATTATCATTTGGTCAAACTCCGCACACAGTGTAGTCTACAGGACAACTGATGTTTTCAAATTATGATTTTTATTAACTTTTAAAAACATTGCAACCTGTTTTCTGCTGTCACTCGCTAACCGGAAAGCATCTGGTCTTCCACCTTGTGCATTGTGTTTTAATATGGCTGATTAGAGGAGACGCTCTCTGTGGATGTTTGCTTTTTTTTAACACATGATGACTTACTGCTGGTATCATATTCATTCATTCAGTCATCTTAACCACATCTATCCTATTTATATTCAGATCACTGTTAAGCTGGATGACTTCTGCATTATGTAGAATGATTCTCACTGTTAGAAGCAGTTTTTAAAGAATGAACTCAGATCCCACGATTTCCCACGATTTTTAGATTAAAATTCTCCAAACAGTTTTTTTTGTGTTTCTGTAGGTCAGTTGTCCGGGTTAAGTTACTGATTTGGTTTATTTTACAATCCTTTTTAGAAAACATATATTGATTTCCGTGTGGCACTGTAGCTTAGTGGTTAGCACGTTCGCCTCTCAGCGCTAGGGATTCCCAGTTCGAATCCCCATCTGGGTGGAGTTTCCATGCTCTCCCCGTGTCCGCGTGGGTTTCCTCCGGGTTCTCCGGTTTCCTCCCACAGTCCAAAAACATGGAACAAGTCAATTGAGTTCTCCAAATTGCCCCATATAGAGTGTGTATGCGTGCGTGTCTGTGTGAGTGAGTGTGTGCCCAGCGATGGATTGGCGCCCTGTCCTGGGTCTATCTGCCCAGCGCCCGAGACGTTCTCCCCTGGATGGGCATGGGGAACCCCACCGCGACCCTAATAGAGGATAAAGCGGATGATAATGAATGAATGAATATATTGATTTCCATACTTTTGATGAAATTAAGGAGAATGAGAACACCTAAATATATGTACATTTTAAAATATGAGCTGGCCATCAAATATAATGCCTGTCTAATCTAATCCACTCATTTAAATATGTTTACTTAATGTCTTTTTAATTTTCAATTTGCAATACCGATGCCATTTCAGCATGTTAATTATGTTGGTATTAATTCTGATTGATTGATTCTAAATCATTTTTACATTATCAGTTTGCACAGTATTTTGTACTCGAAGTTTACAGTGACTAATCTTCAAATTGTTCGTAGTATTGCCACTTAAAAGCTGACTCATTAACATCCTGTAACTGAGTCAATGTCAACACTGCGACATCACCCATCTGACCGTGTTCAAAAAAACTTTAGCAATGCGCTTATTAAATTAGTGCTTTATCTGAAAATTCCATATATAATACTCATGTGATATTAAAGGTAAAATTGCTTTAGTAATCATATTACTGATTACTGTTTGTTGAAAAAGAGAATTATATAAATGATGTATTATATTAGAAGCAGTTTTTAAAGAATGAGCTCAGATCCCACGATTTTCAGTTTAAAATTCTCTAAACAGTTTTTTTTGTGTGTTTCTGTAGTTCAGTTGTCCGGGTTAAGTTACTGATTTGGTTTATTTTACAATCCTTTTTAGAAAACATATATTGATTTCCGTGTGGCACTGTAGCTTAGTGGTTAGCATGTTCGCCTCTCAGCGCTAGGGATTCCCGGTTCGAATCCCCATCTGGGTGGAGTTTCCATGTTCTCCCCGTGTCCGCGTGGGTTTCCTATGGGTTCTCCAGTTTCCTCCCACAGTCCAAAAACATGGATCAAGTCAATTGAGTTCTCCAAATTGCCCCATATTAACGTTCTCCCCTGGATGGGCATGGGGAACCCCACCGAAACCCTAATATAGGATAAAGCGGAAGATAATGAATGAATTAATGAATGAATTATAGATAATTACAAATTACATTGTTATTGTTTTTAATAGCTAATGGCACCTCTATTAATCACCCACCCACCAACCTGCCTAATTGAAAAGTTTTTATTTTTCAGACAAAAGTTGCCCCTACAGTTTTATCCAGCAAATCTGGTTTATTGTTTGTATGTAATTGTCCTTTAAAGGCTGATCTAAATCACGTTGTTCTTAGTCTGTAGTTTGCTGTTGTCTGTTTGCCAGAGAATTAAATTGCTACATTCGGGCACCTGTTGGGTTGCTGGCCTCCCGCTCCGTGTTCTGTACAATAGAAGCTATTTCAGCCATTCAGAGAATGTTTTGCAGAATGTGTTCCACTGAGTTCTGGTCATTTCAGTAAAGCCTCTCTCCAAAAACTAACCTTAAAATGATTCTCATCTCAAAGCCCCCAGGGAGATACAATCCTTTACCGCTTTCCTATCCCCGAAACGTTGAGCAAATGTGATCACAGTATGCAGCAGCCGCTCATAAAATTAATATTTAAAAAATGTAATTCATCCAATTACTGCCATTTTGTGGCACTTAGATCAATCACATGCTCATTGCAATTTATTCTTTTTGCAATAAAAAAGTCTGGACAATGCATTCTAACAGTTTGTGAAGCAATGCACTGCGCTGAGGTAACTCTGATCATTCCACCCTTCAGCTGTTGCAGATTTGAACAGCTCTCTTCCGTCCTGGTTGCTATGTGTGGCTGGAAAAAGTGTCCCAGGCCAACTACTCTCCTGTCAAACCATTTTAATTTAACACCTTATCCTTCACTCCCTTATTTTGGAACATTAACTTTGGTCATACTGTGCAGAGTTTGAATTAACACATCTTGGGGCTTTTTCCCCACTTCCCACCCATGCAATCTGTAAAGGACTCCTTTGTGTAAACTGCCCCAGTCAGCCTACATCCACATTTTGTACACACAATCACTGCAGTGCCATCCAGTGCCCATTCCTCTGTCTCTTAGTGTTCTGTTCTTGAAATGTCACAGCGTCCGCCTCACGTTGCTGAAACTGACTCTTCTTTCATTTTTTTCTGTTTGGGAACAAATATCCTGAGTTGCCATGGGGTGCCATCTAGAGAATAACTGTGACTTTGCTATTAAACTGCATTCAATGGTACTGTAAAGTATTTGTAGAGCCATAATGGTGCCCTGGCAGTTTGGTGTCATTTCCTCTTGTAGTGTTTTGGGCAGACGGCTGGTTTACACAGTGGAATGAGTTTACTCCTAAACCATGCACATTGTTTACATTTTTGTGCCAATGCTATGTAATGGATCATCAGAGATAGCTACACACTCGCAGACCATGTGTGTTTTTACAAACGAGGCACCCATATCCCTCCAATAACCTTTGTTTGAAAGTGCAATTTAGGTTCAATAGTTTTAGTAACTAATTTATCAAGTTTACTCTTTAAAACTTGCCATCTTGTGAAGTTCACAGCTTTATAACTTGTACTTTCAGTTCACCTTTCCCTCTTTTTTTTATTAAGTACGGCATAAAAAAACTACAACAATCTTAGGCCTTGTTCAGTTGAGTGAGTTTCCACAGGAACATGGTTCACCCTGTCTACCCCCGCCTCCCCCCCATTTCAGCCTTCTAGCTGGCCTCATCAGTAGCTCCAATTCATCCACTGTTAAACAGAAACTTTATTATCAGCTGTTTTAAAGATGGGTTTCTCTGAAAATAACAGGTCTTCCTTGTGATATCAGGGTCTGCATAAAGTATGAAATACACTACCTCACAGCACTGTGAATCAAAAAGACTGTTATATATTACAGATGTGTGTGTGTGTGTGTGTTTTACCTTTAAGGCAGTTGTCACAAACTGTATGTCTTTGTTCTCTAAAGTGGCCCATTTTAAAAATAGTGTTTTGAACTTATTGTGCAATTACTGTTTGGATTTTTTTTTGTTAAGTAACTGAACATGAACGTTGCAGAATTATGTTAAATTTATTTAGTGACTATTCTCATCAAATTGTGGTTCTTAGGACAACTTGAGACACAAGGAGTCTAAATATCTTCACAAGCTGAACACACCAGATTGAGTATGTTCTCATAACACAATAGAACGAGGGACAAAACATGATTTAAGACCTTACCTTCTAAAAGGCAAACCATCCATCACATCATAAAATCACTGCTGTAATATGACTGCCTTTCTTTGCTGTATTTCCTCATATTCAGCAGCTGCACCCGTCGTTACCCAATCTTGTTTATCTTGGGAGCGCTTTCTGTCCCACCTTTCCAGTTCTCGTTCCGCATAACCACATGCGCATGCATCCAACAAATCGAATTGGCTGCTATGCGCAGTCACTACAAAAGTCAGAAATCTTTGTGGTTTCAGGTTTTTATCTTCAGCAGAATCAGAACCTCGTGTGTGCACTCTGATTTACTGAACGCGCTCATCCGTGATCTGGTGGCCAACGAAAATCAGACTTGAAGGAAGATTGTGTTATGGTTGCAGGAGACAGTAAAGAAGCTCTTATTTAAAATTTCAGGTAGGGTGATGTGAAGCGAGGTGAAGTAGAGGAGGGACGCCAGAGTCTGTGTTGTAAGCGCATTAATACATAATCGCTGCATTATCCTTTTTTATTTCTTCCTTTTCGCAACAATAGAACTTATCGTGGATGGCGACTTCCGGTACATGCGGCTGATTTCATATTCATTCATTCATTATCTCCCGCTTTATCCTCTATTAGGGTCGCGGTGGGGTTCCCCATGCCCATCCAGGGGAGAACGTCTCGGGCGCTGGGCAGATAGACCCAGGACAGGGCGCCAATCTGTCGCTGGGCACACACTCACTCACACAGACACACTCTATATGGGGCAATTTTGAGAATTCAATTGACTTGATCCATGTTTTTGGACTGTGGGAGGAAGCCGGAGAACCCGGAGGAAACCCACGCAGACACGGGGAGAACATGGAAACTCCACCCAGATGGGGATTCAAACCGGGAATCCCTAGTGCTGAGAGGCAAACGTGCTAACCACTAAGCCACCGTGCCTCCCTGATTTCATATTATTTAATGATTTCTTTTTTTAAACTCGATCGTGTTTCTGATATATATATATTTTTTGATGGGCTGCTGGGTCTGTAAACCTTTTTTCGGTTTTGTGATGGAGCTAAAAGTGAAGCGTTATTGTTAGCGAGGGAAACAGTTAATGGAGACAATGGGATCAGTGCATGTTACGTGAGCACGTCGATTAAATCCGAAGCAACTGGCAAAAAACACGTTATTTTTGCAGAGAAAATTGATGAACACTGAATCCGGTGATATCCGAAGTCAACGGAAACGGGTTCCACTGTAGTTATATCTTTTAAGAAACATTTTAGTGAGTTTTGTTCAAGTCGAACCTGCTGTGATAATGGCGGTACGGTTTGAGTCATCATAGCTGTAAACAGGATCAAGAGCTTGGTCGTGCCCTGCTGATATGAGCTAAGTGGCAACATTTCTACTTAACCTGCTGCTGACACATAAACTGCGTACATACTGCTCTGTGCAAGTAGTTCTAAATTTTAAAAACAGTAACTAATCAACAGTGCTGTTTTTTCACACATTAAACCATTTAAAAGCCCAATAGGATTAAGAAATGTTTACAGTACAGGTTACTTTGTGGCTGAGTCTGAAGGACATTTCAAGCTAAAATAAATTGCTCATTATTTATTTGGAACAAATCAAACTTAACTTCTAAAACCACCCGTTCCATTTTTGCAGGGTGAACTCATAAGGAGCATATAGGTTGCTATGGAAAGGCATTTTGACCCCCGTGGGCAGCGACTGTCCGAGATGATTAAAAGTGACCGTTAACGAGTGCAAGTGCGACAGATCTGATCTCCGCAATCTGCCCTATGCTGCATTCTAAATTTGTCCTTTTCTAACTGGGGTAGTGGAGCATCCCTCAGGTGAAATACATAAAAGAGCGAGAGGGAGCAGGATAAAAAAACTTGAGAGGGATGGATAATGTGGGCCAGAGTTTTCCCTCTGGGCTCTGAATTGTGACGTTGGTGTCCTTTATAACTGACCTGTTAATTGTGTCAGGCTTTGTTGCTTGTTAACGGCAAAACTAAAATCCCACCCTCTTTTCACACTTTCTTTTAGTTCCATCACCACAGCTTCCTCTAGCTCGCCAACGCTCATTGCCATGTCGACTAACTTTAGACCGACCCTGTTAGTGTGTGTGCTTCAGTCTGTCCAGTTTAACAGGACAGTGGTATCATGGGATTGTAAAAGCACCTATTGCAGCAAACTAAGGAATAGGTGTGTGTGTGTGTGTGTGTGTGTGTGTGTGTGTTTGTGTGCATGTAAGTGTTCAGGATGTCACTGCAAATAGCAGCCAAAGACATGCAAATTATGGTAATGTTACCTGAGAGCAACAGTTGTTTTAGTAGCAGTGCAGGAAAAATGCGGTGCCTGTTGCTGCTGCTTTTGTTTGCATTTGCAATACACCAAAGTTATTTTGAGACATTTAAATTGAGTTCTCTGTACTATGTTCTTTCAAATGTCTGTAATTTGAACATTTAATAATTTAATTGAGTTTTGTTAAAACCTGTATTACGTTATTATTTTCTTTGTGTAAGGAAGGTCACCAAGTCTTTGTAAACCAAAGTTCACAAACGATACAATGTGGTAGGTAGCATCTCCAAATTACTCAGCAGCACGTCTTTGGTGTGTGGAAGGTAACAGGTGTACATGCAGAAATCCCACTCTGGCACAGAGAGCACATGCAGACGTCACACAGAAAGGACCTCAACTGGGAATTGAACTCAGAACCTTTCTGCAGTCCTGAATCACTGTGCTGTCATAAATCCCAATACAGTCATTTAAATCCATTTAGACCATTTTAATATAGAAATGACACTTGCCCCCTTTTTTTCTTATTATTATTTATAATTAAAACATCTTTATTATTGTATCGGATTTTGGTACAAGGTATGCACCAGCTGGTTGGACCATTGTGGGGTTTGTGCAGGGTGCATATTAGTGCTTCACAGCCCTGTTATTGTTTCGTCTTGCTTGACTGAGTGCCACTTAGGGAGCTGAGTGTCGACCATTATGGCAGCGTTGTTTGAGGTAAAAAAAAAAAAATCTGAGGGTTTCTGTGTTCAGGATGTGCACACATGCTGCAAATCAAAAGAAGGACCAGTTTGTATGAGCAGAGCAAAGGATATCTGGGCTATATTATAAAATCTTGGAGTGTTGCATAAATTGTGCTCTTGGATTTAAATTAATTGCTTTTATATGATTTTTACTCTCACGTTCTATAGACAGTCCTCAATCCTGGCATATGGAAAAACTTAGCAGGCTTTAAGTACCATTCATTAGTGGAGTTTACACTAATAAATTCCCACATCTGATTAAATCATAAACCAGTTTAAATGTAACTGAGGCTCCAAATGTTTGCTTCCAAAATCTATTTTAAACAAAGAAAGGTTTGTTGTTTTAAGAGAGTTGATTTTTAATTCTATCACTGTGAGAGTTTAATGTTTCTGTAGTTCCTTGTGTGGCAGATAACCGTGTCATGATAATCATTCTGTTTAAAACTGAGTCTCACCAACTCTGATAAGTAAAGTGTTTTGAAGTGTTTACTCTGTTGATTGTTCACATGTCTTGGATGTAAATCCAGTGTGCTTATCATCAGCTGCTCCAATGAATGAGCAGCATAAACGATATTGTTTGATATAGTTCATAGCCTAATCTGAAAAGTTGATAAGCATGCAGCACGTTCGATAGACGGTGTATTTCAGCTATCTGTACAATGTGGGAAACTAATTCATGTACCTGATTTATAATAATAAGCATTGCATCTTTATTACATCTGATTTATTTAAGGACTGAAGTCATACCCGCTCCACACACACACAAAACTGAGCTAATAAAATGAATCGGGCGATATGACGGGTCAGGTCAGTACAGACATTGATCTGATTCAGAGTAACAGACTGACTCATCAGTTTGATACAGTTCCTCTGGGTTGAGCAGTTTGTCAGAAATGTTTTTTACATCACAGCTACTATGTCTGAATCCATAGATAAGACAAGCAAATATAAGATATAATAATGCATAAAATCTATATTTTAAATATTATGACCATATAAGAGGGCTGAAGGATGCACTGGAATTTTTTTTCCTTAAATCTGTCTGAAATATTTATGATATTTTAATGTTTGTCAACCAAATGATATCTATAACCATCAATACGGTTTCATAAGGATGACACATTAATTATTAGGTAAAAGCTGTTTGAATGTGGTCTTTGTGCACATTAGGGAAAGCCAGCAGAAGTTCTGTAGAGTGTAATGAAGGGCAGATTTTTGTGGAGTATCATTTAGCATTCTTTTTGTTTTGCCACCTTTAACACTAAGAGGACGAGTCCTCACCTTGTGACTTAACTCGTATTGGCTGACCATTATTTATGCTAAGCAGTTCCAACATGAGTCACATATGAAGGATATTACTCTTCCTCTAAAGTCTCTGTTGCATCTGACCTTTGACCTGGTGATGGGCTTTTTATGTCAGACCTGCTGTGTTCCACATCAATGTCCATTCATTTGCAAGTAATCTGTTGTCTATGAGCATTGCTACAATTTAGGCATGAATTATGTAACAGTGGTTTTATTTGCTTAAGTGCATGTTTGCAAAGTATTGAAATCCTCGAGGTGCTTTGAATAATTTCCCCGTCTGACACTGAGGTTGTTCTGTCAGCTTCATATAAACTTTTAATGGTGTCCAAAGAAGTTCCAAATCCAGGGATTATTAAACTTCTTTAATAATAATTACTTTATTAAATAAATACGAATTGAATCCCAACATCCGTGCAAAGTAAAATTTTACATAAAGCAAATATAGAACTTTTACTTTTGGATCAAATCTTGTGTCCTCTTGTACACTGTGATGCCGTGCATCTGCTAACGCTGACTTGTAATCGCTCAAATTAATATGGAGTGCAGATTGAAATATCTTTCACTCACAGACGGCTGAGTACAGCTGGGATGCTTCTTTTAAATCAAGCGAAAACCAAAGCCTACAGCTGCCCAAAAATAGACTCAACCAGATTCTTCCACAGTCTGGTCACTGGCTAAATGTGACGGTGTCAGCGTTGGTCATCATCCAGGCCATTTTTCAGACGAATTGGCACTTTGCATAAATTGTTAAGAGTATTTATGGTGTTTAAGCTTTGGTTTTCTTCTTCTTCTTCATATTATTATTATTATTATTATTATTATTATTGTTAATAAACACTTTTTAATGAATCTATTTGTATATTGTGCTACTTTTCAAACCGTTGGCCCTGAAAGTGATGCTCCATTTCGAAAGAATTGGGTTTCAAGGCATATTCCTGTGTGAGGGTCAATGGGGAAACCAGATCATTTGTTCACAATCCATTGGAACTGCACGTATTTTAAGCTACTGTGAAATAATCGGGATGTGTACACTGAAAACAACACTAAAAAAAACTGGATGTTTAGTAACTATAACACTGTTCTCATATTTCACTTTCATCTTCTGCTGTACCATGAGGGATCTCTCTCCTCTACTCAGCACCATCACTTCTCACTTACTCAGGATCCATGATAAACACACAAATGCACAAGAACATACAAAATTACTAATGAATCACACTGGGACGTTCACTGAACGAGAGCTTCAGCATGAATTACACTTAACCCTTTGTTTACACCATGCTTTCTTAAACAAATAACCATGTGCTTATTATGGTTTATTATTTTATTGGATTTTTTTTAACCTCCGCTGCTTATATTTCTCATTCTAATTATCTTGCTGTTTCTCTTTCACCTTCGCACAGTCTGTTCTTCGTCACACTTTTATAGTTGTAATTAAGACGCACTTCATAGCAGCGGATGCAGATGTGGATCAGCTGAAACTGAAGTAGTCGTAATGGGTCTGCTAAACTAGGGCATTTCAACACGTGGGTCGCATGGCCTGCACTTGACCCAGGTGTCCCTATGGTAACCAGTGGTCTCAGTGGTGACTTCTCCAGAAGGTTGCTGGGTGACAGCCTGGTTCATCTGTCCTTTTAAAATGAGCTTCTGAAACCTTTAGATGGTTGCTTAGGCACTTTGGATAATTAGAATGAAGGCTCTTTAGCATCACTTTCCAGGTTTGTTCTCATTTACATAGTGACTGTCCAGTAAATAAATGTGGGAAGCACATTGTTCTGCTCAGGATGATGGAACGAATGAGCATGTGTAATAATAGTTTGGGGATGATCCTTTTCTGTTCCACGATGACTTTGCCGCATTACACAAAGTGTCTTTAAGGTTTGGTGCGGAAGAACTTTATTTGCCCACAGTAAGCCCTGACCTCAAGACCATAAAACACTTTTGGTATGAACTAGAACAGAGATTGTGGTCTTGGGATTTCCAAGAGTCTGACTTTCCAGATACTTTTCAAAAAAGATCTTATAGAAGCTTTTATAAATGTGTATATGTCCCTATAATTTAGTGTAAGTGTTGATAATAGATACTTGATAGATAGGCAGACAGATGTGTGTGTGTGTGTGTGTGTATATATATATATATATATATATATATATATATATATATATATATATATATATATATATATATATATATAATATTATGAAGGATAAAAAATTCATATAGTTTACTGGTCTGTTGTGATTTCTTGGCCTCTTTTTAAACACAAAAGCATCTCCCGTTTTTCTGCTCCTCCTTTCTTCTTTCTTTCCCCCTCTTTGTGAACCCCTTTCCAAAAAGTGGGTTGAGGGGTAGATTACAGATTCTAATCTGAGAAACGGGATGCTGATCAGCCTGAGAGAGAAGGGGTTGCTATGGTGATGGAAAGGGGTTTTATGTAGAACACAGGGAATATCTTGGTATACCAGCCAGTGAGAATAACTAGTGTTTACAAACCTTGAGGAAGCATTCTTTCTTCCTAATACGCATAATTTCTGTGTTAATTGCATTAATAAAGCCGAGTTTGTGTTTAATTAATTAAAATGCGTTTATCTTGTATTCATATTCCTGTTGGGCTGTGGGGGTGTCTGTGGCTGCCTAGTCCATTTTTTTTCTCTCTGAACTGTGATTAATCAAGCTGTGGAGTGACGATGCTGCCTGCGCTACGTGTTTGAAGTCAGACATGAATTGAGCTCCATCTGCAGAGCCTATAGACAGCAAGGCCAAGTGCCATGTTTAGATGAAACAGGCTTGTGGGGGCTGTGAAGTGTGTCTGCATGTACGTGTGCTTTCCTCATGTGGTTTGAAATGCTTTCCTCCAAACACCAAAATGAGGTGGAATGCAAAATGAGATTACTACGACATCCATGGCATTAACATTTTAATAGTGTGACCCAATTTTGAGTAATTGGTAACGTATCTAGAGAGGCTTATTCAGTCTGTTGGTTAGTTGTTTACTCTGATGTCGTATTCTAGTAACATTTGAACCGTCGGGCTGGTAAACTTATTGTTAGAGGTTTACTTCACTGACGAAACAAAATAATCAGGTTGTGGAAGACCGGATTTATTAAATCAATTTTAGAACCCAGTTTTGGAGCTTGTGTTTCATTCATTTCCATTCATGAGTGTCTGAGCCCTGGGTACGTTAGGTCAGTTTATATTTATTGTAATCCATCGAGTTTCATAGTAAAGGTTTAAAACTGAAAACAAAAACTTTACAAGCTATACATTTCGGTGCACAAATGGTACCTTCAGCTTACCCTTCAGCATGAAACTGGAGCATCTGGGGGAAACCCACTCACACACAGACTGGAAGACCTTTGTTCACCTCAAATCTGAATCAAACCCAGGACCATCTTGCTGCAGGCCGCCGAATAGAAGCAAATCAGTATCAAATCAAAAATGTAATAAGCAATCTGGCAGTGCGATTGTAAGTACACTGCTGCTACACAGACCATAAAGGATGCCAGGCTGGCACTGTGTACAATAGATATTGGGTAGAGCTGCGGTCCCAAACCTTCTTTGTACCACAGACCAGTTTCATGCAAGACATTTCCTCCTGAATCGGTGGTTGGAAGAATTAAAAGCATTAAAACTGTGACTTCACTCACTAACACAGATTGCATTCACAATAAAACTCAGCGTAATAACGTCTGGCACGTGAAACTGCATACAGATCTCACCACACATGCCGCCACCGCCACCTCCCGTGATCTGCAGCCAAGACTTTCTGCTTCTCACTGTCTCACTGAAATCCTTAACAGGAAACACAGACAAATGCCCCAACACGTCCCATTTACAAATCCTAATGTCATAAAAATAAATAAATGTGCCCTGGTATCCGTCCACGGCCCGGTCTTTGGGGAGCTCTGGGCTAAAAGGTTGAGGGACAATGCGAAGTGCTGTCCCATTTACTGTGTCCACTTTTAAGTAATGTACAAGCTCTATCCACTTCAGAACAGTTTTCTGAACCAGCTTTTAGAGTTCTAATACTTATAATTAGACACAGAGCATGGGAAATGCTGGAGGAACTCAGTGTGTGTGTGTACCTGGGCTGTGTTCTAATTAGATGGTCCCCAGCAGAGTAGAAAGTGCTTAGCTTGAAGGAAGCAGCCCGTATTTGCTCGTGTGTAGGCCAACATCAAAGAGTGTCGTTGCGAAGGGGGCTGTTACGAGCAACTGTTTGAGGTTGAGAAAAGTACCTTAAATATCCAGCGTAAAGCAACGGGTGGGTGGGGTTTGTATTGTAATGCCAACTCTATCACAGCGTCTTGCTCGTTGGGGGTGTTGGAAAAAGGCATGTGTGTGGCATACATTTGGAGGGTGTAGTGGGGCGTGTGTGTGTGTGTTTTAATTACAAAGCCAAGATTGATTCCTAGTGTGACCAAGCACAAATATAGAGTAGCTAACACTTAGACCAAATATAGAAAAGTAAAAACCTATACCGTGGTCTTAAATATAAAGGGTTGCTGATGTTCCAGCTGTTCTACACGTGTAATGTTCACAGTGGTGGCAGATGTTCCCTACCGCACATTGCTAACATGCTGGAACCAAGTCCTTAAGGCACATTGGCAATCATTTGGTCTCTGTCTCAACGTTTTATTACCAAGCTAACTAAAAATAAATGCTTCGTCAGCATCTACCTGTGTGTCCATAGCAAAACACAGTCATGCAGTCAGAAAAGTAATCTTTGTAAGCATTTTCAGTAAGCTTTGCTTGTGTGGGGTGTGTGTGAGGGGGAGAGAGAGAGGCTGGTTAAGAAGTTAAGAAGTGTAAACCACATTGTTAAAGGTCAGCTTAACATAGTTTGCCATGCTTTTATTATAAAGTCCAAAATTCAGGCTCCACCTGAGGCACCGGATTACAACCGGATAAAATGTGTGTTTTATATTTCTCTCTGTATGTTTTTGCTGACTTTGCTTCTTAGGCAGCAGGAAACACCTTGTCCAGGGAGGCAGCAATAATGTGACTGCAAAGCGCACACACACACACCTGGATGAACTTAAAAGATTCCTTTTATTATATTAAGGGAGTCATGACACTCATTTATACACCTATATAACTGTGATCCCTGAAGGTCTGTAGGTCACGGCAAGCATCCTCTTTATTCTGATTAAAGGTTAATGTAGGTTTTTTTTTTTTAGTTTTATTTTAAATCTGATCAATACGATCCTGATTGTTAAACATTGTGACTGTTATTTTCTTGTAGCAGCTTTCTCAATTGTGCCGCTTTAGTTTTTTTTTTTTTATTACTTTTGATCAGGAAATGCATTCTTGCACTGCACAGTCTTTGCACTACTTTATCGTGTGTACATTATAGGCATCTGTTATTGAAGAGTACTGCTGTCCGGAAACATAATGAAATCTGTGTTTTTATTTAAATTATTATATTAACATAATCAACATCAAGATATCGAACATTATTGGTCATCATATGTTGATCTATGTCAATGCACCCCTTTAACAGGACTGAGAATTAAAATATATACAAATTTAAAAACACAGATTTTGTACTGAATTCTTCTAAAAAAAAGTAAGTTAATGTTTCCACAGCCTAAATTAATTTTGATTAACGGAAGTGCCAGTGTTTGAGTTTATTATGTTTGCGTTACTAAAGCTGCTGATAAAAAGGAGGGAGAGTAGATTTTATTAATGTGCTGAGGTGTCTGATAACTGAATAACCAAATGCCACATGTCATGAATGATTAAAACGCCTGTAAATTATTCATGAGGTTGGCTTTTCTTTTCAGCTCATCATGTCTTTGAGACCAGCTTACAGTGATGGTGTAGCGTCTCTGGATTGCGTATTTCAGATGTTTTATTAAATGTCTTTTAGAATTGTTAAGATATTAGTGGTCTTTTAAGACTCTGCAGAGTCCGCAGTGCTAATAACTAAAGAACTTTTATCTTTTTAGGCCTCCTTTGCCTCAGAGGCCCATGGAAAAGATGAAGCGGTTCAAGAGGCGTTTGTCGCTCACACTGCGCGGCAGCCAGACAATCGACGAATCCCTCTCTGAACTCGCTGAGCAGATGACCATAGAGGACAACGGCAATCAGGACAGCGGTGAGTGTGCTTGGATTTATATACATATGATTAATATTCAGTGCTGCTACCATCATGTCTGGAGATAAAGTGTCCTATTAAAGTGTTTACTTCCAGAAGTCCTGCGTTTCACGCCTGTACGTGGTCACTGTGCTGTTTTAAAACTTTGATTGGCTTATGAGTCACGCTTATATAACAGTAGGAAAATGCTTTTTTATTAAATTGTTGGTCACCCTGCGGGAAGATTAACACTTTCTACAAAGACCATTAAGCAGGGAGGCTGAACTATTTAATGCAGAGGTGGGTAGAATTGCATTCAAGCATCTATTTTTCTTTCAGGTTACTTTTTGGTGGGAAAAAATATGAGCCGGTATTTATTTTCTGTTATATCTTTTTAGTTGTTTAAATTCGGAAAGAGAATGTTGATTTTATGCTTTTTATATTTTATCCATGAAGTGCACTTCAGGGTATAAAAGCCATGTATATACTGTAGGGTTTAGTGAACTGGAAGCTTTTTGTGACCGTTTTAAAAACACTCCTGAAAGCTGACGTGCTAAAAATAGCAAAGTAAATAAAATAAAAAGCTAAGACAAATATTTATTTAATATTTATGACGGTGTATTTCAGTAACTAAGGTACTATTGAAAATGTCTTCTTCGGGAGACCAAGCTCCTCTAAGGTCCGTTATGTAAAGCTTAAGAGTGATGCTGTTAAACACACGTGCTGCAAAGCTTTAGTTTTTAGTTATTCATTTTCTTGACATTGGCTTAGTGGTTAGCACGTTCGCCTCTCAGCGCTAGGGATTCCCGGTTCGAATCCCCATCTTTGGATCATCACAGTCCAAAAACATGGATCAAGTTAATTGAGTTCTCTAAATTGCCCCATATAGAGTGTGTTTCAGTGTGTGAGTGTGTACCCAGCGATGGATTGGCGCCCTGTCCTGGGTGTATCTGCCCAGCGCCCGAGACGTTCTCCCCTGGATAGGCATGGGGAACCCCACCGCGACCCTAATAGAGGATAAAGCGGGAGATAATGAATGAATGAATTTTCTTGACATTGTACTAGGACGTAATCCTGCCATCCCCCTACGTGTGGAAGTCTATTCTGTGGATCTGTGTTCTTCTTGATTAAGTATCTAAAAAATCTATAAACATGGTTAAATCTTCCATATTTTAACATTAAGATCTAGCATCTGGTTCCAGTCTCATTGCGCGTCTCTTAACTGTGTCAGAAAGTTCAGTTCAGATAACCGTTATGGTGTAAACCCATTTTTTTTCTGACAGATAACATAAATATTTGGTATTTTTCCAAATTACTTTTAGCCTACCAGGAAATTATGGTAACTTTTTGGGCGTAGAATCTCAGTTTGAATTATGTAAGTGTCAACAGGGCGACGTATACCGGAAGTATGTTGAGTAAGTGTCTTTCGGAGAAATGAGTTTGGACAGACTGCGTTTTAAGTATAATTCTATAATTAGACTTTCAATGCATTGTAACCTTAAAGGACCTTTTGTAATCTAAAAGTAGAAGTCCAGAGTCCGTTTTTTTCCTAAAACACACATGAGAATAATTTAGAGTTAAACAGAAAGTTGTCATCATTTCTTTTACTCTTTAAGGCAGCTGGTAGTTACACAAATGTCCCCATAGCCCCCGAACCAGGTTGGTGGACCGACTCTGCATGTGATGGGATGAATAAATAAATTTGAAATATGGTGATTATGAGCTCAGATTGATACAATAACATGCCAGCTGATTCAGATTAGAGCTGTGCAATGTGACATTTCCTGTTTAGTCACGTCATAGTCCCATAATGATGCATGTGAAGATGTCAATCATTTATTTATTTATTAAAATAAACACTTGCTTGTTTAAAGTGCAGGAGTTTTTGTAAGTAGTAAGTGAAACCTTCAAATTATACAATAATGCACTTTTAATGTATGTAATGTTATTTCTGTAATTGTTTTGAGATCTCATAGTTTCAGTTGTTTTTATCACCAGAAAACTTTCATATGTTAATTTGTTTACAAAATTAAGGACAGAGGACACGGTCAAGGCAGCTATTATATATATAATGATTGAAATGATTTAAAAAGTATAATAATAAATACGTTTAATGCAAAGTTAAAGTAAAAGGAAAATGAAACCAGAGTACCTAAACAAAAACAAGGTAAACTGCTGTAAAGTGCATCTGTGTAATTACTGAGTGTAATTTAAACAGATAACTGCAAGCAGTTTTAGGGTGTAGTAGCTCAGTAGTTAGGCCGTGGAACTATCAATCTAAAGGTCGGGGGTTCAAAATTCAAGTCCACTGAATTTACCAACATGGGCGCTTAACCCTCATTGCTCCAGAGGTGCTGCCTCTGTGCCACCTGTGTTTTTTACACTGATATTTAAATTTATCTCTACAATCAGAACGTTGGGTGGACAACATTGTTCTGTTCCTGTGCTGTTGGGGTTGCCTGAGAAGGGAAGTGCAGGAAGGTCCAGTATGAGCAGTTTCCCGGACCTTGCGTGCTTCAGTGAACTGGCAGCGGTGTGATTCATTGGTGTTGACTAACGTGGTGCTGCACACCATTACAGAAAGATATGACTTTAATAAAGCTTCAGTGCTTTTTAGAACACAAGCAGCTTCCAGCCATTACTAAACTTTAATTGTTTAGAGAAGGAACTGCTAGAACTTTCTCCCTGCCGTGATCAGTTTTGCAAGTGTTTTATCTGTGTGATGTGTTTATGGTTTGCACAGACCAAATTCATGTGGCTCTTCTGCCAGTTCTAAATGCAATAGTTTACTTTGGCAGCATTCGGTGAATACATTGTGCAGCAGTCATTTTTGGCTTATGCTCTCAGTTGGAGCAGTTCAGTTTGTATACATATAAACGGGTTTATTGGTATCCTCACCTTCTTGTGAACGTTTATTCAGGTGGATGGAAGTATTTAACCCACAATGAACAGATAAACAATAGAGATTTATGTGTACTTTTTATTGAATGCTCTCATTTAACAGCAGGTGATGCAAACTTTACACAGTGCAGTGGATTTTAATTTTATTTGAATTGAAATACTGAAATCGCAAAACACTATTTAATTCAAAAATGAGTTTTAAACCATGTCTCAGTTCAATTATGTAACCTGCTTATGTGTTACTATAGCGTTTTAAACACCCCATGTGAAGTGCTGTGTGTGTCTGTGTCATAAACAGGATCTCCAGGGATCCACGGATGCTAAAGATCTTGTCATTCTCATTTGAGCTTTGTTGCCTAGCAACAAGCCATGGTGAAAGAACTTGTGAAGTCGCCTACATATTACTCACTTCGAATTGCACAGTCAGATGTCATGTGTGTGTTTTGCTTTTTTGTCAAAGATGGTAATTAAAAGAAATTATCAAATTATACGAATATTAAAATGAACTTACATTCAGATTTTTACATTCATTTACATAAAGTTACATCCAAAGTGCACGATTTACTGTGCACATGTTTTTGAAAATAGTATACTTAATTGAATTAAGGTCGTTTAAGTAATTTTGCAGAAATAATTTATATTAAGGCGCCTTAGTGTTTAGCACGTTCTCCTCTCAGCGCTAGGGATTCCCGGTTCGAATCCCCATCTGGGTGGAGTTTCCATGTTCTCCCCGTGTCTGCGTGGGTTTCCTCCGGGTTCTCCGGTTTCCTCCCACAGTCCAAAAACATGGATCAAGTCAATTGAATTCTCCAAATTGCCCCATATAGTGTGTGTGTGTGTGTGTGTGTGTGTGTGATTGTGTGCCCAGCGATAGATTGGCGCCCTGTCCTGGGTGTATCTGCCCAGCGCCCGAAACGTTCTCCCCTGGATGAGCATGGGGAACCCCACTGTGACCCTAATATAGGATAACGCGGAAGATAATGAATGAATGAATGAATTTATATTAAACCTTTAAATTTTAAGAGCTTTTGTGGTTACCATACAAAACAGCTTAGTATATACAATACCAATAAATAAATCAAACCTACTTGAAATAGAAAAAGCATGAAATTTGTTTTGACAAAATGCAATCCAAATCTTCCAAATGGAACCGCTGAACACAATGGAGACATTCTTTTACAGTGGAATTCGAATATTCTGAAAGTTCCTCCCAACATTGTCGTAGAAGCTCCCACAAACGTGCTGCACTTGTAGGTTGCTTTGCTATGACCCTATTGTCCCTGTTCAAGTCTGGTGACTGTGCAGGACATTCCATTCTGAAAAATCCTATCGTTCGCTCTTGTATTTTAAGGTAGTTCTGACATAACCAAGATGTTCCTTGTCTTGCTGTAATTGAACCCCCTGTCCAAATGGACACCACAGAGTATTGCAAATGGAGCTTTAAAATACATTTGAAACTTTTGTCCATTGTGCCAGTCATCTGTGCATGTTGCCAACTCTGGATCCAGCAAGTTAGTCCCAAACACTTTAAATTAAATGTTTCAGTTGGTGTCACACATTGCGAGACCATCAGCAACTTGAATTTATCTACCAAATATACATATTCTGGATTATCAGTTTAGAATATCTTTATTTCTTTGTATTATTTGGGATATTTGTTGAACTTTGTAAAGGACTTTAGGTCATGTGTGTGATTAATGGATTTAAAATATGGGTTTGTGGAATTTATTAGCAATAAAAAAGTTAAAAAGAGCAATATTCTCCTGAGATGACACCTCACATTGCGTTTTACCAACATTGGCTAATTGTGCTCATCTGACAGAGCCAGCATGACTAACTGTTGTGACTGCAAAGTATCAGAGATCTACTTTTATCTTTTCATGTAACCCAAACTAACAGCATGCTGGTACTGAGCGAGAGTAAATTAAAAGGGTGAGGCTGTGTAAGGAACTGGAGGCCTGAACAGGTGGCGTTAACAGGGTGGTACGCAGACACAGGTGGGGAGACAGGTGGACAACCGAGACTGTACATACATAGATTTTCAATTTAGGATTTATAAAACGTTCTTGCTCTATTGTGCATGTAAGTAAATGCTGTGTGATGTCACTATGAACTTTAGTGATTATCATCAAAATGCATTACATAAGAACAAATTCCTCAGTAACAGCAAATATTGTGTGAAGTAGGCAAACCTTTACTTTCTTTGGTAATGGAGTACAAGTTTGAACTAATAATGAGAACAAAGATGTTTTTGAATTTGGGTAAACAGGATGTTTTCATTTGTGGCAGTTCTGGTACAGGCAGGGGGGAGTTCTACAGTGCTACTGCAGACACAATATAAAGCTTGGAAGTAGAAGACAGGTGTAGATTGGACTTTTTGGAAGCAACAGTAAGTCCTGCAGTTAATGTAGATATTCCCCGGTCAGATATCCGCATGGGTTTCCTGCGGGTTCTATGGTTAAACATGGATTTAAGCTGAATTAACTGCTCTTAATTGCACATCGTGTTTGTGTGTGTGAACAGCTCCTGAAATGTTCTCCCCTGGCTTAGTATGAGGAACCCCCCGCGACTCTTGTCTCTAGTGTGGGATTAAGCACAAGATCAAATCAAAATATGTGAAATACACCCAAATGTTCTGCATGCTTTTTGCATTTTATAAATATCGCACTAGAACATTAAATATTAACACGTTCTGGCAGAAGTTCAAATTAAGCGTAAACAAATTTCTCTTATGCGCAATTCTACTAACGAAGCCTCTGCTCTATAGTTGGAAAGTATATGTTTTTGGAACTAATAATTATTCAGGCATGCAGCCCATAATTTTCTGGTAAGTGTAGGTGGTGAAAACCAGTCAGCTCTTTAATTATACAGTCTGTTTAATATGATTTAAGATTGTGTGACCCAGCATTATGAGGAAAGCACTGAAGAAGAGCTTGGAAACAGTTTGAATGGCCCGTCTTGCCATGCGGAATGCTGCCGTAATCCGTGTTCCGTTTCAGTGTTGGTTGGATATGTGATGTGCTCTCAGTTTGACAACATGCTGGAATTAATAGCCCGGATGGTTAATGTACAGTGACTGCAGAGTGTTCACTGCAGAAATGTTACCATGGTGACAGTGTGGACCAATCAGCTGAGGTCTTCTAATAACAGAATGTTGTAACTTAGTTCACAGGAAGGTTCGTATGGCAACAGACCAAAACCTCATTGGCATGTAAAGTGATGAATCTGACCATTAGTTTGGGGGATCGATTTACTTTCTGGGGGATTGTGTCCTTTAGGCCTTGAATTACAAACACAATGTTGTATTCTGTTTTGTGGCCAGTGGACATTTATCATTTTCATACTTGTTGTCTGTATATGTCATCTTGTGTTGAATTCAGTGTTGCAGATGAATTAAAGAGACCGTTCAGTTTGAAGTGTTTATTTTAATACTGCCTGCATTTGAAAATGGTTGATGCATGTTGATTAGAGTAATCAGACAAAGCCTTGAACCTTTATTGCAAAAGAACATTTGAAAAATAGATAATGATGTAATGTCCTGTTTATGTCCTCGATCTTTTGCCATTTCACCGACTTTACCAACCACTGCTGACTTGTAATGTGACCTGATGTATGCACTTTCATCTTCTCTCCTCACATATATTAACATGAAGCCACTGTTGGATCACAAATCAGAATTATATTCAATATTTGACTATTATTAGCACAAACTGTGTTAAAGCTTAATTCTTAAACATTCCTTGTTTTGAAATTAGTGGACATATGTGGACATTGTGTAAAATGAAAAATAGGAAATGATTATTTTGCCTCATTGGTCAGCTCCTGATTTCAACAGAACATGATTGCAGGAACAACAATGGGTCTACAAACAGAAAACACAGCAAAGGATAAAAACCTAGCATTCTCAAGTTCCACCAGATCTGTAACGAAGAGCTTTCCATTATTAAATTGTCAAACGGAAAATCAACCCACATATGGAATTTGTGAAAACTAGATGATTAACAATTTGTAATATTATTTTAATATTAGTACTGGCTGCTGAATTTCCTCTGGCATCAGTATTTTTGTATCTATTTTTGTATCTTTCTATTTTTAAAATGTAAATCTTTTCATGTTTTTTCGTGTAAAACTTGCTGAAATGTTCTGTTATCTTTATTGTATTTCCTTAAAGTGATTATGATGTAAGTTATATGATTATAACCTTATACATACTATACTATATTCAATGCACTTGTTTTCTGTTGTTCTAGAGCCAATAGTACGGAATGGACGGCCGCCCTCATCACATAGCATGCACTCGTTTCTGCACCAATACACAGGATCGTTCAAAAAGCCCCCTCTGCGTCGGCCGCACAGCGTCATAGGCGGCAGTCTGGGATCCTTCATGGCCATGCCACGCAATGGCAGCAGACTCGGTAAGCCTTTAGTTTTACCACCTTAGAGAAGTTGTGTTGTGTTGTATTGTGCATAGTGAAGGTCATGTTGACCTCGCCTTACTTAATACATTAACTCTACATCATCATGAAATCCTTCAGTGACAACATGCAATAACTTAACATTGCTTATTGTATGATTTGCTATTTTAAGGTTGATTTTTCTGAGGTCTCGGGTCGTTGTTTTTAACCATAACTGTAACATTTCAGTCAATTTTTCAAATTCAGTCCATTAGGGAATATTGCAGTAGATTGTATATGCTCACGCCTACAGGAAGTGAGTCTGTACAGGCTGCTAAAAGGTGAGGGAACAGGAAGTGTGTCACTGATTTGACACCTTCATCCGGTTACATGAAGGCATGTTGAACTGTGTGGTTTCCCCTTGTCGCGTACACCGCTTCGAGACATGTCCAGTCTTGCATTTTTCCTGTGCACGCACACTCTTTTACAACCGTGATGTCATGCAAACATTCGGCACATGTACGCTACATATGCAGCAGACGTGCACTCACTGGTAACTTCTTCAGGTTAAATTCCTTATTCTAACTCTCACTGTCCATTGTATTCATTCCACACACAATACAGATGCACTTTGTAGTTTTACACTAACAATGTTGTCCTTATTGGAAAAGCATAGTTTTTTTTATAGATATTAATATGTACTTTAAGAGACACAGATGTTAAAAAAAAGATTTTAAATTGAATATTTTGTGTTAATATTCAGAAAAAGCACTGAAAAGTAGTTTTTCAATAACAGTTATTTTGTGTTTCCATTAAATAAATAACTAACAAACATTAGGAAACTCGCATTGTGTCCTTGAATTCTGGCAACTGTTTTTATAAAAAGAAAATCTAGATTACTTCGTGAACAGTAATCGTACCATCAAACTCTTTAATTATCTCATCCTTAGTGATAGTATAGTGATGGTATATAAACCCATAGTAAGGAAAACAGGCACATGTGGTCATATTGTGGATTTATTAATAAGCCAAATTAGCCCTTTATTAATTATGATTTACTTGTGTAATAATTTGAATTAAGAGCTTAATATTAGTAGTTTCTTTTGTCCTTCAAATTTGTCTTTTTTAAATTTCCGTTTAAAGACCACTGTGACTACTTTCAGCTACAAAACCTCTGAAACCATCTAATCTGGTCATATGTGCTTACCAACCTTGTTTCCTGTTCTGTAGAACTTTAAAGATATCTTTAAAAAAAACTATATGAAGAATGCAATAACATTGAACGTGGAATATATTACAATGTGAGGTCTCATCTCGGTCACAATACACTGCAATACACTGCAACCTGATATATTCTGTCTTACATCAGCCAGCCGTCTCCAGTCCTTGTCCTCTTATTTGGCAGGACTGTTTATGTATGTTTGGAGTTCTCTCTTTTTCTCGCTCCTCATACTAAAATAGTGCATGTGTAGCAACACTGTGTCAGACAGTGTTTTAATGAGCTAACACCAAAAGATAAAATGCAGTTTTAATCTTCACCCACTAACTGACGGATTATGCTTGTTCATCCACTGGCCCTGTATCGTCTGGCAAGCTACTGGTGTCCGTTTTTCTTTCTCTTTGACATCATAGCCTTTTCTCATGTTTTTCCCATGCCATCTTCATCCCTGCTGTACCTGCTTAAAGGTATTTTTTCTGCAGCGTGCCCTGTGCAGGCTGAATTTCTTTGTACATTCCAGAGCAGAGTTATTGACAGCTTAATTCTTGTACACTGTCAGACATCTCCATTCATGTCCTGGCACATTCAAGCTTTTCCCCCAAGCTGATCATTGATAATTTATATACGGGACAGTTCTATAGTTACGTTTAGCTTAAATGTAATTGGAAAGCTTTAAATAAATTTTCAGTCATTATAAAGTGATGTTGTATTAAGTGGCATTTTTCTGTTAATGGTTTTATGCTATAAGTTATATAGAGTGGGATCTATCATGATGGTATTGTGGGCACTTTCCCAAATTTACACGTGAACTCTCACTGCTCCAAACAGTGACATGTCATGGCTGGCCCTTGGTAGCTAACCCCCAAGTTGGGTTGTGTGTGTGTGCGCACACACCATTACTTATGAAAGGAAGGTATATGGAGATTAAGGTGGATAAATTCTCAAACTGGTTGCTAATAAAACACCACTTTCTGTCATCTGGTCTATTCTTTTTGTCTTTTGGCGGTAATATGATAGAAGGGGAGTATAGGTGGATGTTGTAATGCTGTCCTCATGCTGGTTTAGTTTCTGTCAGCAAAATAGCCCTCCATAAGAGTGCGCCATGGGTGCGTCGTCTGTGATCCATGTATTTCTCCAATCAACATCTGACCTCACCTCAACCACAGTACTGTTACTTTTCATTCGGTTTGCTTCCCACACAACTGTACAGCAGGTTGAGCAGGTTGCCCCGCCTTTTTGTTTGTGTCTGTGTGTGTGCGCATTTGCGTCTGGGTTTGAGAGAGATTACTAGATGGTCAAGTTTCACAAACCCTGATTATCACACTGCGTCCTTTTGGTCCGTGCCCATAAGCAGTATCCCACATTTATGTAAGAGATAATATTTAAGGACACAAGCAGCAGACACAGGCACATGCCCGTCCATAAAAAAAATTGCACCCTCCCTCTTAAAATGCTTCCTGTGTGATCCTGGGTTGCAGATAAAGTTCCTAAGAATAAGTATGAATAGTGTTTGCAGCAGTCAGGAACAGTATGGCTTTATTTGTATATTTTATTAGTTTGTTTTATTTAGTTTATGTTTATGTACTATAGAAATTCACTAGCTACTGATCCATTGACCTAACCTGTGCTTTAGTTATCCAAATGCATAGTAAAAAAAAGGTTAAGGGGTTTAATTTGAATAGACATTTTAAAAACATTGTTCAGTGCCATTATTCAGTTTTACTGTTTTATTTGTAGATATCGTCCACGAGAATTTGAAAATGGGTTCAGATGGTGAGAGTGACCAAGCATCTGGAACATCTTCAGATGAGGTACAGTCACCTACTGGAGTGTGTCTCCGCACCAGGACGCATCGCCGCATATCCATGGAGGTAAACTGCCGTGTTTGGTCTGCGTGTGTTAGATTTTGGGAAGAAATGAATGTTGTTCTGCTCATACAGCAAAGCTGACAAACTAAAAATTTAAAAAGTGTCTGTGAGCTGCACAAACTAGTTGCATGCTGATGGGAAAGTCCTCATCCGTTCATTTAGAAGCAGCTTGTGTGACCGTGTGTGTTTGCACTCACTAAGCATGTTCATTGTTTGGGTATCACTGAATTACTAATGAAGTAACAGCTGAACGACTTATTTTAACTTTGAGTTGGTGGCAAGTTTTCGCCTCTTTTTTTTCCTCACTAATTTTCTTTTCTTTCGTTAAATATTGCCTTTTGATGAAGATAGACAAATTAAAGTGAAACTTTAATTCTACAGAATTGTCTGTATTGACAAGTGCTGTGTCTTAGAACATGTTTTTTTCCTGTACCTCCCCTAACCCCATCATCCGATTTCATCCCCTCCCAATAAAGGATGTGAATAAGCGCCTGTCTCTACCTGCTGATATTCGGATTCCTGATGGTTACCTGGAGAAATTGCAGCTGAGCAGCCCCCCTTTTGACCAGCCACTCAGCCGCCGCTCACGAAGGGCTTCATTGGTGAGTGTGTGTGTGTGTGCGTGCATATACATGCAGTGTTGTATAGACAATGCTTAACTACTTGGTTACAAATCATGTGTTTTTTTCCATGGATGTTTTCTCTCCTTGTGTTTTTAGTTGGGCTAAATTGTGGTCATTTTTTTCCTAGTAAAATAGTGAAGTTGTATACCATGCATGAACTTTTGCTTTATTGTTGCAGTATATGTATATACTATATAGACTATATATATATATATTAATGAGAAGGTTGGGGGTTCATATCCCAGGTCCACTGAAGTTACCAGTGTGGGTCCTTGAGCAAGACCCTTAACCCTCATTGCTCCAGGGGTGTTGTGATTAACCCTGTGCTCCCCTTGGAAGTCGCTTTGGATAAAAGCATCCAATAAATGACGAAATGGAAATATAGACACAACTCTTATTGTATATTTACAAATATAGGTCATTTAATCAGTTTCACAAAATAAGTGCAACACGATTCTGACTAATGAGTTCTGGCTTCCTTTATTTAATTCAGGTTTTTATCACACCTTATGAATCATACTCTCTGGATTATTAGGACAGGTCTTTATTAGACGCATATATTACGCCACCTTTTGAATGAAATAGGTGACAAAGCTATGAGTCATGGCTCCATTACGTTTTGGCACAACGACTTACTTGTTGCTGCCCTTTATGTATTTTTCCTTTTCAATAATGCAACCTGCTTCATGTCCTTGCATTGAACAGTACCAACCCCGCCGGTCAAATTAAAATCTTAAAATGTCAGAATAAATATTAAAGCACTGTCTTAACTTAAAAATACTAAGCAACCACGGTCTGTAGTTCAGAAAGTATTTATGCTTGCCTGCAGTTACATCTTGAATTTAAATGCCAAGTGAATCATAATACAGCAAAACAGTTTGAATTGTATTGTATTATATAAACCTCTTATGTGGTAAAATATAACACTATCACCCCCCCCCACTGCTGCATTAAATATATAAAAATGAGCATGCAGTTGGTTTTTGATGTTTTAATTGGCCATAGAAGACACACAGTTAATGATGAATTACAGTCAGTATAAAGAATACCTTTAATTTGTTTCAAGTAATTGTCTGTAGGTGTCTTTGAATACATTCATTTTTGGAGGGATGTGGGAATGCCCTGCTTCAGTCTAGTGTCATCAGCTTGATCACCCTTAATACCTCGTTTACGTTCTTCTCAAGGTTGCTTTTTAATGCATTTCATTGTGCTTTACAATAACATTTGCCCGAGGCTGTGGAGGACTGCCAGCGGGCTCATTAATATTCATTCTGCCCATTGTGCTGCCGAGTCTTCACACGCTTTGAAATGCAGGCCTGTCAGATAATGGTCAATGATTTGCGGTAGGCAAGTGGTTACACCGAGCCGTCTAATTCGGGAAACCACCACAAAATAACAGAAAATCCTATTATTTATGAAACCACCTGAATTACTCATACTAGGTACAACCTGGGGAACAACACCAGAAATATGTTCATTTGGGTAAATGCGGTTTATACTGGTGCCCTGTTCAACTGTTTCAATTTCTCTTCATACTGATTCTTGTAAATACCAGCAGTCTGCGTCAGCGGAGCGTGTTTCAGTCAGCATGCTCCCTAAACTTTCAATGTTCTTTGTTTACACAGCGTCTTTGCATGTGAAAGCCTCCAATGTCTGCGTTTTCTCCTCTTGCTCTCCATTGTTCTATAGTGTCATCATTCTCTGTCAAAGTGAGCCGTGAGACTGAGAGAAGCAGTCTTTTGCCATCCATAGTTATGTTGTAGCGCCCCCTGGTGCACACTAGTTTCAAACCTGTATACGTTTGTATTCAGGGAAATTCAACTAACTGTTGAGAAATTCATCAGAAAACAGAGTTTAATGCTTATGAGCCCTATGTGTGAGGTTGGTTGTTCATCAGTAGCTTACAAAATAATGATCTTCTCCATTTTCAGTCAGAAATTGGCTTTGGGAAACTGGAGACCTACATCAAACTGGACAAACTTGGAGAGGTAAGAGGCTCCGGACACACAGTACTTTTGCTATAAGGTTTATGTAATGTAGAGTCATGCAACACTGACCCACTTTAACTGTATGTTTTGATATTAATATGTTTTTAGGGAACATATGCAACGGTTTTTAAAGGCAGGAGTAAACTGACCGATAACCTGGTGGCTTTGAAAGAGATCCGATTAGAGCATGAAGAAGGAGCACCTTGTACAGCGATCAGAGAGGGTAACTAACATCCATTCATACATTCTGACTGAGTGGTGGAGCATTCATCTACATCATGTTTGTTTGGTTATCACTCATAATGCTGTTTATATATTATTCAATCTGACTAACAGTACATCTTATAACAGATTTCTGTAATTTCATTTATACAGCTTTCTGCATTCTTTTGGTTGCATTTGGATAAAGTAATAAAGAAATAAAGTAATTAATCAATTATAAATGCAAAGTAAAGAAATCTGTGAGTGCTGCATGCATTATTCCTGTATTTAAATCTGGGATCTTGTGTATAGTAGCACTTATAGCATTTTACTCTTTGGATAAGTTGAGTGGCAGGAGACTAAAAAATTTTTATTCATGTGCTGGAGTGTCATTAAATACAAATCATTGATAAAGTTAGTGACTTATAATGGTTTAAACTGTTTATTTTTTTTAAGCAATATGATTTTACAAAGGTCAGTATTTTATCTCTAGCAGAGACTTTAACACAGGTTTTATTTTCAATCATTGAGCAAGAACCATATAAAGATCATATCTCTTAATTTGAGTTCAAAGCACATAGGAACCAAACTGCAGTGACTTTAAACTTGTTGGCAAACCAGCACGTCAGTTATTCATTTATAGGTTATGTAAGTAACTTATCAGGCAGTATTACTGTAGTGAGTCAGAAATGACCAAACATTAGCGGATTAAAATAAACAATATACTGCACAGTGCGGAAGCAGAAGCAATTTGATTTGTTTATACATTGATTTTAATAATTAAATGGATCTCATTTTATAATTGTTTGGTTTTATTTGATATTTGCGTGTATTTTACAGCAACACAATATCAGAATTTAATTAATAACATACCAAAATGCATTTTATTGAGAATAATTGTAGTGTTTAATACTAAATAAAGAACAAATGAATTATATGTATATATACAGTATTTATTTTATTAAAAATTAATATAAACCACTGAAATATCTGAAGTCAATGAGAACAGAGGTTCCACTGTAACTGGACTCGATCATTTTTTGTAATATGCCCTTAGGTTTAATTTATTGGTTTAGAACGTGATTAAATGCCTAGACACCCTTAATAACTTCATAATATAACTTTTATCATAAGTGACGTTTCCCCCTTCCTTTTGGTTTAGTATCTTTGTTAAAGGACCTGAAACACGCCAACATCGTTACTCTTCATGACATCGTCCACACAGAAAAGTCCCTCACGCTCGTCTTTGAGTACTTGGTGAGACATCCTCTTTATAACCCCCTTTATAACAGCTGTTTTCATACCTGCTGACCTTTTGATTTTTCCTGTCTCACAAATGCCCTTATTGACCACAGGATAAGGATCTGAAGCAGTACATGGATGACTGTGGGAATATTATGAGCATGCACAACGTAAAGGTGGGACTCCTACTTCACAAACAGAGTGTGTGTGTGAGTGTGTAAAACCTGACTAACCTGTGCTGATGGTTTGCTTCCAGATTTTCTTGTTTCAGATCTTGCGAGGGCTGGCTTACTGCCATCGACGCAAAGTTCTCCACAGGGATCTAAAGCCTCAGAATCTCTTGATCAATGAAAAAGGAGAACTCAAACTGGCTGACTTCGGTACTTTATGTTTGGATACAGCATGCAGGCTAAAGTAAAAGTGGGAGTTGTTCTGTTTGGCTCATGTCTTGGGTTTTCCTCTTGTGTGTGCCTCAGGTTTAGCCCGAGCCAAATCGGTCCCCACCAAGACGTATTCAAATGAAGTGGTAACTCTGTGGTACAGACCTCCTGACGTTCTGCTCGGCTCCTCTGAGTATTCCACGCAGATTGACATGTGGTGAGTGAGTCTGTATGTCAGTCTAGATTCATTAGATTGCACAATCGAGGCTAATACAGGTGGCTTGTGTTAGCAAGTAACTGCATATCTGTGTTGTGGTGTTTTTTATATGTTTGACAAACATGAAATCTTTCAAAGATGTCCTTTAGCTGTTTCCTGCTGGTTAACATCACTGCATACAGATATTAAAGCCATGAGCGCAGGAGGGGGTGCATTATTGTGAATAAATCATGAGAAAGAGGTGTTTTCTGTTTAAGGAATTTAGTAAAATCAAATTCAGGACACAATTATCCGCGACCCTAATATAGGATAAAGCGGAAGATAATGAATGAATGAATTATCTGTCTTTGTGCTTTAATGCTGTATTTATTTACTAGTTATGTTTCCGAGGTTTAAAATGGAACTCTACTGAAACAATATCTAAATAAACCTGTGGCATGTCGCTAACCTCTCGGTCCTTGTGCACAGGGGTGTTGGATGTATATTCTATGAGATGGCTGCTGGCCGGCCTCTCTTTCCTGGCTCCACAGTGGAGGATGAGCTGCACTACATCTTTCGATTACTGGGTATAAAGACAAAAACATGTGTATTTGTAAACAACGCAATGCTTCTATTATGCAATGATTTTTGGCATTTGGCTGAGCTGATCTTCATTATAACGCCACTCACTCTTGTTAAATAGTGACAATAATTTTTGTTTATGTAAAAACATAACTGCATAAATGTGTGTTGCAACAGTAACAGCACATGACAGTATAACTGGGTAGGATTTTAGAGCTGGATCTTTAATGATGAACTTTACACCTTGATACTAGACATTACGTGGACACCGACATGACGTGCTCTTTTCTTGGAGGTGGTTTTCACCCTCTTTAAAAACAAACAGCACACTTATTAGGCTGGCATTTAGCTCTGAAAAACACACACACACACACACACACACACACACAGTGAGCAAGAACTACACCCAAGTCAAACTAGGCTTAAACACTCTGCCATATTTAACTAGCAAATAAATGCAAATAGAGAAAACAGTGCGTTATATAAAAGTAGGTTTGTCTATTTTTACTTTTTATTTTGTTACTGCTTAGATTTTAATATCACTTTAATAATTGTAAAAGATACTAACAAGCCTTGACTATATTATTTTCTCATAGAAAACATTTTAAATTATTTAAATTATGAAATTGTCTTCAGTGTGAATAAAACCAACATGTTCTTCATGTTTGCTGATGTAGGGACACCCACAGAGGACAACTGGCCAGGTATCTCATCTATTGAAGAATTCAAATCCTACAATTTCCCTAAATACAAGCCACAACCCTTTGTAAACCACGCCCCCAGGTACGTGTTTACTCATTTGTCTCTATGCTATTTACCTTTCCTTTGTTATTCCACCTCGTCATGTTGTGGGAAAGTTTGGATGTTGGACTTGGGGTTGGGGTGGTCATTGTAGATTTGCCTTTTAGAGTCCATGTTAGTCACAAAGCTGTTTTGACCGAAAATCAAGAGCCTGTACATTTTAGTCTTGGTTATGTGTTTGTGTTTTTAAAGCTGTAAAAAATCCAACACAGGAAGTGGCATAATACTGTCTGTGACCTTTTTAAAAGGCAAATGGGAGCAGTAATAGGTCTTTTATTAGTAATCTGTTCTAAAAAGTTATTAGCAGTAACAAATATACTTGTTAAGGGGATTTATTCCATTCTAATTTTATTGCACTTGACTAGTTAAGGCATCTCACATAGATTAAATGTTGAACTGCAGGCAAATCTTCCTCTTAGATGCTGTATTTATAAAAAAAAAAAACTTCCTTTGGCATATAGCCAAATAAAAACAAACGCCCTTTTTACATTGTAAACCCAGACTATGGGTATATTATACATTCAGTAAATAACTGTCACACAGAACTGCAATAATTCAAATTCACTTCACATATTTATAAATAAGAAAAATAACTATTAATTGTTTTTATAAAACAAATTGAATTAAATTATAAAAAATTATAAAAATAAATTGATAGAACCTTTGGTCTGTTTGCTTTTGTTTTTTAAACCACATGCTGCTAATAGACCTTGACATACGTGTGTGTGTGGGTTCGTGTTTGTGTATATATGTGTGTGTGCATGCACTCGTCAGTAAGGCAGGATATCCTGTGGAATGTTTCGAGGCCGTTCTGTTCCTTCCTCTAATTTGCCACTTTTATTTCGTCACCTCACTGATGGTCACCCGACTTATCCCCACCCACTTTTGTTTCCTTTCCGTACAGGCTGGACACTGAAGGAACAGAGTTGTTGTTGTCTTTTCTTAAGGTGAGAAAACGTCACTCCCATGATGCGGTATTCTCACATCACGCCGTACACATTTCTATTTTGTTTACCGATTGATTTATTCTTTATTCCAGTATGAGTCTAAAAAACGAATTTCTGCTGATGACTCAATGAAACACACCTACTTCAAAAGTCTGGGCATGCGTGTACACACACTGCCTGAGAGTAAGTGAACATGCGCTACACAACTACACACACTTCATACACAAAATACCATCAGTTACTAAATGTACCTAAAGACCAGGTTTCATCCCATCAACACATGTTTCCTGTCCTGTGGACATGTTCCCAGATAACAAGCCAAGTTTCAGTAAACATAAGAAATCATTTGTGTAACTGAATTTGCCCCACAGAGCTCTGACCTTTTAAAAGTTTTTGAAATGTACTGGTAAAAGGTTTTCATAGAGACTCCATTCAGTTCAGTTCAAGAACTCTGGATAACAATAAATGTTATTATTATTATTATTTTTAACACCCAATAATCTGAATAAATCAAACAAATTATTAAACTGTGCAACTTGTTTTTGGTCAGACACTTTATGGCTCATGTACACATATGTGTGATAATTTTAATTATTAATAAATGTTCTAATCTGAACATGCAGGTATATCTATATTCACACTGAAAGAACTGCAGCTCCAGAGGGACCCTGGTTACCGAAACACCTCCTACCCAGAGACAGGTGTGTACATTTTCTGATGGTACAGTTCCATACATTAACAAAATCTATGTATTTTTAATTACTTAATACTAACTGCTACAAAAGTGATCTGTCTAAAATACTACAGTCTGGTGTCAGTATAAGGATTTATGATGTCCACTAATGTGCATCAACTGGAAATAAGTAACAGGTTGATTTCCAAAGCCTCGTTTGCACATTTTTTAAAAATTATTGTCAGTGACATTGTAAATGTACAGATGATCTTTAAAATCGTAAAGAAAAATATAATTATATCTGCCAGAAACTGTTTTATTTATATAATTCTATAATTGTTTTACTATTTAAATTTTATTGTTAGTTATTCAAGAGTTAAGCACTGGCTCACACCACTATATCTATATTCTCTTCTCGTTTGTCAGTCCTCCACGGCTCTAAATAATAGTGTTTTTGAACTGTTTGTGATTTGACCTATTTCGCTGTAAGATTTGCGTACAGACGCTTTGAATGAACCAAACAACCTACATGATGACCTGTAGCATGACTCCTACTTAGCAGTTAACTAACAGGTCAGCCCGAGTCTGCCGCAGTGTGTTTGCTCGTCCAGCAGGAGGAGCAGGTGGCTTAAGTTTAGCTTTTCGTCGTCTGATATCACTATACCATTTAGTGTATTTATTTTTTTTGCCTAGTTTATACAGGCCTCATGGATTTCCTCAAATTTCCCACATTTATCTTCTTACCGTTGTTTTCTTCTTTAAACTTGCAGGTAACAGCAAGAACAGAAGACAGAGCATGCTGTTCTAAGTCTACGCTGATGAACATCCTCGCACAAGTGTGCTTATAAGCACATATGGCTCATCAGGATGACGACAGTTTTTGCACGGCGACTCTCTTGTACAGACTAACAGAGCAGTCTCCCTGCCCTCTGCAGAGTGTGTGTGTGTATGTGTATGAATGGTGGGTGAGGAGGCTGATCAGCTTGTATCCAACCTTTTGTGTCCAGCATGCAGCCAGTCTTGGTGATTTAATGCCCCTGACCCACCTGACCACATCACATTCTCCAGGCTATGCATCGAAACTTGGAGATTAAAGTAAAGCGGGGGTGGATAGTGTGTTTATATATGTGCGGGTGCCTGTGTCTGCCTGCGCGCGCGCATGTGTGTGTCTGTGTGTGAGTGTATTTATTGGAGGTTGGTGGTCTTATTTGCTGCTAATCAACTACTGTCAACTTATAACTTCCCTGCTCTGTAGCCCGTCTGGGCGCTAAGCACACATCCGTGCTGTCATCAAAGTGACTGTGCTTATCAACGGAGTTGCAAAAAGCTGCTTTTTATGACATCACTTTATTTTTGCAGCATTCAGACTTTGTAATACGGTGGAGATGGCTTTATTTAAGCTGAATCCCTTCAGTTTAGAAAAGCTGCACAGCAATCATCCGTTCATCTCCAGACACCAGAGCTCACTTTGACATTTCAGAAGACCCTCAGACTGAAGAAGAGACTGTCCTCCTTTTCTTGCTCGGCAAGCCTTGGAGACGACGAGTGTATAGCAGTTGTTCAGGGAGATAAATATCACACTGGCTCAACCTGAGCGCTTCAGAGAGCCGGACACCATGCGTTTGCATTCATTTCACTCAAACGAATAGATCCGGATGGTCACTTTTATGGCAGCAACGTCCAGGTGAAGTTGAGATTGTGAAGGGTTGATAAGCTGTGAGGGGGGGGGTGGGTCGAAAACACTGGACCAGCAGACATCATAGGGCCAGAGGAATTAATGATCAGGCCTTTATTTTTGAGCCATAGTGCTTCTTGATCATTATTCAGATTTTCCTATTCCTGGCCTGAGGTTTAAACTCCGTACTTCTCATTTCATTCCAAATTTACTTTTTCTAACCCCATAAAGAGACTGTACAAAGAGAAAGCACCCCCGATCTCATGTGTGTGTATGATTGACTGTGTGTGTGTGTGTGTGTGTGTGTGTGTGTGTGTGAGAGAGAGAGAGATATTATGGAGATCAGACTGTACACTTCCTTGTTGCACCATGCTAGTCAGGTTTGTGAAGACGAGTTTTATTAACAGTATTAAAACATTTTTATACAAGTTACATTTTGATCCATCTGTGAAATGGTATGGTATCTCATTGTGACATGTTGGAGTCCAACTGTCTCAAGCTCCTGCTTAGTTTTATTCTGTAAGAGAAAAAGATAACATGGCGCGGAAATAGAAGAACAAAAAAAACGTCGCTTGCATTTGGACCAAGTCTCTTTTTTTTTTTCTGATTTGTACATGAAGAGATTTTCCAACAGAGCTTCTAGAATGAACAGACGACATTGTATTTTGAATCGATAACTCTGTTGATTATTAATATTGTAATTTTGCAGTTGATCGTGTCAGGAAAAGAGTATGTTTGGGTGTGCAGATGCATGGACCACCCTGTGTCTCGTAAACTCCGCCTCTGTGAAACACTGACGCTCTTGAGTGAAACTATCGACTGAATTGACCATTTAATTCTTTGTACTGCAGATATTTATTTCTCTTAATCAGTGAAGTAAACATGGTCTGTTTCCTACGGATCCATCTGTCCCGTCTCTGTTAATCAGGTGTGTATGTGTGTGGGGGGGGGGGGGGGGGGTATATGCACAATATCACATCAGGTACCACAACCCGTTGGTGTGCATTAGCTAATAAGTGTTACTAATATAGGCTTGTGGTTAAGAAAACAGCCCTGTGACCTAAAGGTCCCTGGTTCATTTCCCAGTCCAACCAAGTACTCCGGTTGAAGTGCCTTTGGGCAAGTCACCTAACCCCAATTTTTCCCCAGGTGCTGTGTACATGACTGCCCACCGATCCGGGTACATGTGGTCACCTGTGTGTGTGTGTGTGTGTCATCTGAATTTGTAATTTGTATTCACTCTTTTAGTTGACCATGTTCAGCACTGATTTTTTATTTGTTAATTATGTCGTAACAAGGACGTCAATTCAGCAGAAATGTTGCGCAATGCTGGAATAACTAGTGATGTATTTAGTGTGATGTTAAATGTGCTTACAAGAAACCAAAAGGTCATAGAGTATACCGCAGCACTTTGCCGGATTGTCCGTTGTCCTTAACCTGCTGCATTCATAGCATTTGGCTTTGAATATAATTAAGTCTTTGATTTGTACCTGGCATTTTACATTTTAGATCCTTCTACCTGTTTGAAGTATTTGTGGTGACTCAGTAAACATTAACTACATGATTAAGGGTTTGAGTTCTAGCACAGCCATGGGTAACCATTGCACCCCTGAGGGGGTCTGAACCCTTAATTACTCAGATTGTATCATCATCATCATCGCTTTAACAAATCCCTCTGAGCGAAAGCATCTGATATGGTGTGAGTGAGTGGGATATATTTTTTTTAAGTAATTTGGTTTGATTCCCGGTCCCACCAAGTGCTATGGCTGTAGTGCCCTTGGGCAAGGCACCTAACCACAATTGCTTCCTGGGCGCTGTGTGCAGGGCTGCTCACCGTTCCAGACATGTGCACTCAGTGTGTGTGTGTGTGTGTGTTTCATCAAGTTCCTGTGTGTAAGTACAATAGACAAAATATATTTGTCACTTTATACAGTTTTTGGGATGTTCTGTTATGCTGGTTTTCTCCATTCTCTGATTTGCAGCTTTGAAAGGGTCCAGTTTCTAGAAAAAAAAGTCTTTCTGCAAGATTTTCAAGTGCACATGTGGATTCTCGTCTGTGTAAAAGACAGTTTTATAGAACAGCATTTGTGAGGTTGGACAACTGATGCTGGAGAAGAGGGTCTGGCTTGTGGTGGTGGACTCTGTTGTTGCCCTCAGACGATTGGTTCAGATCACTAATGAAGATTTAGAGGAAGACCAACACAAACTGCATGCAGAATTCAAGCAGAACAGTTAAATCAGGACTAACTATTAAAAATGTAGCTTTTGGGTTGGTTCCCCCGGTGCGTGCTCAGGAATGGCAAACGGCAGGTGTGAGTGCATCTGCCCACACACTGAGGCGCAGGCTTTTGGAGGGTGGCCTGCTGTCAAGAAGGGCAGCAAAGAAAACACAGCTTTCCAAGAACAACATCATAGAACGACATTCTGGAGAAATTACAGGACTTGGAATGCAGAGGACTGGGGTCTCGTTAGTTTCTCTGATGAAGCCTTCAACAGTTGAAGTTTTTTTGAAAAAAAAAAAATCCAGATTCGTGAGCAACGTCTTGATGCTTAAGAAGCTATTTTTTGAAGAGCGATATTTTTTGCATTGTGATTGATCACCGGGTCACAAGGCAAAAGTGAGAACTAAATGACTCATTAAATCATTTACATTAGAAATATTTACATCATTTACAGGAGCCTCCCAAGATGTCAATCATAATCCTAATCTGTGTCAGTCAAAGACAGGACAACAGAAACCAGTGATTACACTGTCGGAGAATACACTGTTTCTATATAGTATAGTATAGTGCCTGACTGTGTGTGTGTGCCCAGCGATGGATTGGCACCCTGGCCATCACCTGAAATGTTCTCTCCGGAGTAGTTCTCCTTACTGAGTAAGAAGTGCATTTTTACTTTTACCGAGTTTAAGCCCCTATGGAGCCAACGTCTTCCTAAAGACAGCGATGATGATTTTGCTTAGAATAAAATGACCTGTATGGGGGGGGGGACTTCTGATATGGCCACTCTTAAGTAACAGGTTCTAATGGTATATTAGACCAAAGGAAGTGCACAGCAGTTCTTTTTGTTGTGGTCAGGACCAAGCCCTCAGTTCCAGTAAAAGATAATACTATAGAACACTAGGAAATTATATGCTTTCAACTTTGTGGCAATAGTTTAAAGAAAGTGTTTTTTTTTCAGTAGGCACGTGTCCCTGTACACAAGGTAAGTGTGGATTTGGTACATTTGTTTTGGAAGCATTCCAGTGGTCTGAATGAAGCCCTGACCTTAACCCCACTCGCCAGTTCTTGGGTTTCTTGTTCCAACATCAAGAGTGTATTCTCCCAAATGCTTTTACACAATAGAATTCATTCATTGTGATATTTTGTATTTAAGGTTTAAATCTCAAAATGCACATAGATTTTTTTTTTTTTTTATCAGGTGCCACAATTATGCCTTAAAAAAAAACAAGTACAGGATCCAGTTTTCCTTTTATTTAAAACAGGCAGGTCTTGGACTCTTTAGAAAAAAAGCAAAATATATATATATAAAATTAATACGAGAATACATTTGTCTTTATTTTTATAATGAAATATAACAAAGCTATAGCAATGCTATTCTTTCCAATATGCTGCTGGAATTCGTCTGTTACAAAAACCTTTTGAAATTGAAGCAGGAAAAATAATACATATACACATTCTTACACAGAAAAGGCACAGCCGGTAGTTTGAAGCACAGTGCATATAAACATTAAAATACAACACCATACCAGACACATTAAACAGAACACCTGATTCACAGCGTTGAATAGAGATTACAAAACATTAAAAAAAAAAAAAACATTAAGTGTTGTGATAAATGAGTCGGAATGGGCTCGTATAGCTTTCTTCAACATTGGGATGCAGGGACTTGAACTGAATTGGGTGGATGGTTATGGGACGGTGACATAAGCACCAGCAATGCATGACTGAAGGCAGTGGGGTTTGTTTGGTGGCACGTTCTTTGGTTTTTGTGCATAATGATGTGGGATCGAACCCAGAAGAGGTCAGGTTTACGTTAACTGATTCGCTTCTTGATTACATTTTAGTTTGGGGAGACGCCACTTTGGTCTGCGAGGTCGTCAGACTTTACTGTACCTGATGTCATTAGCAGACATTTTTATCAGCTCTGCTCACTTTGTGCATAAGTGTCAATCAGGAGCATGGGTGGCATATTTTTTTGCTTAGGATGGAAGTGATTTGTTTCAAAGGTTTACATTTAAATATTGTTTTTGTTAAGCAAGCTGTATGTGGTCAGTGGGGCATTTTGCTTGCGGCCCCCAGATGCCTTGAAACGGCCATGTGTGCCACTCGTGACTTGGACTGAAGACTACAGGAGAACAGCGAGCTGGGTTTTTGTCGGGTATGAAGCCCTGTGTTGGTAAACGGGGTTGTTGAATGTGAGGGTTCTGAATCTATGGATTTATTGTTCTAAAGCCCACTGATGAAATGGAGTTCAATAATTGCTGTCTTTGGTATAAAAACATATTACAAACGATTTGGGATTCACTTACAAAAAAATGCTTTTACACACATGAAATGGTTGTGATTATCTCTGTGGCATCAGAAACCACGAGGAGATGTAGTGCAACCTTGACATTTGAATAAGTATTAATGTGATTTTTTTTGCAGATAGGTAAAGGGGGTTGGAATCAGGATTTCGAGCTGCTGGACGATAGAAGGAGCGAGGAGGAGGAGGTGGAGGAGGAGTCCAGGTTAGGGAGCGGCACCGGGAGAGGTCCGTTTAACAAAGTGGGGAACTGTGGAGAAAGATAAACACGTTATACATATAACACTATATATATATATTTATATATATATATATAAACCCCCTGTAGTTAAAGGTTCTAAATAAACATGCGTAGCACATGATGTGGTGTGTCTGATCAGACACACAGATTGCAGCAGGAAGTGCGCCATCTAATGGATTCACTAAATTCCTATGATGGCTGTAGCTTTACTTTAATCTTCCTACACGAACAAAGCCTCCGAGTGAGAAACGTTCCCGTAAATACAAACATATTCATATTCAGCATCTCCTGACCATCACGGTAATGCTAGGGAAGGAACTTCCTGTTATGAGAGCACTGAGCATACACACAGTCAGTCATTTTCAGCCATCACCCCCTCCCTGCTTTAACAGGAAGCTGCCCCCCTCTGAATCCAGTGCAGAGAGGAAACATCTGTAGCTTATTTCCAAACCCTCGTGCACACACACATAGATACACAAGTAAATCTTTTGCCTGAAGTGAGATAGAAAATAAAAACATAAAGGAACTGTTAAGGAGCACTTCAGGATGGAGATGTTTATATTAATATGCTGGCACTGTTGTGGAGGAATCTCATACGTGAAATGAAAACACCAACTATTTTAATGATGTTTTATAGAAACCCTGTAACTGGCGCTCATCCCTTAAGGACTTTGAGTAAAATAAACCCAGCACTGAGTCACAGAATGGAATTAGAGAACCTCTTTCAAACAGAATCTCCACAGAGCCTCGTCAATCCTTAAGATAAACTCTTAACTCCTAAATGAGGTTTCTATAAAGAGTTCTGGAATAGTGATCGCAAAAGTCTGTGGTCAGAGATTTAGACGAGGCAGCGCAGTAATGCAGCGGTTAGCGCTTCCGCCTCACACAGTCCCACTTGAGGTGAACAAAGGTCCTTTCTGTGTGGAGGCTGCATGTCCTCCCTGTGCCGGAGTGCGTTTTCTCTGACTATGATTTCCTCACACATCCCAAAGTCATGATCGGTAAATTGAAGATTCTAGTTGTTCCATGACCGCATCGTTTGCAAATCATATCCTGTCCTGTGATGCTGTCTTGATGTTAAAACTCCTAAATAAACCAAAAACACAAGACTGATTTAGACGCATTGTTTTACGGATTATTGTTTAGCTTGCTTTCCAGTCAAAACACAACATCCTCCACCGGCACAGAGATTAGGTCATTAGGTGCTCATGTAAACAGAGATAACAACGCTTTTTAGAACCGCTGAAGGAAGTACTCAGCGAAAATGATAATAGTCCTGAGAACATACAATTTTCAGCTCCCACTTCAGTTTAGCTGCTTTCACTGTAATGATGTAAAGTGTCGAGCAAACACAAGCTCTACTCAAAAATTTTTAAATAGACAAATTATATTACAACACTTCTGAGCAAAATGTACACATCTTCACTTGTATTTTTTCTTGGCTTAATCGCATCATCAAAAAAAAAAAATAATAATAATAATAAATCAAATCAACTCAGATCTGATCTGTCGCCTGGGTTGCAGCATCTGAGTGTTCTTATTAGAGGAGAGCTCTGAGAGGTCTTAAGGTACATGGTTCTTCAGAGGTGAGTTCAGTATTACAAAACTATTTGTTCTAAAAGCACTTGGTCTGTATCTGTTTCCTTCATTACATGTCCCTACTGTCTGTTTCCTGGTTCAAACTAAACCAGAACCTCTGAATCACCTCCCTCCCCCACTTTATCACTCTCCAACATACAACACACCTTAATTATCATGAACGGTAAAAATACGATGCAAGTGGGAGTTCTTTAAACCGTATTCAGCACCTAAACTAACATACTATTATTCATGCAGAAAAAAATGACAATTAAGTCTGAATTAGGTTAGCTATTTAAATTATAACTTACTATGTAGAGCACTCTGTTTATTGTTTGTGTGTGTGTGTGTGTGTGTGTGTGTGTGTGTGTTTCTACAGGTATATAACTTTGTGGGAACCAAAACCTGTTAACACACTCATGTAAGTGTCCTATGCAAATGTGGAGACCAAAAACTAGTTTGGATTTAAAGTGAAATTATGTTGTACGTTATAGTTATGCTTAGTGTGTGTGTGTGTGTGTGTGTGTGTGTGTGTGTGTGATGTGGCGCATATCATTATCACCCCTCACTAGAATTACTGCCCTGATTTACCTGAACTCCTTCCTCTTGTGATGTTTGCAATAGAGCCACACCCTTCACTCACAAGGCAACATGACCATAAAGGCAAACTGAACAGACACACACACACACACACACACATTCAACACAGTCTCCCCTGAGCCAGAACAGGAAGTATCCACAGGATTTCCCCTCTCCCTCACATGAGCAGTGAAACACGACACCAAACAGAAACACACTCCCTGAACTAAAGTACAGCAGAATGGGCACACACTAATCCTCAGCTACACACCGAAAAGTGCAAAAAGATTTCTCTAAAGTGCTTGCACTCGTCCTCACCCACTGCACACTGTTAGCAAGTATTCTGTTCATCATACTCAGTGAACATCATATAAATCACAGATACGTTTTTGCAACAGAGTCACTTTTTTATGCTGAAGTCAACCGGAAAGGAAAATCAGGAATTGAACATTAAGGGACGAAATATTTAGTTCCTTTACTTAAGTTTAAGTCCTTAACATAACTGTACGGAAATCCCTCATTAAAATAACAGTGTGTTAGTCAACTACAAAATAGAGTTCAATTATTTCAAAGTCTTTAAATAACGTCAATGCACGTCAGGAGCCAAAAGGATGTAAATCACTGGTGTAGTCATAAACAATGTGTTGTATATTAAAAATCTATATTATCCAGTGTGTAAAAACTTCATGTTTTAAGTGAGTAGTAACTAAAGCTGTCAAATAAATATAATGAAGTAGAAGGTGCAATATTTCTCTGAAATGCAAAATTGAACATTAATATTAAAGAGAAACCCTAATCCAAAAAAGTCAAAATGCAATAAAAGGTTTTAAAAAAAAGCTAAAAGACAAAGAAAAAATGTATATATATGTCTTATTAAGATTTTTTTATATTGATGTCTTTAACACAGTCAAAAAAAGATGAGAATAAGACTTAATATGAAATTGTCTGTTGGGTCAAGAATGGTGTTTAATTAATGTACTATCTATGTTTCATAAAAAAAATAAAATCATCTGTCAGTAAACACAGTCTACCACCTGCTGCTGCATCAGGACACAGAACCTAACCTACCTGTGGCATGCAAATGGCATTATGAGCTGCTCTCTCTGTACTCTACTGTAGTCAGTCTAAACCAAGTAAGGGTAATTCTTAAAGAACTGTTACAACATCAGAAGCACATCGTCATGTGTATGTGTGTGGAGTCTGGACAGGATGTGTGAATGCACCTGAAAAAGAGAACTGTGCCCTTGTAGCCGCGCTGGGCTGAGAGGAGCCACGGGACTCAGACTGCTCCAGAAATGAATTGAGGAGAGGAGAGGGCTGGGAGCCAACAGCAAACCCGAAGGAGTCTACAGGCAAGAAACAAACACACCCAAATGCAGTTAGCAACATGAGACTTGTAAAAAAAAAAATCTATAATACATGTGTGAGATCAGATTCTGCTCTTGATTTTGATCAGAGAGGAAGTGGACCAACGGTGTAGTTTTTCCCCCTCCCTCTGTCTATAGTTGTATATTGAAAGTGAGTAAACAGCTGCCACATTCTCACCAACCACGAATACGACATCTTTAAAACAATGTTTCTTATTGACGCTTTATTTTTAAAATGAGGTTCTATATTAAACTTTATTAGAACAAACAACAGCAACAAATGTCTGGATGGGCATGAGGACCCCCCCCCCCCGACCCTAATGTAACGTTAAGCAGAAGATGCCTTAAGCAGAAGAACCTTTTAGGGCACAAGATTTATATATGTATATTTTATGATATTCCTCATTTTAAAATATTTTTTCTGAGAACTTAATAGACTGTTTTAGGTTCTTAGAGGTGTTTTAGGTTCTAAACTTGTGCGTATTTTGTTGAAACGGATTTTAAGGAACGCCTGTCTTGTTCGTTACCATATATTCAGAGAAAGAACAAAAGAGTGTAAATCTATAATATTAGAAGTCATGGAGTTTAGATCACCGGTGCTATGTGACAGAAGACATATGAAATTAATTTCTTTTTTTCTCCTTCTTTCCTGTGTCACTGCAACGTACCGGTCAGGATTAGAGACATATGGCTTCACTTATTGGTTTTACTCCCCTCCTTTTCTCCTTTCTCTCTCTCTCTCTCTCTTAAGGATTTTGCTGACCTATCTTGAACTACCAACAAACTAGCAACTGATACAAGGTGAGTATATTCTTGACAGTTCTTATTAGGACACTGGGTTGGATGTGTGAATATTTACCTGTGTAGTAAAAAAAGCTGGTGTGAGGGACCCTGAGGGCAGTGCAGGACTGTTAAGGGCAATAGAACCCAGGTCAGTTCCTGAGAGCAGTATGGAAGGGGCTGATATTTCTAGACCCTTGGGTTTGCGAGTTTTGGGAGGATGTCCATTGGTGCTGCTCCTCCTGTCAAGGGGTGAGGCCTGGGCTTGAGCTCGCTCCCTGTGGCCCGATGATAAATTCAGAGGCTGAGCGTTCTGCTCCAATTCGTCCATCCGAGCATCTGGGCTTAGTCGCCGCGAATAGCACGGGCTTTGAGAGGGGGAGGGCGAACAAGAAGAATGAGGAGAGGCTTTCGAGTTGAAGAAAACCTCTGAAGAGGCGGGGGCAGGAGAAGAGGGGAGGGACATCACCTTCTCCGGACGATTGGTGACGAACCGAATCACAGTGGGTGACTCTTCCCCTCTCTGTTTCTCCACTTTGATTGGATGCAGCAGTGGAGGTGGGCTTTGAAGAGAGCTAACAGTAAAAGATGAGTACAGGCCGGAGTGGATATATTCATTTCTTCCAGTTGGGCTTCTCAGCGATGACAGAGAAAGTTTGGGAGACTCCTCCCCCTCCCCACTATCAGACTCGGTCTCTTGTAACAAAACTCCGCCCATATCTCGGCCGAGTTCCACTGCCTGAGGATCCATTTTTAAAATGTCAGGAAATGAGACAAA
This sequence comes from Corydoras sp. C115, assembly GCA_019802505.1. Taxonomy (NCBI): domain Eukaryota; kingdom Metazoa; phylum Chordata; class Actinopteri; order Siluriformes; family Callichthyidae; genus Corydoras; species Corydoras sp. C115. The sequence continues at coordinate 3,577,373 of JAFMOC010000017.1, read as the reverse complement.
CTTGTAGACAAACTTTTGTCCAATCACCTTTTTAATTATGTTCTGGGGAAAAAAAAAGATAAAGGCAAATGTTAAAGATTTAACCCGTTACACGCTTTTCACCAGTATTTATCTGCAACATCTATATTTATTATTCCATAATTATCCAGGAGTCAAATCTGATCAAAGGTCACTAATAATTAAAGCTCCCAGAAGTACAGTTACTGGATCTGTCAATGTATGCCGTTAAATTTACCTAGTTCTCTATCATTTTGTAGTATGAAAAAAAACTATTAGTTATAAAAAACATAAGCAGGTAATAAGAACAAGTCTTCACAACTACAAACAAGCCGTTGATTAGACCTAAATTTATATAATAGACATTTTCTTAAATCATTAATCACAAGTGTAATTGTTAGTTAGTTAGATTATTTAAAGGCTTATTTTAAAGGGCAGTAAGGAGTTTTAAATTCAAAATTATTGTTTGGTTTTGTACAATGCTTCTGTAAAACATGGGCAGTAGATACAACTAGAATAAAACTGAAGAACTAAATAAGCTTATGTTACACTAACCTTGTCGTAATAATAGCGCAGCGCACGGCTGAGTTTATCATAATTCATGTTGGTCTTGTTCTTACGCAGGCCCCAGAGTTTGGCCACCTCCTCAGACTTGAGCAGCTTAAACTCGCCATCGTTAGACGTCCAGCAGATCAGATGCTTGTGACTCTGATCCAGCAGCAGCTGCAGCAGGAACTGCCACAAGGTGATGGCACTCTCCATGTCTGCTACACCCACACACACCACACAGAGGCAAGACAATCAGCTGGTGTCTCTTCCACAACAAAGTACTTTTATTTATATTATGGTACTCATGAGAACCTGGTATGTTGCTTATTAAAAACATTGTTAGAACAAAATGAAAAACACAGATATATAAAAATGTATATTTAAATAAATATATATATATATATATATATATATATATATATATATATATATAAAAGCAGATTGTTTGGACAGATCTCCTGGACTCATCCAGCAATCCCATGTTTTTTATTTAATTCCATCACCAGCAAATTTGGTATAAACCTCATAAAGTTCTAATTAGCCAGTGTAATTAGTAAACGGCAAGCAGCATTGGGTTTACGAGGAGAAATATTAAAAATGTTTGAATACATACATTGATGGGCAAAATCTGTATACATACACACATTATATTTATATTATTATATATATATATATATATATATATATATATATATATATATATATATATATATATATATATATATATATATATATAGTACCTTTAGTCTGTTACAAAACCAACAACTATATTGAAACACAGGGTATTATATAATAACAACTCACTAAAGAGTACATTTCCTTGTGTGAATACTACAGCCATTATTCACTCTATTTCCTCCACATATTTTAAAACATTAAAGTTTAGATTACAAGCTGATACAGTATCTTAATATAATATAAATACTTCAGAGCTGAAAATATTTTCCTTCCTTTAGATTTTAACTAGATCGATTTAAAAGTTAGTTTCCTCAGCAGGAACATCAGTATGTCTTTGGACTGTGGAAGGAAACCCACAGAGATACAGGGAGGACGCACTGATTTTACATCAACGGAAAACCCAGGGCCATCATGTTGTGAGATATTCGCACTGACCACTTCACTGCCGTGCGCTTTCCTTTTCTTTTAGTACATATGTCTACTCTTTGCATCTGAAGATCACATGATGTTCACAATGTTCATGTTATTTGTGCAGTGTGGGATTTACTGCTATTTTGTAATACATGCAAAATGTCCTTTAGAAACTTTTAACAGATTTTAAATTTTTTAAAATTGATGAACGTATAACTGATATATAACAATATCTTCTACTCTGTGGCAATTCCCACCACTGGAACTACATTATAAATCGAAAAAGCCTAACAGTACGTTTCATTTTGATATTAAATAGATAAGTGCGGATTTACCAGCTACCTTTTTCTCATAAACTGCATTTTATAGTTGAAGTGCAACAGTGCAAGTCTGTAAATCACAGATAATGCAGCTACTACCCATACAGTACACACGGTAAAGCTCACAACCAGTAATCTAGAAGGAAAAAAGACTTTTCCACTAGCTGAACAAAGACATCGAGCTTCTCCCGCCCTCTAACTCAGCAAGCATTTCCTGTTCTGTTGCATATTAACAAACTGTCTCATAAACCGACCTGCAACTACGAGCTGACCTAGGGACAGTTCTGGCTCTTGTTTATCTAGAAAAAGAAAGCACCACACGAAACAGCCCATGGGAACAGCTGGCCAAGGTGAACGTGGATGTGTTTTTCGTTTCTTTCAGGAGGGTTCACACTGGAACTGAAATAAAAGTAGAAAAGGAACTCAGTCCAACGAAGAAAAATCTGTTTCGACTAGATATTAGATATAAATAAGCTTTAATACATGTAACTGTCAGCACCTCTATGATGAAGCCGTGTGATAGGAGTGATACTAACACCTTAAATCTTACCTTAAACCTCCTTAAATTCACACACAAAAAGTGAAATCACTGGCACAAAGCCAACTGTGAAGTCAGAATAGTGCAGCCGTTTGGGTTCTTTCAATAAGTCTGAAATCATGGTACAGTTTGAGACAGCCCAGAGACAGTAAACTCCCCGCAGGATGTCCACCGAGAGAATGGGTTCAAAACAGCTCAAATTCAAACCAGATTACTGCATCGACCCCCTGAACGCCTCGGCGCTCCTCACCAGCACTGCGTGTCACACTCAAATAAACTGGATTACAGATTGTAGAAAGCACTTTCAATTTCAGCCGTGTTTTTCGGCTTTGTCAGGTACAAAGTGTGCGAGTTGATGTGTGTGAGTGAGTCTTCTTTAGTGGCACAAGAGGTTCAGTGCTGCACATTGATTTAGTGGCTCACCGGAGAGAACATTAGTGGCTTTGTTCAGACCACTTACTAAATCATGGCCTAACATACCCTTCATCCTCCTCTCGCAGCTTACTGATATCCTAGTCCATCTCATCCTCTCTGTAGCATTAGATAACACTGCAGTTCTGAGGTAATAAGTGTGTTTTATGTGGTGCTACGATTTCCTGGTCACTCTATACAGCGTGACGCAATTAGGTTTTAAGAACAGAACAGTGCTGTGGAATAGACCAATCAAAATAATTATATGAATGATGCTGTATGTCAAACTGAATGTTATTTATCTTATTAATCATGGTCTCCTATGCTCTGTGTGATCCTTATATTTAATAAGACATGTGGGGGGCTTTACAGCAGACTCAAGTATGTGAACCTAAATACAACCACAAATGCAAAATCTTCTTCCTATTATAAAAAGCCTTGTTTAAAAACATAATGTCTTATTAAATGTTAGCTGTTTTTTTTTTTTGAGTTTAAATGACAGTTTTAACATTATAATGTATTAAAGCTAGACAATCATACTTTAAAACACATTCTTTTAGAATTAATCAGCTATTAACTGTAAATAACAATATGGCAATTGCTTTGATTTTTCTATCAATAGAAACCTGTGCCAAATATGTTCTTGAATGCTTCAGAATACTGTAGTAAACTAACATGATGCAGAACTACATGAGGTCACTGGGTGTGCATGTTGGGTTAAATCAGATTAGCAGATATTAATTGGATGCTCTGTGACAGAGGCCTGTGATTGGATAAGCAGTTAAGAATGAATTGTTATCGTTTCTGTTTTTGAGGCTATCCCATCAAATGTTACAAGTACAAGAATAAAAGTCCTAATTTAATAAGTCTTGGTATAAGTAGAATTTTACAGCTACTGTACTAGAAAATGATTATATCAGACAAGGGGAAAAAAAAAGAGGTAAAGTGAGGAATTGAGGAAGTCTAACCGACTAATTAGCAAGGTTTATAAAGACAGACAGACAGACAGACAGGGATTCCCTGATTTGAATCTGGTTCATTCTAAGAAAGTGCAATAAAAACCACATAGCCACAAACTAACAAACCTCCATCTCACCTCCAACACATTTCTCAAATCCTGCAGTTTTGTCAGCAGTTATTGTGCTATACCGTGACACTTACTGAAGATAATAAGACACACATACACAGATAGCCCTGACCCAACATTCTCCAGGATGCTTCCACACTGACAAAAAGGATGTGGTCAGGAAAGACTAAAACTGCCAAGTAAAAAAAAAAAAGGCTGAAGATATTTGCCAGCAACTCAAAGACACACATACATGCTTTCTTACTCATTTGTTTGTGTTCAGTTGCTCATATTTGCATATAATTGTACTAAGAACCTTTCGTTCTTCAGGCTTAATGCTTCATGCCACCTTAGAGCCACAATGCAAATAAAACGGAGCTTATTGACACAATTTTTGCCTTTTTTTTCAGGCACACCCAAAACAAGGAAAAATAAAACTGTTTCCTGCTCGAGCATCCTCTGTGTGCAGCATGTGTGTTAAACTGTAAAACTGTCTAAATCAGGACTTCCTTCTATTCTCCTCTGAAAGGCGTCTTCCTGGGAATGCCGCTCCCAATCTGAAAGGTAGGAATTCCTGCCACAGGGTGCCAGCCGGAAACATGGGGACAGGGGTACAGCACAGACATGTGACACAAATGGAAGATTTCCTCTTCCTTTCGGGGCTAGGACTGAACCTATTGTTGAGGTGAGCTAATGAAATGGCTTATTCAAACAAGCGGACAATTAGCGACACAAGCTTTTAATGCTCTAATATTAATTCATCCACAAGTGTTGTAATCCAGCTCATAGAACAACCGGCTTTGGCTTTTGAAGGCAGTATGTTATCGGCTAAAGAAATAATTAAGTCATTTGCAAGTTTGCGTTATTATGGCAAATTGACCCCAAAATATAATCAGTCATTGTTAAGCACTAGATTAATAATCAGCACTAATAAACTGCTAAAAATAAGTTAAATAATCTTTTAGCCATCCATAATTTATTAGCCAAATTGGGATGCATGTTAAACTAGTTTAAACTTTCTACAATTTACATTATTACAAATGTTTAAAATTCATGCTCTATTTTTAAAGGGTTCCCTGACCTAAAAAAACGGGTTCAAGTAGGTTGTTTTAGGCTTTTGTTTGCATGTGGATCACTCAAAAAGAAACGTTAGATGTAAGACAGGTTCTCACACAAGAAAACAACGTGTATTCTTAGCTGTTAAAATCATTTACACTATAAAACACTAGCTATGTGTCCATACAATTATTTTTTTTATTACTTTATTCATTTTGACTGCTTTTATGAATTTTATATATGAAGTATTTTGTCTTTGAATTGTTTTTGTATGAAAGGTGCTCTATAAATAAACTGCCTTGCCTATAAGACTAACAGTAAGCATCTCATCACTAGTGCAGGCTATAATTAGCTGATAAAGGAAGGGTAAAGCAGAATGACTGCACACTGCAGCGTGCATCCCTCATCTGTGTGTTCCACCTGGGATCAGTGCACTGGGTGGTGTACACACTCTTGCTAAGCAGCAAACACATACAAAGCCCAAGGCTATATTAAGTTTTCAAACACCCACCTACTAGAATAAGATACTAGACATTTGAATGGTCCTTTTTAAATGTTAGTGAACACACAACAGTTTAGAAAGTCCACATCTGGCCCTCTGCTGTGGCTACAGCGGAAACCTGTAATGAGATTAGTTGGTGTGTGCAGACATGACTGAGCCATGACTAAACGTGCACCTCTTCCTGCTCACAGTGGAAAAATTCAGCAAGCTTCTCCACGAGAGAGCCATTATAAGACTGCTTTACTGCGCTAAGAGATCTCCAAGATACCCAACTGGCAGTTCTACAGCTATCTGGTTTATTTTTTAATACCTGGTTTATTTGAATGATTTGATCTTTGTGTGTTTTTAAAAAAAATGACCAGATTGAAGTAGAAGAAAACCTCTCAGGATTAAATATGCTAATCATGTCCTCTATGGCCACAGTTACTGTTACATTAACCAAACAGAGGAGACTTAACAGCACTGACACCTGAAAACTCTCTGGGCATATACACCCAGAACCGGGCACCAATCCATCACACACTCACACTATATAGGGTCGACTTAGAACAGCCAATTTGGAACCTCCCCCCAAATACAGAATCGAACCTGGATCCCCGGCGCTAAAAGGCGGATGTTTTAACCACAAAGTTAAGGAACTGTTTTTTTTAGCTGTTGGGTTAAAAATATATTTTTTTCATTAGGCATGTGTTAATTCACTGTCATTTAACCATCAAATGGAAAATTTCCAGTTCATGTGACATGATGACCACAGGGAACTGACATGCCTTGGAGCATCATCTAAGGAAACTTTTTTTTTATCAGAAAAGTGGATAGGCGGCACGGTGGCTTAGTGGTTAGTACGTTCGCCTCTCCGCACTAGGGATTCCCGGTTCGAATCCCCATCTGGGTGGAGTTTCCATGTTCTCCCCGTGTCTGCGTGGGTTTCCTCCGGGTTCTCCGATTTCCTCCCACATTCCAAAAACATGGATCAAGTCAATTGAGTTCTCCAAATTGCCCCATACAGAGTGTGTGTGTGAGTGAGTGTGTGCCCAGCGATGGATTGGCGCCCTGTCCTGGGTGTATCTGCCCAGCGCCCGAAACTTTCTCCCCTGGATGGGCATAGGGAACCCCACCGCGACCCTAATATAGGATAAAGCGGAAGATAATGAATGAAGAAAAGTGGATAAATAGCTTCTCAACTACTTGTTGTGTTGACAACCCTTTGAGAGCATCCAGTGACTGACCGGATGCACACCATCGAGCTGCTTGAGATCAATCAAACTACACTGAGTGCAGCATCCACGCGTCCGGCACAGAACCTGAAACCTCCTGATCACGATGTGACACAGTTACTCATTTCGTCTAAGTGAAATGAAACTGGGGCGGCACGGTGGCTTAGTGGTTAGCGTTCGCCTCTCAGTGTTAAGGAGTCCCGGTTCGAATCCCCATCTGGGTGGAGTTTCCATGTTCTCCCCGTGTCCACGTGGGTTTCCTCCGGGTTCTCCGGTTTCCTCCCACAGTCCAAAAACATGGATCATGGTCAATTGAGTTCTCCTAATTGTCCCATATAGAGTGTGTGTGTGTGCCCGGCGATAGATTGGCACCCTGTCCTGGGTGTATCTGCCCAGCGCCTGGGAGGTTCTCCCCTGGATGGGCATGGGGAACCCCCCCACACGACACTAATAGAGGATAAGGCAGAAGATAATGGATGGATGGATGGATGGAAATGAAACTGAGCTGAGCTGAGCTGAGCTGAGCCTCGGCGGCTGTGAGGACTGACCCAGACAGCCTGATGCACCGGGGGGAGCTCGGGGCACTGAAGTTTCTTTGTTGGTCCCGGTGACTCATTTTCAAGACGCAGTGCTGCTGCCAGTTTCTATCCGGAAGCGCATGGCAATTAGTCTGCTGCTGCTGCCGCTGCTGTTTCTGTTTCCAGACAAACCAGAAACTCTGCTGCGCTGTTAAAGAGCCAGGGGCACATTTTCAAGCCGCGATCGGCGCACAGCTCCCAGATCGGCGAGCTAAACTCAACCCCACGCGTGAAATCCGCCACGGACGCGACTCGATCACACTTAATGTCAAAGTAAAGATACGGAACAGGAAAAAAAAAAAAAAACTACGTGGTTTAACCGAGATCTGCAACATGAAAGCAAAATAAACAACACGGATTCGGAACGGACAAGCCTGTGAATTTCTCCTGCGCTGAACATTTGGAGAAAACAGAAGAGTGCAGGATGAGCTTAACAGCAAATACAGAGAGACAGTGAACGCTGCGCTGACACGTACCCGCACGTAAAGCCTGATTCTTCGTCCTTAAAGGCTGTGTGTTAACACGAATTCCGTAAAATGCCCTGTTTTTCCATGCTGTCGGTCGCCTCGCCAACACAGACGAACTGTAACGAGATCCCGACTCTCTCTCTCTCTCTCTCTCTCTCTCTCTCTCTCTCTCTCTCTCAGTGAGCAGGAAGTTGGTTCAGCAGACAGAGAGCCGGCTCACTTCCTCTCCTGCTCGGTTCCCCAGGCGCGCGGCCGTCTGTGTAAACACGCTTTTCCTCCTCTCTCCCTCCTCGCGCCCGCTCCACTGAGACTGACACACACACACACACACACACACTGACACACACACACACACACACACACACACACTGACACACACACACACACACACACACACTGACATACACATACGCTGATACACACACACACACACTGATACACACACACACAAACATACTGACATACACACACACAAACATACTGACATACACACACACACACTGACATACACTGAGACTGACACACACACACTGACATACACACACACATATACGCTGATACACACACAACACACATACACACTGACATACACACACAAACACACACTGATACACACACTGACATACACATACGCTGATACACACACACACACTGATACACACACACATATACTGACACACACACACACTGACATACACACATATACTGACACACACACACTGACATACACACACACATATACTGACACACACACACACACTGACATACACACACAAACACACACTGATACACACACATATACTGACACACACACACTGACATACACACACACTAATACAGACATACACACTGACATACACACTGACACACATACACACTGACATACACATACGCTGACACACACACACACTGACACACACATAAATATATGTACACACACACACACCTATACATTCACAAACACTGACATACATACACACATAATTCATTTTATTTTAATGATTAATAATTACTTTATCAATTAATAATTAATAAATACTTAATGAATGAATGAATTAATAAATACACACACACATACATACAAACACACACACTGACACACACACACACGCCTACATTTACACGCACATGCACGCGCGCTGCGAAGTTGTAATCCGAATCTGTACCCTGTGCCGCCGCTCGGGTGACGTCACCACCTTCCTGCCAGGACCGCTGGGAGGGGCTGTGTTCCTTCCTCCCCGAGTGCGCGCGCGTCCGTGTGTGCGCGTGTGTGTGTGTGTGTGTGTGTGTGTGTGTGTGCACGCGTGTGTGTGTGTGTGTGCGTGTGTGTGTGTGCGTGTGTGTGTGCGCGCGTGTGTGTGCGCGTTTTCGGACTCTGTCCAAGAATGAAAGTCGCGCCTGAGATGTGAGACGTGCGGCGTCACGTGATGTCTGCCAACCATCAGAAACCGTCAGTTAAGCATTTTGATTCTTTACAAAACAAAATCATTTGAGGTTTTTTTTTTATTGCTGACTTTTTTAAAAGCACCGACATGAAAGCGTCGTTTATTTTAACAAGAGAGCATCTTCTGGTTTGCAAACTGATATTTAAACGTTTACAAGTAACAAGTAAGAACGATCCGGTCTGAAATGCAGATCTGTGTTGCCAAATGACGCGTTAGAATATCTGGCCGCAGTGTGTGTGTGTGTGTGTGTGTGTGTGTGTGTGTGTGTGTGTGTGTGTGTGTGTGTGTGTGTGTGTGTGTGTGTGTGTGTGTGTGGAGGGGGGGGGGGGTTATAGGGTCATGCAGACAAACGGCGACTGGCATTAATCCCAGAATAATACCACGCAATCATATTTTTTAGATTCCCCATGCCCATCAAAGGGCGAACGATCAACCAGATTGGGATTCGAACCCGGATCCCCAGCGTGGAGAGGCTAATCACTAAGCCACCGTACGCCTTAAATGTATGTATGTGTAAATTTTAATGCAAGTAAACAAATTGTACTTTTGTGTGTTTTATAAGTTTGTATACTGCTCATCATCTTTGAGAGAGCTAGCAGAGGGTTTACAGCAGCTGTTATATTAAATCTGTCGGGTTAACTCAGGGTCTCCAAAGGGGAGTGGTACCATCTTCCAGTTTCCTGGAGGGATATCCTTTAAATGATGGCAAACTGACCCTTCCCTTCTTTACATACTGTCCTTAAATTAAATTTGTCTTTGCAGCGCGACATCTAGTGGTTTACATTACAATGAACTAAAAGTACACAATAATAAAATAAATAATAATAATAATAATAATAATAATAATAACACCAACAGGTATTGTTTTACATAAGTAAAACATATAATTAAATTAAGAGTATATAGCTCTGTTTTAAGATGCAGAATGTTTTGCCTTTTGATGTGCACAGTGCTAATGAGAGAACTAAATGCAACTGACTGCAAATGGAGGAAGTTAAAGCTTAAAACGGTTCTAGCCTTTCAGTGTTCTTTTTTAAAACTAAGTTCTCTTATTTAACCATTGCTTAAACATTACAGTGTGTTGGCCTGTTGCTTTTATTTCTTACTATATTCTGTGTGGCATTTGAATAATCACTCCATGTCTTTGTGGATTTTCTTTGGGATCTCATTTTTTTAGTCCAAGGAAATAACTATTTGAAATTTTATCATTATAAAAGTAGAAACTCTAAATTGCTTCAGTAAAGAATGTTTTCAATGTTTTCAGAGAATGTGTGTCTGACTTTTAATAAATTACTGACCTTTTCCCATACTTTACCTTTTTTATCTCATGAGGAAGGATAGGATTTCCAGGGATAAGAATTCATTTCTGGATCACGAAGCATCCCTATCAGAGTATTGAAATGTTCAGACTATGCACGCCTCTGTTTTCTGTCCAACGGAATATTGTTTTAATAACAGAATAAAAGGTAGCTGTTTTAGAATTTGTGTTTCACTATCTTTTCAGGGCAGCACAGTGGCTTAGTGGTCAGCACATCTGCCTCTCTGGGGAATCCTGATCTGGGGAATCCAGATCTGAATGGAGTTTGCATGTTCTCCCCATGTCTGTGTGGATTTTTTCTGGTTTCTCTGGATTTCTCCCACAGTCCAAAAACATGGGTTCAAGGTAAATTGACTGTTCTGGAGTAATGGAGGCGGCATGGAGGCTTAGTGGTTTAGCACGTTCTCCTCTCAGCGCTAGGGATTCCTGGTTCGAATCCCCATCTGGGTGGAGTTTCCATGTTCTCCCCGTGTATGCGTGGGTTTCCTCCGGGTTCTCCGGTTTCCACCCACAGTCCAAAAACATGGATCAAGTCAATTGAATTTTCAAAATTGCCCCATATAGAGTGTGTCTGTGTGAGTGAGTGTGTGCCCAGCGATGGATTGGCGCCCTGTCCTGGGGTCTATCTTCCCAGCGCCTGAGACGTTCTCCCCTGGATGGGCATGGGGAACCCCACCGCGACCCTAATAGAGGATAAAGTGGGAGATAATGAATGAATGAATGAATGAATGGAGTAATGGAACTGTACCTTTCCACACCTTTCCATGTTCTCCCTGTGTCCACATGGCTTTCCTCAGATTTTCATACCACAGGTAAATTGGTTGTTCTTAATTTCCCCAATATTTCAAGTTCAAGTAACTCCTTCCCCCCTGCAACCCCAAGTCCCCTTTCCCTAGTATAACATTAAAGATGAGATGAAAATACAAAATAGCACTGAAATTGAGTGAATAGTGCAGCATGTTAGTTTACTGTTTATCCACAAGATGGCGACAGCTATACAGTTTCATTAAAACCGTGGTTCTCAAACTTTTCTCTCATGCATCTCTTTGGAAGATGAGCTGTTCATGTTTTATCACCTCAACAAATGCTAACAAGGGTTCTATTTTCAGTGTAAATATGCTGTTTTGTATTCTGAACATAATGCGTGCTCCTTTAGAGAAGTTGCTTTTAGAAACCGTATTTTGCTTGTTAAAATAGTCGCGGCCTCGAGCAAAATAAGTTATAAGTTATAATAGTAAAAAAGCGAGTCATAAAACATATGACTGTTAACTCAAACCATTATCGTAAATATATCTCTGCATGTAGGCTCATCTGGGTGGAGTTTCCATGTTCTCCCCGTGTCCGCGTGGGTTTCCTCCGGGTTCTCCGGTTTCCTCCCACAGTCCAAAAACATGGATCAAGTCAATTAAGTTCTCCAAATTGCCCCATATAGAGTGTGTCTGTGTGAGTGAGTGTGTGTCCAGCGATGGATTGGCGCCCTGTCCTGGGGTCTATCTGCCCAGCGCCCGAGATGTTCTCCCCTGGATGGGCATGGGGAACCCCACCGCGACCCTAATAGAGGATAAAGCGGGAGATAATGAATGAATATCTCTGCATGTAGGCAGAGATGTATATGCTCAGTGGTTAGCATGTTCTCCTCTCAGCGCTAGGGATTCCCGGTTCGAATCCCCATCTGGGTGGAGTTTCCATGTTCTCCCCGTGGGTTTCCTCCGGGTTCTCCGGTTTCCTCCCACAGTCCAAAATCATGGATCAAGTCAATTGAGTTCTCCAAATTGCCCCATATAAGTTGTCTGTGTGAGTGAGTGTGTGCCCAGCAATGGATTGGCGCCCTGTCCTGGGTCTATTTGCCCAGCGCCCGAGACGTTCTCCCCTGGATGGGCATGGGGAACCCCACCGCGACCCTAATAGAGGATAAAGCGGAAGATAATGAATGAATTTTATAGCTACGTGAACTACATTTCCCAGAAGCAGCGCGGTTCCTGTCACGTGGTCTGAGGACAGCGGCTTACTGAGCATCCGAGCCGTCGGCGTGTGTTTGCAGACTGTCTGCTGTGGAGACGACATGGCCCCCGGTTCGGATCCCTGCTCGTTCGCTTCTTTCACTAAATGCCTCACGCGGCACCTGAACCTGACTCTTCATGTCGACTTCGACAACCGAGTGCTCAGAGGCAAGGTCGCGTTGACTGTGGAGGTGCTGCAGGATAAATTCTCTGTTCTGGTAAAGACGCTCTGTTTTTTGAGGTTGTTGCGGTTCTGTTAGCGCGATGCTACAAACTGATTCATAAAGCGAAATGAACTCAAATCTGGAAACTGGAGACGAAATTGACAGAGTAACAGTGCAGAGCGAGCACTGATCATCCCACTCCGAGAGTAAAGTTACAAAACTGAGCTCACGATGGGAAGCTGTGTAAATAGGTTTAAACTGCCTTATAAAACTTTTCATTCATTCATTATCTTCCGCTTTATCCTCTATCAGGGTCGCGGTGGGGTTCCCCATGCCCATCCAGGGGAGAACGTCTGGGGCGCTGGGCAGATACACCCAGGACAGGACGCCAATCCATCGCTGGGCACACACTCACTCACACACACACACTCTATATGGGGCAATTTAGAGAACTCAATTGACTTGATCCATGTTTTTGGACTGTGGGAGGAAACCGGAGAACCCGGAGGAAACCCACGCGGACACGGGGAGAACATGGAAACTCCACCCAGATGGGGATTCGAACCGGGAATCCCTAGTGCTGAGAGGAGAACGCACTAACCACTAAGCCACCGTGCCGCCCCATATAAAACTTAATGTGTTTAAAGTTACTTCTTTCTAATGAGCTTCTCAGATTTACAGCAATGTACAGAACTTCTTTAAAGTTATAGTGCTTTGCATAACTTAATTCAAGCTGCATACCTTCTTTAATCAGAATTTATTATTTGTTAAACAGAAAATCTAATTGTGTTTTTCTTCAAAAGTAAAATCTGTATTTGCCTTAAACCAGACATTTATTATAATAGTGGATTTCTTTTATTTAATGATTTGACAGGTTTTATAATATATTTACCAAGTTATTATAAATGTTCCGTAAACTAGAGAAAAAAAAAGCAAGGCCGAAACCAATTTGCATCTAATAATGCATATGTACTATTTGGACTTAAGTTAGGGGACATGTCTTATGATTATTGAGTTCAGGCATTTTATTTAGTCTCATTTTCACAGGATTAAAGAATCAGTAACCCAACTATGCTATTTGAGCTTTACCCAAAATTGTGGTAACAACTTGGAAGAGGTCCTTTTCTGTTCCAGCATGATTGTTCCCCGGTGCTCAAGCAAAGTCCATAACATTATGGTTTTGTTAATTTGGTAGTAAACAGCCTGACTGTCCCACACAGAGTGCTGACCTCAGCCTAATGAAACACCTTTGAGATGCCAACCAGCCCCTTTCATTAGAAATCAGTGTCTGATTTTACGAATGGGATGTGGTAGCTCAGGGGTTCGGGTGTGGGGCTATCAATCTAAAGGTTGTGGTTTCAAATCCCATGTTAGAGCAAGGAACTTTACATGATACAGCATGATGTTACTGCTATAGAATATTGTTAAATTAACAACATAAAAACAAAGACATGTTAATGTATTCATTTTTATTCTTCAGTTAGGTCCTATGTTCTTTTTTTCACACTTATGTAATTTGACATTCTGACTTCTAATGAATCCTTTTCAGTTAATTGACGGTCATTGTTAAGTTTAAAGAGACTGTGACACTCCTTAATAATTCATAATGTTGAATGTTGAGAGCTTCAGGTTTGTTGAGTTTGAGGTTTTTCTCAGTAAATCGTATGAACAGCCGGAAAAAAAAGAAATTAAACCTCATTAACGTTTCACTGCTCACTTCTCACTCCATGACTTGTACTCCTCAGTAACCAGGAAACAGTTATTGAAAATCATAAGATCTTTTTGGCTTCTTTCTTCCAGCAGTCATAACAGTAAACAGTACATACAATGGGAAAAGTACACACAATGGCTGTATTTCCTTCAAACCTCCACCTCCATCTATTTATCGCTTTTATTTTTTTGTGTGTTCGTATCAGGTTACTTGGTCAATAATTTCGATGTTCCTGTTAACTTTAGTTCTATTCTCATATAACCACACCTGACTCAGATAACAAAATTCTTCAAAAGTCCTTGATCATCCCCCGCAGTGCTTGAAAACTTGCCAAGACATTTCACTTAAGTGCATGTCATTACTTGTACTTTAATGTCGTCATATGTGAAATGCACTTTCAACAGTTTTATGCAAATAATGTCTGTAGAATATTTTAATATGCATGAGGAGTGATCTTTCTATAACCAGTTACCAAGACTTACTGTAACAGTCCATGTTTCATGAAAAGTTCGAGAACCTGAACACAAAATGTTTATTAACTGTTCAGCCCTTTATCTCTGCAAAGATGATTTAAGCTCATATTTCTGTTCTGTAATGTTTAACAGGTCTGTAGGGAATTTTGGATCAGGAAATTCTTGTTAAACTTTGATTTTTTTAATTGCCAATGTCATGTTTTTCACTCTTATCTGATATGAATCTAAAGTTCAGTTTCAGCCAAATTATGGATTCTTAACTCGGATTAGAAATAAAGTTTGAAGTTCCTTTATTAAACTCTTCGTACTTTGTACGTCATTAAGGTCATTACTTGAGTCATTAAGGTTCCTATTCTGATAAACATGTGCTAATACAGACTTTTAATCTCTTAATATCCCTTTATCTTTTAGACCCTTGATACAAAAGAACTGACGATCAGTAAGGTGTCAGCTAATGGCCAGGCTGCTAAGTTTACTCTGGGAGAGTTTGGTGGTTATAAAGGCACGCCACTGGAGATCAAGCTGCCCTTTGAACTCTCACGGTACACAGTTCTGTTCATGATTTCAATATATTTGAAACAGCCGGAATTGTTATGGTATTTTTTTCCCCTTACTGTTGAAAATAAGTTCAACAGAATGAAAGAAAATCTTATATTGGTTACTTTCTGGCTAATCTTACGCTTTATACTACTATATATATATATATATATAACTATCTAACTATATACTTCAGATAGGTGTGGTAGCTCATGGGTTCAGTTTGTTGGGCTATAAATCAAATTAAGAAAATAAAGTATGTAATATGGGAATATGTTTTCAGAGGGCAGCATGTGATTGTGGAGATTGAATATGAAACATCTCCCAAGGCTTCCGCGCTGCAGTGGCTGACACCAGCACAGACTGCAGGGAAAAAGCACCCTTACCTTTTCAGCCAGTGCCAGGTATGTGTGTCTTACAGTCTGTAATAAAGAGATAATGGTTAATAAAGATCTATTTCAGATTAACTGTCAATATTTAAGCAAGAGGGTTGAAAGCTTCCTGCGGTTTCTGTGTCTGACCTCAAAATCGCTGACAATAACAATTTCTCAATAACATTTCGTCTTTTGTAAATAGTCCGTACTGATGTCCCTCTAATATTTCTCTCCTGTTTTAATGAAACTTACCTTGTTCTGGTTTTAAGGATTTTATAACAAAGTGTATGCTAATTTTTTATTTTATATTTTAAACCATGTCCTAGGGAAGATACGATTACAGAATTTGATGGTACAATTATTGTGTAAGATTGTATAATTGTTAATATATTTTTCCCCCAATCTACCAGGCCAATCACAGCAGGTCTATGCTGCCCTGCCAGGACACACCATCGGTGAAGCATACCTACTATGCTCAGGTACATCAAGTTCATCTACAAATCCATGGCTTAGAGCGATCAGTTGGAATCAATCAGTTCCAATTTTTTTTTTTACAATTGTAAAATATATTTTTCCAAGTAATTTAAAAGTCACATGGAAAGATTTATCAATTAATAAAAGGTTTTTTTTTTAATGCCAAACTTTCCTAAATGCCACCGGCTTCTGAACATGAGTGTTTACATGTCTGAACCTGTTTGTTTTTTTAGGTGTCTGTCCCCAAAGAGTTGACTGCACTTATGAGTGCTTTGGTTGATGGACAGGAGCCAGATCCCAGCGACAGCCACAGGGTTATTTACCGTTTCAGACAACCGGTTAGTCTTCTCTCCCTCTCTTTTCCCCTCTTTCTGAGTTTCAACGTCCATGTACAGTGATGGCAGAACATTTTGTTTGTCTAATAAAATGTCTTAAAGTAATTCACTGAATAATTTGTAAAAATTCAACTGAAAGCAAAACAGAACTGTGGACAGTTTAAACAGAGATTCAGTTTTACTGAGATGTAGATGACTTACTGAATGAAAGCAAGAACAATAATCTGATTGTCAGTGATCCAGAATAACATTGTTATTGTTCTGGTTTTGCTGTCAGCTCTCAAATTATAAGATTTTGTATTCCTATCTTTTTCAGGTGCCTATACCATCCTACCTTATAGCTGTTGTCGTTGGCGCTGTAGAGAGCAGGTATTGTCTTATGAATTTACCATTTATCGAGAAAGGTTAGTTTGCTCAAACATTGCTGAGAGCTAATGAAAATGTACATAAACATAGATTCCACACATTCAAGAACCTTCTGATTATAAGAATGGACATTTTGTTATACATAATTAAGCTGAGAAAGGGGGTGGAGCCTGAAACACATCTATGAAAAACAGTAGCTCTCTTCCAAAGAAGAAGCCTGGGGCAAAAAAAAACAGGGTGTACCAGGTCTTAATTACTAACTTGTAGTAAACGTAGTTCCCATTCTTAAATCTGATTGACTTAGCCGCTTGTCTAGCCATGAGATTATTGATGATAATGAACAATACATTATTTTAAATCATGTACCATAATTGGATATACAGATTAACATAAACTGTGAGCCGATTCCAGATGAGCAGTAAGTAAGTATCCTGGTGCTCAGTGATCAATATAAACTTTAAAAGACTTATTGCTTCATTAACTGTAAAGAATCTGAATAAACAGTATTTAGATGATATTTGCATATTTTAACTGATGCTACACCTCTTTCACCCTCGATGACGGTGTTTGTCTTTGTGATGCAGGGATGTTGGTCCTCGGTCCAAAGTTTGGTCTGAGAAGGAGTATGTGGAACAGGCTGCATTTGAGTTCGCTGAGGTAAATATCTTCATCACTTATTAATACTAAACCCATTTTGAGTTGTTATTACATTTAGTGTTTCTGTTTGTTAGACGGAGACAATGTTAAAGATTGCAGAGAGTCTGGCTGGTCCATATGTCTGGGGACAGTATGATATTCTGCTTCTTCCTCCGTCCTTTCCTTACGGTGGCATGGAGAATCCCTGCCTCACCTTCATCACGCCCACCCTATTGGTCAGTGTCACATCATTACACTATATGGACAAAACTATTGTGTCGCACCTTAATTACTTATTCAGTCCTATAGCCACAGGGTCATGGGTTAAAGCACAGTATAGTTTTTGAGACAGTATATATTTTTTTAGCTCTGTGCTAACACAGAGTGAACATCCCATTTTAAAGACACGCTGATGGGTAAGTTAAACACATTAATTTCCCACCTGATAGATTTTGTTTTCAGGTTGAGGAAAGACTTGGTGGTCCACCTCATAAAATCCCTCTGTGGATCAGAATCAATGTAAACGGATCTATAGAGTATCCAGGGCTCGAACACAACTGCAGGGATAATGCACACACAATACACTTCACATAAAATACATAGTTTAAGAATTGTAAATATTACTGTTTCCCTAAAAACTCTTCCTAAAAAATATTTAAAACTTTGTGATTAGTCGTGACTTGTGAAATCTCTTGTGGTTCTTACTCAACATGTCCCACTTCTCCTAAATTTGAATGTCTGTATAACGCTCATGTATGAAACAAATGTTTTTTTTTTTCAGGCGGGCGATCGCTCCCTTGTTTCTGTAAGTCACTGTTTGTATTCTGGTTCATGAAAACATTTGGATTTTCTGCATTCATTAAAAAGGATGAATGAATGACTGATGTGTCTAAATCCAGGTCATCGCTCATGAGATTTCTCACAGCTGGACTGGAAACCTGGTCACCAATAACACCTGGGAGGATTTCTGGTCAGTCTTTTTACCCAGTAACCAGTGCATTGCATTTAAACTGTTCTAATGTTCTGAGGTAAATTACGTGAGAAGGTATTAAAGCCTGAATGAAAAGTCTGAGAACTGGTGCTTCTCATGTATTTCTTATGAACTGTAACACTGTGCATTAGATTACAATCACAACACTGCAGAGGAGGTGCAGAGTCATCAAATTGAAATGTGATAACCAAAAACTTTGAACAATGACAGGGAAATGATCTGTATCAATGAATCTGGAATGTCCAGAGAAATAAGTAGTAGTAAAGCTCTGGAATAATTATTTAAACACAAAAATACTTATGTGTTTGTTCATTACACAGAACTTTCTGTAAAACAGTTTCAGTGTAGTGTTAAATAATAAAGCTTGTTTTTTGTACCTGCTTGATCCTTCTTTGTCAATAAGAGAATGTGATTTAAATATGCTAAATCCCTGTTTTAGGTTGAACGAAGGACCCACTGTGTATCTGGAGAGAATGATTGGCAGAGCGATGGAGGGAGAGCAGTTCAGACAGTTTAAAGCCATAGGAGGATGGAAAGAACTGCAGGAGGCAGTAAGTGTCCAAATGATTACTTGTTTATTTTTTCAGTTATTATTAGGGTTACAGGATTATTGCTGAAGTCTAGTGCAAATTGGGCAAAAGGCAGGAGAAACCCCCGGGGCAGGTCACCCATACTCTGTAGCTGCCTGCCCAGGAACTTATCCCAGAACATTCTTGCTATAAGCCTGCAGAACTTTAACAACCTTTTATAAATCTTGTTTCTATATTATTACTGCATTTACATCAGTAAAACAATGACATGATCAATTTTACAAATAACTAGTTATGATGTCATCAATGCTGAAGAAAATGTAAAGCTTTATATTCATGTGACATAAGCATGTTTTCATTTTATTTCAGGTGCACCAGTTTGGCCCGAATAACCCCCTGACAAACCTGGTCCCAAACATGGAAGGAGTTAATCCTGATGAAGCCTTTTCCTCTGTGCCTTATGAGAAGGGATTTGCTTTACTTTATTACCTGGAGGAGTTAACAGGAGGCCCAGGTACAGTCATTCTTTCTTTTATGACATCTAAAGAATAACGTGTTTGTGTTTGTTAAGCCTGTCTGTGTTTTGTGTACTTAATACAGAAGTGTTCATGGGCTTTTTAAAGTCCTTCATACAGAAGTTTGCAAACTGCAGCGTGACCACTCAAGAATGGAAGGACTACTTGTACACTTACTTTAAAGACAAGGTGAGCTGGAGGTGATTCACAATGTCTACATCCATACATTTATTAAAGCAATGACACGTTCACCATCTCCACTTCAATACAGATGCTTTTCACAGAACACGCAAAACGACCCAAATTATTCATGTCTATGTCCATGTAATGCACAAATACATTTATTAAAGCAATAAGTGCATTACTGTGAATACATAACAGGAGCATGTAGACATGAATAATTTAGCTTGTTTTGTGTGTTCTGTGAAAAGCATCTGTATTGAAGTGGAGATGATCAAAGTGCATATATAGGTTGTAGTCATTCTGCAGTACAACATTGCTTTCCTGTTAACCAATGCAAAAAGTCCAGTCATGGTAATAACGTACTATACACAGACTCAATGTTTAAACACGTTTATTGCATGTGCATCAAATCAAAATGAAATAACAGTTTAAACAGTTTTTGGGGGATTGTTTTGGGACAATGTGCTTACTGAAGCTTCATCACATGCATCATATCCCTGCTTTCTTTTGCTTAATGTCAGGTGGACATTTTAGATAAAGTGGACTGGAATGCATGGATGCACACTCCAGGGCTGGCGCCAGTCAAACCACAGTAAGTGTGTCTGTCTGTCTGTCTTCAAATGTACATTAGGGTTTGTGTATATAATATTTTTCCCTTGTTTAGGTATGACAACAGTTTGGCAGAGCCCTGCATTGCCCTGGTACAGAGATGGGTAAAGGTAGAGTGTCCTTTTGTGGAAAATAAATAGTCCTATAACCAAACATCAGTCGTTTATCTAAAATGTCTTCAGTTTTGTAAACCACATGTAATGTTGTAACAAATTTAAAATGTATAAAGGAAAACATGCACAAGGTGACTTTTATTTGTGTGTGTGCTTATGTAAAACAGGCCAAGGAGGCAGATCTTGCAGGCTTCAGCGAGGCTGATCTACAGCAGCTGTCCTCTCACCAGCGCATTGAGTTCCTTGCTTTGCTGTTTCAGGAGGTACTGTCTTCTATGTTTTTAGTTCTCCTGGCTCAAAACACAGGACTTCATTCTCCTAGGTTAAAAATGTGAAACTCATCACATGAAATGTTTTTCTCACATAACAACAAAGAGTCTCTTAAGCTCAGGAGGTCGTTGCTGTAAATGTAAACAAATGTGGTTAATGAACGCAAGGTCATTGTTCAGAAAACACTTTAATGAGTATGATGACAATGTTGAGTTTAAGATCAGAGAATCAGTGACCATGCCACACTAGAGAATACCAAGTTATCCATTTTTAACTTGTTCTGATATATTAATGATTGATATATTAAGGATAAATTTGGTCACAACTCCCTATTAAATAGTTTTATTACAAGATGTAATTATGACTTAAGTAAATATTATTTACAGTCACCTGTAAAGAGACCCAGTTATCCTGTTGTGTGATAGACATAACTTCCTTTACCCAGTTGGGTTTGCAGGAGCCTGGAAAGAGAGGAATGCAACATAAACTAATTTCAGTCTCTGGCAGAAAAGACAAATACATTTCCAGACTCCAATTTCGAGGCAATTTAGTGTCATCAATTTACCATCAGCTTTGTAATGTTTAAAAATACTTCTTTATTTGTCTGTTTCAGGAACCTCTTCCCATTTCTCATGTTAAGAGAATGCAGGAGGTGTATGATTTCAACAGCGTGAAGAATTCAGAAATCCATTTCAGGTATACTGCAAGCAGACTGAGTGAGAAACTGATTTGAAGGCTATACTCCACCCTGTATATATAATAAAGTTACACAAAACGACAGTTTATTTACTCTTAAAAATCTAAGTTTGAAGTTACCATTGCTGCACAATTTGATTGCACAAATCTTACATCACACAAATGTGGTTTATTTTGCACAATTTCTTCTTTCTTCAAATGTGGTTTATTCTCCACAATTTATTTGCAGAAGTGACACACATACTGTGATTGCTCTTACACAGTTTGTTTCCAGTCACAATTTGATTGCTCAAGTGTGATATCACAGTTACTTTGTGTAAAATCTTGGATGTCTTTTGAAGTTTTAAATCTCAGTTATTAAATCACTATAGTAAAATTTTGTGAAGCATGAATCAGACACCAAGCTCCATTGATTATCTGTTTGTCTCTAAACAAAAATTAAACAAGTCAAGTAAGCTATATCGGTCTAGTGTGTGTATGAGTATGTATGTATACACATACATACATTCATATACATACATGCATACACACTTGCATACATGCAGACACATAGGGTACATAGACACACATACATGCATACACACACACACGAATACGTATACACACGCATACATACATACATATCTGCATGCATATGCATACACATGCATGCATACATACATACACACACACACATACATACATACACATACATGCATACACACATGCACGCACGCACATACATAAATACATACATGCATTCACACACACATGCTTTCACACACATACATTGTGTGTCTATGTATGCATGTATGTGTGTATACGTATTTGTGTGTGTATGCATACATACATACATCTCTACATGCATATACATACATAAACACACACATACATACATGCATATGTATATGTATGTGTGTGTGTTTTTTCTTCAAAAATGGCCTTACGTTTTTCATAAAAAAATGACGTCTTACCCGTAAGTGTGTGTGTGTGTGTATATATGCATGCGTATGCATGTATGTGTGTAGTTATGTATGTATCTATGAGTTTATGTATGTATGTGGGTATGTATGTATATAAATACATACTTATTTATGTATGTATGTGTGCATGTATGTAGGCATTTAGGTGTATGTAGAGTGTGTGTATGTGTGCATGCATGCGTGTGTGTATATGTATGTATGCATTTATGAATGAGTGTGTGTGTTTCTATGTATGTATGTAGGTATGTGTATGCATGAATAAATGCATACATGTGTATGTTTGTGTATGCAATGCATGATTTTTATGCGTGTATGTGTGTATGTATGTATGCATATACTGACTTTGTTAAACAAAACGATTATTGTATATAACTGTCACAGCTTTAATATCTTTTGGTGCTTAAATTGATCAACTTAACTTAGAACACAAACGCTCCAAGTCTGTTAAAGGTATTTGCTT
Organism: Corydoras sp. C115; assembly: GCA_019802505.1. Taxonomy (NCBI): domain Eukaryota; kingdom Metazoa; phylum Chordata; class Actinopteri; order Siluriformes; family Callichthyidae; genus Corydoras; species Corydoras sp. C115. The sequence continues at coordinate 3,554,424 of JAFMOC010000017.1, read as the reverse complement.
GTGTATGTTTATTGTGTGTATAGATGGCTGCGTGTGTGTATCAAAGCGCGGTGGGAAGAGGCTGTACCTTTGACTCTACGGATGGCCACTGAGCAGGGCCGCATGAAGTTCACGCGCCCACTCTTCAGGTAGTTTATCAAAAACTTTAAGCCCTAAAAACAGCTTTCATCCTGTAAAGTGCATTTTATTAACATTATTAATCCATTCATTTAAAGTTTTTGCCCCTTAAAAACAAATGCACTTAAAGACAGCTGACAAGTGCTGTGGATTAGACTTGAGTAATAGACTTAATTCAATCAGTGAGTGACCGTTTACTGAAGTGTGATACTGATCAGAATGAAGCTATAGAACTGTAACCACTGCGCTTCAACTTTGCTTCATCAAATGTTTCAATCTATTTCTTTTTCAGAGATGTGTTCAACTGGTCGAAATTCAGTGAAGAGGCAGTGAAGACTTTTAAGAATCACAGGGCTGCGATGCACCCCGTCCCAGCATTCATGGTGGCCAAGGACCTGAAACTTGATCCGACAAAAACACAGAGTTAAACTAGTGATTAAAAAAAAAAACAGAACACCTGGCTGAGTAAATCTGATCTGTTCTTCAGATTCTGTTCAGCTTCCTGGTCTCTGTGTTTCATTTCTGTTTGCTTATTAACCATGTTTTCTTAAAGCCTATGTTAATGAGGTAAAGGGTTACTATCTTCTTTAATTCAACGCTGGAAACAAACAAAAAAATCGAATTGTCTTTTTTTTTATTAAAATTACCACACAGAGCAATAAACCTTTCAGACTTTATATCTGTATGAACAGTGTGTGCTTTCTTCAGCATGTATAGTTTTAAACTAACAGAAACCCAGTTTAATTAGGCAGCTTTGGATGTGCCAAAGTTCCAGAAACCTTTTTTTAATGAGTAAATTACATATTGGCGATGTTGCTGTGATTTAGTACTTTTTGGACCGTGTTCCAGTATTAGGTAAGAATTAAGCTGTGCTGTGTCTGCTCAGGGTTTCATATATAAAAAGGTCCTGGTCACGTAAGAACACTCACCATCTAAAGCCACTCTAATTTCTGGCAGCATGTTTAAGGTTAAAGTTACACTGAAAGGTGAATTGCTGTGTTACGAGGTCAAGCAGTTCATTTATGGAACACAGTCAACATTGTGTGACTGCAGCAGTTCATAATCTGGTGATGATTTTTTATGGAACCGTTACTGGACCACTATACACAGTAGAAGTGAACATTCAGTTTGAGTTAAGCAACCTTAAGCAAACGGAACATTCTGTTTTTAAAATAAATGTTTTTTTTGATCAGTAGATAGTAAGCTAGTTACCATGCTGGCACTTTTAGTAGGTAACTGTAAGACAAGCATTTTGGAATTAAAGAGCGTCATTCTATTAGCCAACCTGCTATTTCAGTGTAGTATAAAGAAACAGATGGACTACAGTCTGGAATTGTAGAACTACAAAATCTATCTTTATAATAATTGGATATGGACAATAAGTGAAGCAAAAATGAGGCTGTCCAAACATGTATGTATGTATACACACTCACCTTCTGAAGTTTGGCTGCTGCTCAGTTCTGGGAATAAAACCGGTAAAAATAGTAATATTCTAAAAATGCGTTCATGTTCTCTAGACTTTAATTAAACGGATCATTAATATTATTATCTAGAACGGGTCTCAAAGTGCCGGCCCCAGTCTTATACGGCCCCTCAAGTGTTAACGAAATAAGCATTAAAAATAATAATAATAATCTGGCCCACAATTTGGTTTAATTATTTATACATTGTTATTTTTTTTATATTTTATCTTAATTTGTAATGTGGCGTTTGTGTGTTGTCTTTATTTTTGTAAAAATACGCTGCGTTGCCTGGTGATTAGCGCCTGCTGCGTAAGCCCAACCCACTCATAAGCTGCACGTCTCTGCGTGTAACGGGTTGTACTCAGAAACAAGTGGATCAACAGTATAACAGTCACTGGTGTAGACGTGTCGTTGGTGTAGACATGTCGCCGGTGTAGACGTGTCTCCGGTGTAGACGTGTCGCTGGTGTAGACGTGTCAATGATGTAGACGTGTCGCCGGTGTAGACGTGTCACCGGTGTAGACGTGTCGCTGGTGTAGACGTGTCGCCGTTGGTGTAGACGTGTCAATGATGTAGACGTGTCACCGGTGTAGACGTGTCGCCGGTGTAGACGTGTCAATGATGTAGACGTGTCACCGGTGTAGACGTGTCGCCGGTGTAGACGTGTCAATGATGTAGACGTGTCGCCGGTGTAGACGTGTCACCGGTGTAGACGTGTCGCTGGTGTAGACGTGTCGCCGTTGGTGTAGCCGTGTCAATGATGTAGACGTGTCGTTGGTGTAGACGTGTCGTTGGTGTAGACGTGTCGTTGGTGTAGATGTGTCGTTGGTGTAGACGTGTCGCCGTTGGTGTAGACGTGTCAATGATGTAGACGTGTCGTTGGTGTAGACGTGTCGTTGGTGTAGACGTGTCGTTGGTGTAGATGTGTCGTTGGTGTAGACGTGTCGCCGTTGGTGTAGACGTGTCAATGATGTAGACGTGTCGCCGGTGTAGACGTGTCACCGGTGTAGACGTGTCGCTGGTGTAGACGTGTCGCCGTTGGTGTAGCCGTGTCAATGATGTAGACGTGTCGTTGGTGTAGACGTGTCGTTGGTGTAGACGTGTCGTTGGTGTAGATGTGTCGTTGGTGTAGACGTGTCGCCGTTGGTGTAGACGTGTCAATGATGTAGACGTGTCGTTGGTGTAGACGTGTCGTTGGTGTAGACGTGTCGTTGGTGTAGATGTGTCGTTGGTGTAGACGTGTCGCCGTTGGTGTAGACGTGTCAATGATGTAGACGTGTCGTTGGTGTAGACGTGTCGTTGGTGTAGATGTGTCGTTGTTGTAGACGTGTCAATGATGTAGACGTGTCGTTGGTGTAGACGTGTCGTTGGTGTAGACGTGTCGTTGGTGTAGACGTGTCAATGATGTAGACGTGTTGTTGGTGTAGACGTGTTGCTGGTGTAGACGTGTCGTTGGTGTAGACGTGTCGTTGGTGTAGACGTGTCGTTGGTGTAGACGTGTCGTTGGTGTAGTGGTGTAGACGTGTCAATGATGTAGACGTGTCGTTGGTGTACACGTGTTGCTGGTGTAGACGTGTCGTTGGTGTAGTGGTGTAGACGTGTCGTTGGTGTAGACGTGTCGCCGTTGGTGTAGACGTGTCAATGATGTAGACGTGTCGTTGGTGTAGACGTGTCGTTGGTGTAGACGTGTCGTTGGTGTAGATGTGTCGTTGGTGTAGACGTGTCGCCGTTGGTGTAGACGTGTCAATGATGTAGACGTGTCGTTGGTGTAGACGTGTCAATGATGTAGACGTGTCGTTGGTGTAGACGTGTCGTTGGTGTAGATGTGTCGTTGGTGTAGACGTGTCAATGATGTAGACGTGTTGTTGGTGTAGACGTGTTGCTGGTGTAGACGTGTCGTTGGTGTAGACGTGTCGTTGGTGTAGACGTGTCGTTGGTGTACACGTGTTGCTGGTGTAGACGTGTCGTTGGTGTAGTGGTGTAGACGTGTCAATGATGTAGACGTGTCGTTGGTGTACACGTGTTGCTGGTGTAGACGTGTCGTTGGTGTAGTGGTGTAGACATGTCGTTGGTGTAGACGTGTCGCCGTTGGTGTAGACGTGTCAATGATGTAGACGTGTCGTTGGTGTAGACGTGTCGCTGGTGTAGACGTGTCGTTGGTGTAGACGTGTCGTTGGTGTAGATGTGTCGTTGGTGTAGACGTGTCAATGATGTAGACGTGTCGTTGGTGTAGACGTGTCAATGATGTAGACGTGTCGTTGGTGTAGACGTGTCGCTGGTGTAGACGTGTCGTTGGTGTAGACGTGTCGTTGGTGTAGATGTGTCGTTGGTGTAGACGTGTCGCCGTTGGTGTAGACGTGTCAATGATGTAGACGTGTCGTTGGTGTAGACGTGTCACCGTTGGTGTAGACGTGTCAATGATGTAGACGTGTCGTTGGTGTAGACGTGTTGCTGGTGTAGACGTGTCGTTGGTGTAGTGGTGTAGACGTGTCGTTGGTGTAGACGTGTCGCCGTTGGTGTAGACGTGTCAATGATGTAGACGTGTCGTTGGTGTAGACGTGTCGTTGGTGTAGACGTGTCGTTGGTGTAGATGTGTCGTTGGTGTAGACGTGTCGCCGTTGGTGTAGACGTGTCAATGATGTAGACGTGTCGTTGGTGTAGACGTGTCAATGATGTAGACGTGTCGTTGGTGTAGACGTGTCGTTGGTGTAGACGTGTCGTTGGTGTAGACGTGTCGCTGGTGTAGACGTGTCGTTGGTGTAGACGTGTCGTTGGTGTAGACGTGTCGTTGGTGTAGACGTGTCGCTGGTGTAGACGTGTCGTTGGTGTAGACGTGTCGCTGGTGTAGACGTGTCGTTGGTGTAGATGTGTCGTTGGTGTAGACGTGTCAATGATGTAGACGTGTCGTTGGTGTAGACGTGTCGTTGGTGTAGACGTGTCGCTGGTGTAGACGTGTCGTTGGTGTAGACGTGTCGCTGGTGTAGACGTGTCGTTGGTGTAGACGTGTCGTTGGTGTACACGTGTTGCTGGTGTAGACGTGTCGTTGGTGTAGACGTGTCAATGATGTAGACGTGTTGTTGGTGTAGACGTGTTAATGATGTAGACGTGTTGCTGGTGTAGTCGTGTCGTTGGTGTACACGTGTTGCTGGTGTAGACGTGTCGTTGGTGTAGATGTGTCGCTGGTGTACACGTGTCGCTGGTGTAGACGTGTCGCTGGTGTAGACGTGTCGTTGGTGTAGACGTGTCGATGATGTAGACGTGTCATTGGTGTAGACGTGTCGCCGGTGTAGACGTGTCCATGATGTAGACGTGTCGTTGGTGTAGTCGTGTCGCCGGTGTAGTCGTGTCGTTGGTGTAGACGTGTCGCCGGTGTAGACGTGTCGCCGTTGGTGTAGACGTGTCGTTGGTGTAGACGTGTCAATGATGTAGACGTGTCGTTGGTGTAGACGTGTCGCCGTTGGTGTAGACGTGTCAATGATGTAGACGTGTCGTTGGTGTAGACGTGTAGCTGGTGTAGACGTGTCGTTGGTGTAGACGTGTCGTTGGTGTAGACGTGTCGTTGGTGTAGATGTGTCGTTGGTGTAGACGTGTCGCTGTTGGTGTAGACGTGTCAATGATGTAGACGTGTCGTTGGTGTAGACGTGTCGCCGTTGGTGTACACGTGTCAATGATGTAGACGTGTCGTTGGTGTAGACGTGTCGCTGGTGTAGACGTGTCGTTGGTGTAGACGTGTCGCCGGTGTAGATGTGTCGTTGGTGTAGACGTGTCGTTGGTGTAGACGTGTCAATGATGTAGACGTGTCGTTGGTGTAGACGTGTCGCCGTTGGTGTAGACGTGTCAATGATGTAGATGTGTCGTTGGTGTAGACGTGTCGCCGTTGGTGTAGACGTGTCAATGATGTAGACGTGTCGTTGGTGTAGACGTGTAGCTGGTGTAGACGTGTCGTTGGTGTAGACGTGTCGTTGGTGTAGACGTGTGTAGTCGTGTCGTTGGTGTAGATGTGTCGTTGGTGTAGACGTGTCGCTGTTGGTGTAGACGTGTCAATGATGTAGACGTGTCGTTGGTGTAGACGTGTCGCCGTTGGTGTACACGTGTCAATGATGTAGACGTGTCGTTGGTGTAGACGTGTCGCTGGTGTAGACGTGTCGTTGGTGTAGACGTGTCGCCGGTGTAGATGTGTCGTTGGTGTAGACGTGTCGTTGGTGTAGACGTGTCAATGATGTAGACGTGTCGTTGGTGTAGACGTGTCGCCGTTGGTGTAGACGTGTCAATGATGTAGACGTGTCGTTGGTGTAGACGTGTAGCTGGTGTAGACGTGTCGTTGGTGTAGACGTGTCGTTGGTGTAGATGTGTCGTTGGTGTAGACGTGTCGCTGTTGGTGTAGACGTGTCAATGATGTAGACGTGTCGTTGGTGTAGACGTGTCGCCGTTGGTGTACACGTGTCAATGATGTAGACGTGTCGTTGGTGTAGACGTGTCGCTGGTGTAGACGTGTCGTTGGTGTAGACGTGTCGTTGGTGTAGATGTGTCGTTGGTGTAGACGTGTCGTTGGTGTAGACGTGTCAATGATGTAGACGTGTTGTTGGTGTAGACGTGTCGTTGGTGTAGACGTGTTGCTGGTGTAGACGTGTCGTTGGTGTACACGTGTTGCTGGTGTAGATGTGTCGTTGGTGTAGACGTGTCGCTGGTGTAGACGTGTCGTTGGTGTAGACGTGTCGTTGGTGTAGATGTGTCGTTGGTGTAGACGTGTCAATGATGTAGACGTGTTGTTGGTGTAGACGTGTCGTTGGTGTAGACGTGTTGCTGGTGTAGACGTGTCGTTGGTGTACACGTGTTGCTGGTGTAGACGTGTCGTTAGTGTAGACGTGTCGCTGGTGTAGACGTGTCGTTGGTGTAGACGTGTCACTGGTGTAGACGTGTCGATGATGTAGACGTGTCGTTGGTGTAGACGTGTCGTTAGTGTAGACGTGTCGTTAGTGTAGACGTGTCGCCGGTGTATACGTGTCGCCGGTGTAGACGTGTCGTTGGTGTAGACGTGTCGTTGGTGTAGATGTGTCGCCGGTGTAGACGTGTCATTGGTGTAGACGTGTCGTTGGTGTAGACGTGTCGCCGGTGTAGACGTGTCAATGATGTAGACGTGTCGCCGTTGGTGTAGACGTGTCGTTGGTGTAGAGGTGTCGTTGGTGTAGAGGTGTCGTTGGTGTAGAGGTGTCGTTGGTGTAGACGTGTCAATGATGTAGACGTGTCGCCGGTGGAGACGTGTCGCTGGTGCTAATGAAAGACACAGACTCGCTTTATTCATTTCCACATGTATCGTACATCTCTCGTGTGTCACACCTTTATTCGTCCACCCACAACGCATACCTTAAGCATAGTGCCCATGTTACAGCACAACATTCTACAACTGGTTTATTGAAAACAATGCTCAAACCACAGTAAACGTACTGATGGTGTAACGCCGCGATGAAGATGACCGCTGACACTCAGGGAAACCGAACTCTCCAGAGAGATAATCCATAGAACAGAAGAGAGGAGAGCGCAAACAGCGCAAACAGCGCATTACTGAAGATCAGACGCAAACAGCCAACCCAACCCAACAGCGAGATAGAGAGATAAACAGAAAGTAGTAATCAGAACTCTGGAGAAGAACTCTGAGCGCCACCAGTGGCAGGAAGGGGAATAGCAGGTACAGAAGGTAAAGTGGATGTGACACTACGCTACGCATGTGCTCACCATTCCCAGCAAAAACCTTTTGTTAGCAAAAATGTCACTTTCGAAACTCTCAAAAAATAATAGAATAGTTGACTTGGAAAAAAAGTACATATGTGTGTGAAAAAACTCTTCTCAACTGTAAAATTTAATAAATCCAAGCACAGATCCAGACTGACCGATGCCCATCTCCAGTCCATCATCAGAGTGTCCACTGCAAACTCACTTAAAGCAAATGTGGCTCATTTGTGTCAGAAGAAGCACTGTCAAGTTTCTGGTAGCAAGAACTGAGCAAACAGTGAATGTATTTGAATGTACAATGTACAAAATGTATTTGAATTACAATATGTGTACCTAGTTATTATATAAATAGTTGATTTTCTATTTTCCCGCTGCTTTTTGTTGCAATTCTTTAATCTGGCCCCTCATCGAAAACACAGCCTGGTTAGTGGCCCCCAGGTAATTTGAGTTTGAGACCCCTGATCTAGAAACTACTTCTTCAATAGTGATTGGTCAAATGTCGCCATCTATCGGCAGGATAATGCTTTGCAATGCATGTTTATTAAATGGAAGGCTTTTTTTGTCATTGCACATAGGACTTGAACAACGAAATGTTTTTCCTGTGCCAAAACTAATATCAGAAATGATCTGTAGAAGTAAGGTTGTGGCTGATATAACCATGTGGTTAATACACTATTATAATAAGCTGCACTATATATAAAATGCAGCTGCATAAACTCAACTAGAATTACGTTACAATAAAGTAAGATGCCAAAAGAGACCTAGGAGCCATAGCAAAGCTAAAAAAAAATCTTAGAAGATTTAAAAATACAGGATGTTCCATTTTATAATTGCTGTATCTTTAAGAGCATCTGAAAGGAAAGAATAGAATTATTATCTGGGAAATATGCAAAGCAATCTTAAAATGGACGAGGGGACACTATCCCCCTCAACTTACTTTGATGACACTGAAGACAGTGGGGTCTGTAGAACATCACTGATGTGGGTGATGTCTGTAAGGAACGTTGCTTCTGGCATGATGACATGTTCTGCTCAGACATGCAGCTTCTGCTCAGAGAGCTCTGCAGTAATGTCACCCTGAGCAAAGAACTCCTTCATTTTTGTATCTGAAAGACAAGGGCATCTATTTGATATTTGATTTGAATCGCAACACGTCAGTGCAGTAAGCGGTGTGATGTGTAAGACACAAAAACGACCACTAGGTGTCACACACGTGCAGTTAAATAAAATCTACTGTAATTTAATGACTACAAACTAAGAGAGCTCTGCAGTATATGTCTCTGCTTCTATATGTCTGGAAATAATTAATTTCCTTTTGTTAGGATTCTAATATATTATTTAGCAAAATTTAGGATTTGAATATCTTAAAACAACACATTATAATGTCATCCATTATATATAAGCATCAACAATATTGTTTAATGAAAAACATCAACATTTTTAAAATTGCCAGTGTGTATGTCCATCATAAATGATTGCACAGTTACTGTAACTGCTTTAAAAATCAGTATAAAAATGTATAAGATTTTTTATACAGTAACAGTAATCTAGTATAAAATGAAGTGGAAGATAAGATGTGAACTAATGATCATAGCTGCTGTTGCATTTAAACTGTTGGCGGATCACTTTCCCTTTCTTTACAAGCAAAGCTGTAAAAAACATATTGGGTTAAGTTTGCAGACTGTAGTTATATTTACACTGTTGGATGACATTTCATCAAAGATGACACAGCGACTAATATTTGACACTTTAGTAGCTAATGAAAAAATGATGATGGAATTAAGCCATATTTCATTCACCAAGTGAAAGGATCAGTGACAGCTCCATCATTCTGCTTTTAATCGTGTGATCAGAAGATGGATGTTCCCAAATTGCTGTCATGTGGCCTTGAGCAAAGCCCTTAACCATCAGCTGCTATGTTCTATAGCTAAACTGTGCTCTGTCTTAGCAGTAAGTCACAACCAAGCAACGTTAACCAGGTGGATACATTCTGAAAGATTTTTGTTTAAGAAAACAAAGATTTTTAAAAAAATATATACTGACCTCATTTCACCAAATCAAATTAAAACAACAAACAACAAAGAGCTGTGTGAGGAGTAATGCATTATAGACACATTCATAAAGCTTTATAAAGTATACATAATGATCTATAACACTTGTCATAAGCTTCTGGTAATGTACATACATGTGTATAATTACATGCATAAAGTGTTATAAAGAATATGCTATAAGGTTTTATAAGACAAAGTGACATAATGCATTATAAAATATATATTTTAAATATTCTTAAACTTTTTATAAATATCAGTGTCATAGTACATAATGACATAATGAACGTACAAAAATACCTTAAGTAAAATAATCCTGTATTAAATAATCTAAATATTAAATAATATCTAAATAATTTAGAATTCACAGAAGTTTAAGTTACAATGTGTCACTTTGTGTTATAAAGCCTTATATAAAGCCTGACAATGGTTTTAAATATTATGTGTACTTTATAAAGCTTTATACATGCACCTATAGTACATTATAAATACCAGATTTATAGAAAGTGTTACATTTCTATATCTACAATACAATAATTACAACACAAAATACAATACAAACGACAAAACCAGAAGTTTAAATGACTTATTTTCTTGAAATTCGCCTTTTAAAAATGTCATTTGTTTTTGGTTTCTCTTTTTTCATGAATTTGCTGCAATGCAAAGTAAAAATCGTACATTTATTTAAAAAAAAAATTTAAGATGACATTTCTTGGCTTTAACAGACACCCTGGTTGTACCAACACAGCAGCGTCTATTTTAAATCAATGTTAGAGTGAACTGTGGAAGACAGGCATTTAGGAAACAATGCTAGGTTAGGCTTGAAATCCAGCACTGTGGGATGAAACAAAGCCTCCTGAGCCTTCAGCAAGAAAAGAGAAAACATATCTCTTTTGTCAAAGTTAGACAAAACCTCTCAGACCTTAAACTGCACCTGATAGCGGAGGTTTCTTTTAAACAAGAGAAAAAAGTTATCTGAGTGAGAGTGCTCTCACACAATGGCTGTGGTTGAAGTTGCGCCTCCTCTGATCTTCTCGCAGCTGGACTCCTGCCTTCCAGCCCGTCTCCTCTGATCTTACCGCAGTCATCTGAGGGGCTTTTTCCAGCCTGCGAGCTGTCAAAGTATCCACAGAATCAAACGCCACCCCATGCTCTGCTATGATCAAAGAAACAGGTAAGCCAGATATCGAGCCACATACAATTGCCATCTCAAAGAATAAGCCATTTCTTCCCTCCTCCCCTCGCTTACTGACACGGTGCCAGAGAATGAAGTAGATCGTCAGAATAAAGCAAAGCGATCAGGGTTTGAAGATATGACAGAAAGTTTGTCCTTTTGGAAACTTTTGGTCAAAGAAAGTTGAGATGGAGGTGAATAAGATGTTCACTCTTCAAACTGGTTCTCTTTTTTAATTTTTTAAAGCTTTTCTAAGATGAGCTATTAGATTTATTTGTTTCTTAAATTAGACTCCTCACTACTACTCCAATTAACAATTCAGAATTTAGTTACAGATGTACATGATTAATTCATTGCAAACATTGCTGGTGCCACATGAGTGCAATCATCTGAGCTCTTCTTTCTTTCCTCAGAAATTAAAGGTTATAAAATTGCGTAAGACATGAAATATATGAACAAAAAATGAGCAATTGGAAAACACCGATACTACCATGGAACAAGTGTTTCTGTGCCTCCTGAACAACAACAAACAAATATATCTATAATCTGTACAGTTTTAATATATTTTAAATATTACTTGGATATTGCATAGATTTACCTTAATGATTTACATTAAAACTACACAATTTACCCCTAAAAAACCACATAAATTAAATTCTGTTTATCTCAAAGATCCTCCAAGACATCTTTTAGTCAGACTACCAAGCCATCATTTTAACCACTTATGCACCTGGTGCTTCCACTTCTTTTATAATAGTAAAGTAGTAGAATCAAGTTTTTAGTGGACACTGTTTTATATATATAGTCCAGCATTTCAAATGGACTATATATAACAGAACTTCAATTTACAGAACAATAGAGAGACACGTTTCCTTGCAAAGCAGCAAATCTCTGCAACTGCATTATTTTAAATTAATTTGATTTGATGATGCAATTCAATTACCTTTGAAATGTTCTATTTAAAATATAACATTTTTCAATGCAGTTTTACAGAAATACAAAGCTTTAATCAGTAGTAAATGAAAAAGAAGTGCTAAAAACTTTAAAAGCCCTCATAAACAAGTCCAACTTCAAAAGTTGACATGTCACATATGAAGAAGTAAAAAGGCAAAAATAAAATACTGTAAAAGTAAACTACACATTAACCTGTTAATATTAAATAATAAGTATTCATGTACACTAAGGTCTTTAAATAAGTAAGGTTGTTTTTGTTCTGTCTGTGTACTATAGTCTTGTATTCTAAAGCATTTTTAAATGAAAGCTCATTCTCATTTCATTAAAAAGTTTAAACCAAAGATAGCAAGAAAGAAAAAGCTGAAAAATATGGTTACAATTTATAAGATAAGTTTTACAGTTATACTTTTCACAAGAATCGGCTGGCACTCTTGGAAAAAAAAGAGTAAAACTGGATTGTTTAACTTCTGCTTAATTAACTTAAAGCCACACAGAAAAAAAATCTGACCTTCAATTGAAATGTATTTTTAGAAAATAGATAACCTTCTTTACTGAGTTATATATAAGAAGTAACACAGAGGTCACACTGCCTTAGTCATTCGTCAACATGGGAAAGAAAAGAAAAAATGCCATTCAAATTAGGGAAGTGTGTTTACCCTCATAAACCAGGAAATGAAAATAAGCAAATAGCTACTCACCTGAAAATTTTCTTGTCTACAGCTGGGCCAAAAAAACAACAACAGTTCCTATCAAATGGAACTGTAAGAAGCTGGAGAAGGACCCTTGGTTATTTTGCTATCACGCATGAGGAGGATGACAAAAGTTGCAAAACATCCTCAGAGTTTTGGAGTATTGCAGAATAATGTACCAACTTGTGGTCACCAAGTCTTCCAAAACAGATGCCACATTCATCCCGAGAGGCTTGTCATCTGACCACAAATGTAAGCACCTGAATATTACTGGGACCTGAAACATGATCATTCTGTGGTCAGCTGAAACAAAAGCAAGTTTATTGACAACAAACCAAGGTATGTTTGAAGCAAAAATAAGGATGACTGCATGAAAATAAATCCATAAAAGAAATCTGCCAAAACATCTACCAGCAGCACAATAATCTAAAACATGTGCAGATCAACACAAAATGTCTTAAAAACTCAAATGCCAGGTTTTCCAATCACAGTCTCAGTCCACTGAGCCAAACCATATCTGATCTGTGGAATGAGCTAAATATGAGAGTGTACTAAAAAAAGACAATCTGGAAAACTTCTGTTAAGTGTGAATGATCTCAAATGCCCAGCTCTGTTTCTCCAAATGTATGAGATTAAGAAACATCATTTTCTTGATAAAAATTTTATAATACAATGTATTAAATATTTGTGACAACTTTAGATTAATTAGTGACTATTTCACCAAAAGTTAATATCATATAACCCCCTTTTATTCATTTTTTTTCCACTATTAATTCATTAAAAGAATTGATAAATGCTTCTGGGTTATTTTAAACAGGAGTTATGTCATCTAGGAAGATTAGTTATTGAACACAAAGTAATGAATGGTTTACTATTTTCTCTAAGAGTCATATTGTTAAATCAGCTGTCAGAATCACCTGATAGTCTGTTAGATTCATTGCAGTCATGAAAGCTAATTTGTCTAAACGAGTAAAAGAATGGCAGGTCACCTGAACAGATTTGGTTGGTCTTTAACTATTTTTCCTCAGGGTCATCCAATCTGATAGTCTGACTGCCCCCATGTCATGTCCAACAAGCCCATTCTACTAAGACACATGATTTTAGGTAAAAGCTCATATGGAAAGTATTTTCTCGGTGGTTAAAGGTTATTTCTTTTCCAATATACACAAAAAAACTATTTAAAGTTGCACAATTTAACAGTCATTACACAATAGTGTATTTAACCTTTAGACCATAAACTATTTAATATCAAGTGATTACTGAATTTAAATAGATTGATGTGTAGTTTGGTATTTAACTGAATAAACAATGTTTCTTTTATTTTACATCTGCCGTTATCATGCATCTGTACACAGGACACTTAATTCAATTTGATTCAATTCAATTAATTCATAAAGCACATTTTAAAATAGCCGAAGCTGACTAAAATTACTGTACGACATACATACATACATACATACATACATATATATATACATACATACATACATACATACATATATATATATATATATATATATATATATATAAACAAACACATGAATGAAAAAAATAATTACAACTGAACTAATATGATGTACAGGTTAGCTATAAAACCATAAAACCACATTTGACCATCTTAAATAAACATATTCAGTATTCAGAATTTTTAAATATGCATCACACTTTGATTATAAGAACTTACATTAAGTACCACGATCACATAATTTAGTTTCAAGATTCCCTGTAAGAGTCACCAGGCCTTAGTGATTTCATCACTGGCACTCCATCAGTAATCAGTACTAATGGCACGCAACGGCATGTGACACTAAATGGTCAGTGACTAGGATGAAAACCCCAAAAGGGTATATCCTTGCTCTCTCTCACGTAACAAACTTCTCCCGTGTTCCTCACCTCCTATCTCTTCTTATTAGAAGACTTGATTCATGATTACGCTCTCCACGCAGCCTCTCCAAATGTAGATGGCAAAGTGAAGAGATTAATGAAGTGCTGTTAAATCCTGAGGTCTGCCAGAATGATGATTAGATTTTTTTTTACATTCAAACAAGTGTCCTGACCTTTTCCATTCCTCTACAATAACAGTGTTTTAAAAAAGTTTTTCCAATATCGATCCTTAAGTCTAAAATTTGTGTTAAAAAATATCTATATTTTAGTTATCCTATGGAACATCGCTTAATTTTGATCTTTCCATATCTAATGTAATCTGACCTATGCTTCCATATTCTGCCAGGTCATTTTTATTTAAAGTGTTCACATTAATAATAAAGGGTCATTATCAGGTAACCTGTGTGTTTATTTTAATTCTACCTTTAAAAGATGTATTGATGTAATGAATCAACCCTTTGAACAACAATGAAATAATTGTATATTTTATAATAGTTTGTTTTTCAATTTCTTAAACTCAACACAATCAATATGACACCTTAATTGTGCCATTTATGTGATGCAAATCAATAACATTCCTGTTTCTAGTGGTGAAATTAGAAGTAGAGCATTTGAGAGATGTTGGTGGAGAACTTCCTTTTGCACACAGTTCCAGAGAGACAAAAAGAGGAAATACATGAAGCTTTATATCTAAGAGTGTCTTGGTGGATAATATCACTTACAGAAACGCCCTGGCATCACCGGGCAAAAAAAAGTCTGCAGAGCTACTGCTTCAGACAGGTAAGAACATCTGCATTATTATATAAGTCATGATGAATGGCAGAGGGATTAAAAAAACAACAACATAGTTTTAAGTTAAGATGGTTCAGCAGGTAATATGATGCAAGGTGGTCTAGAAGAGTGGCTTAGAAACTGTAATACAGTGTCACATCCACAATAAGAATGCATAAAATTAAGAACACACACCACTATTTGTCCATCAATGAATTATCACGTGTACACATCCTGTAGTACACAAAGCTGAAATCAACAGCAAATATTTGATATGTTAAAGAAATGTTCATGCTTTTTTTCAAGCGTTGTCACTATTTATCATCCACAAGCTTTATTCCCTCTCTCTCTTTCGCTTTCTTCCTCTCACTCTCTCTCTATATTTATGTCTATATATATACATGTACTATATATAATTACCTTGAAGAAGTAAAGTGAATAAGACTTTTCTGTTATGTTTCTTTGTCTGTGGCTGCTGAATGACACAGCAAAAAAAAGTTTCCAAGTACATTTCCCCTTTTAAGGAGTCATCAGATATTTTGCTTGGTATGTTCAGGAAATCATCATCATGTTGATCATGGGTTTTTTTTTTTTTTTGCATACAGTGGGCTGGTTGGGACGTGTGGACTCATTTGCACACAGTTTTGTGGGGATGTGTTGAACAAAAGGAATTGCATGGTATTTACACTGATACTGACACACAAGCAATGATGCTCCAAAGAAAACAGAGAACTAACATCAGAATGAAATGGTGTTTCAGCCTCAGGACGTGGTGATTAACTACTACATTTTAAAGGATATAAAATTAATGTCAAAATGTCTTGTAAATGCTAAATGGCTAAATATTTAGCTAGAAATGAGCTGAGATTAAGGTCAAGAAGCAAAATTGCTTACTGTAAACAGATTATTTTAGTTGGACAAATGCTGTACGAGAATTACAGAACAGAAACCTGATATCGTTTAAACAAATGTATTGCCCAGCAGCTACTGTCAGGTTAAATCTGTATTTTTATTGGGTGAAGTGTGTGATGTATTGTGAGGTAGTGGAGCTGCATTCAGTGCAGTGCGCAGTGTATTAGGGCTGAGTGGTACTGTAATAAGTGCAGTGTGCAGTTTTTTTAGGGATGGGTGAAGCTTTGATGAGTGCAGTGCATTAGTTTATAAATAGGAAGTTGAGTCAGATGACAAGATGTGGTAGGCACGCAATCTGTGTTAATTATTTGTGTGGTTTGTTCCTTTTCACCTCTCTTTTAGATTTGGGTCTTAATCAAAATCACTGCTGTCAATTAAAATTTAGAGACACATCTGACGGTATCTTTATTGTGCACTATATAGTGATGGTAAGGCCAGATTATTTATACAAAGTATAAATAAAGAAAAGTATAAAATAGTATGAAGTATAAATAAAGATAAAGATAAAAGTAACCTATTTTGCCTACATTACTTATGTGTGCCACATTAAATCCATCTGTGCAGTGATACACACACTATGCCAGTAGCAGTGGGCAGCTTTGTATATAGCATGCGGGAAGCAATTAGGGTTAGGTGCCTTGCTCAAGGGCACTTCAATCAGAGTACATGGTAGAACCTGGACCTTCAGGTCGCAAGGCTGGATCCTTAAACACAAACCTACACCTGTCCCTTGTAACAGAGTTTTCCAGACAGGAGTGCTGTGAATGAGTATCACTGTAGATAACGTCATCCAGATAAACCCCAGTTATGCCATGTGTGGGTGGCTGGATTTCGCCAATAAGATCCTAAAACATGGACGGCACACCGCCAGCCCTAAAATACAGTAGCATGATTGAGCTGGAGGAGGTACGGTATTGGAGCTTCTTTTTCGAAAGGTGTAGGTACATTCCCCAACTGACGATTAGGCTGGGTATTATCATAGCTTTGGGGAGATGCCGTTCTTAAATTTATAGAAACCAAAATGTTTTAGTTTTTTTTGTATGTGAAATGTATTATATGAAAATGTAGGCTTACTCATTATACATATTGTACAAACTACATATTGTAAAAGTAATAATATTAATAATAATATATTTTAATTTGTATTGACTTGTCTAACAGATGATAATAGCAATTTTTTAAATAGATTTTTTTTTAATTAAATTTTTAAAGCCTGGATTACACTTAACTTGGAAGTGGAAACTTGTAACGTTCATCGGGCCTAGAATAGATAAAACTGCGACCTCTTGTGGGAAAACTGAAGAACAGCAGATATATAAAACGCCATCAATCATCATGCATACTTGCTCCAGTCTAGCTAAGTTCACAAAGGGCATGGGCTGGAAAGCTTAACACTTGTGAACAGACTTGCTATTACTTAATAACAGGGAGGAAGATCTGAATTGGCTCATTTACAGATTCTGTCTCTGGAATTCTGGAGCACTTGTGTGGAGTGCTAAGGAACAAGCTGATGAAGGAGCTCTTCATGCTCTTCAGTTCCAAATTATAGATGAAGAGTGGATCAGTGGATGTCTCACTCCATGGCCACCTCGCAACAAAAAGAGTTCGGCCACAAGTAAGCCTTTATCAGGTTCATATTGTCCAATCAGTTACAGCAGCAGGGTGTGACAAGGTGAGGTACAGATCAACCTTGACTGATCAGATATGACATTGAAAGGCTTGTCGCTTCACTATTCACCATATTCAGAGAAAGGCAAGTAGCCCACACACTCACTTCTTGAGATATGTGAGAAGCTCAAGATGGGAGCGGTAACATGCACAGTCTGCATTCACTTATTTTTAACCATTTACTGAGACTTAAGAATTTGAAGGATAGTTTTAACAGATCTTATATACTCTCTACACTGCATCCAGATAGATTTGTTGAATGACTTACTGCAAACAATTCTGCATTTATATATGATAATAATAATAATAATAATAATAATAATAATAATAATAATAATAATAATAATAATAATGATAATGGCGGCACGGTGGCTTAGTGGTTAGCATGTTCTCCTCTCAGCGCTAGGGATTCCCGGTTCGAATCCCCATCTGGGTGGAGTTTCCATGTTATCCCCGTGTCTGGGTGGGTTTCCTCCGGGTTCTCCGGTTTCCTCCCACAGTTCAAAAACATGGATCAAGTCAATTGAATTCTCAAAAATTGCCCCATATAGAGTGTGCCTGTGTGAGTGAGTGTGTGCCCAGTGATGGATTGAACCCCACCGCGACCCTAATAGAGGATAAAGCGGGAGATAATGAATGAATGAATAATAATAATAATAATAATAATAATAATAATAATAATAATAATAATAATAAGTAACAACACAATATGGTTAGTTTAGTGGTTAACACAGTGGGCAAAAAAGATCACTTTATTAAATATATGAGAAAAAAAGCTATTAATGTTTACTACATATAAAAAATATTATAATACATTTATCAATGTCTAAAATCTACATGAAATCCATTCTAGCATATTTGATGTTTCAGTCAGTGTGCTGATGTCTCCTGCCTCAAATTATTTTAACTTAAAAATGACTATAGTATGGCAAATAATTTGACAGGATTTTATCCTCTTATCCTGTTATATTTCAGCCTTTACTTAAATATGAGTTCCTCCAATAACATCCCGGGACCAACTGTAGTTCTCAATCTTGAAAATTACACACCTTGAAGCTGGTTTGCATCATACCTAATCCCTACCTATTAATTACTGCCAAATTCAGAATTTCACATGTGAGCGGTTCTTAAATCTGTCCATTCCAGTGAATGAAAGCTCAGTCACAGTCAGCGCAGCCCTGTTCAGGGCTTTGATGGGCAAAGAATTACAAGTGAAAAGAGCAAATAAATGGGTGCTTCGACTTGAAAAGCCTGCAACAAAGCACTCGGAAGGGCTGACAGACAGGTGAGAGCTGGAGCGGAGCAAAGAAAATGAGCCAGAGGACATAAGTAAGCTGTGTTTTGGTCAAGCCTGGTGGGAGCTAAGGTCTGAGCTGAAAGGCTAGTGGCGAAGGACTGTGGTATCACACCGAGCCGTTCCTGACGAAGGCGTTTTAATGAGGCATGTGAGGAAAGAAGAGCTCATCAGACTATAACACATCCTGAGAGACCCTCATACACTGTCTCTGTTCTAGCACTGTGCTCTGGTGTCAAGCACATGCACACACACACACAATGCACACACCCCTCAGGTCTATCATTGTGATGTATGTGCCAAGGCCGAGGCCTCAACACCCTAAGGCTACTGCTCGTCATTGTTTCCTTAATGCAACTACCCCGGTCTTTTCAGTCATTTGGAGGTTTTTATTACTCGTGTAAATCATTAGTTGAAGCTTTTCTTTTATATTTAGATCATGTTTGACCCTAAATACTCCTACTCCAACATGCAAACGTCCTAATTTTCTTTAATTTACAAAAGTAAACTTTCTAGTTGGGACAAGATATACATTTTTGGATATCCTAAAGATTTTCTATAAAATATTTATTAAATGTGGGTTCAATGTGTGTTACGAATAGAGCATGTAAACTAAAGAAAATGCTTAAAGACTGGCTCCAGATGGGGCATTAAAAAAAAATCTAAAATATTTAAGACAATGTTAATCTGATCAATTAAAATAAATTCTAAAATAAATAGACAACAAACTATTAAAAAAAAGTAATAAAAAAATGTAATTACTAGAATCCTCTGTTTATTATGACTGAGACTAAGTGTAGTGGTCAACACGCCAGACAAAAAATATAATATTAAGGTTCCTGGTTTTCCTTCCACTTTAAAATAATTTTCCCAAAATGGAACAAGAATCCCATGATACCATTTCATTTAGAGCTATGTAACATAACTTTTTAAACATTGCTCAAGCGTCTTATTACCATAACATCCAAATATCATATCCCTAAAATATTTGACCTGAACATTTGCAGGCAAGTGCAAAATGATCGAAAGTGAGTGTGAGAAAAGCTATGTTTAGAGTCATTATCTTGTTGAGTGCAGACTTGTTAGTTTATTACTCTTTCAAAATGCCTCCATTGTTCATGTGGAATACAGAGCCAGTAGTTTATAGAAAGACTTTCACCCAAACACTGACTAATACAGACACAGAGCCAAGTCAAGTGCAGACAGAGGCAATTGTTATAAGTAACACAACCTAACCCAGGCACTGGCCCCAGGAATGTAGATGGACAAGGCTTCACTTCCTGACGTTTTCAACCAATCATCAAATTTGAACAGTCTGGACTCAGTAATTACGCAAAACTGGCTTATGTGCAATACTGGTGACAGGGCAAAAGAAGACAATCCTTTAGAATGGAAGGAAAAAACATATTAGTGACTGAACTGTTAAAGCAAGGTGAGAAAGGTGAACGAGAAAATGCCCATTACGTTTTGCATGAGGTGGAGACAGATGTGAGCATCCCTCACTCTCAAAAATCTTTAACTCAGTCTGATAAGTATTTCTCACCTCCCTGTTCTCTCCCTCTCTGATCCACTCTGGCACTTTGCTCAGTCATCGATGCTGTAATAATGGAAAGACTTAATAATAAAGGGCACCCTTTGTTCCTTAAAATCAAAACTATTTCTGGTGTTGAAGTATTTACCCGTGAACAGTTAAAACTTATGAAAAACATTGCATCACGCTGAAGCTGGAAGTTCATCAGAGCAAAAGTAACATCTTAAGTAACATGAGCTTATATTTATTATTTTATTTTTATTATATGAACTTATATTCAATTTATTTTACTAGTATTCCGCTTTTTATGTATAGGTATAGTAGTACAGTGTAGTATAAGATTATGCAGAAGATAATGAGATGAGAGGAATATGTTCCGTTTCTGTATGTATGCTGCAGGAACAACAAAATTTTCGTCCTGGGAGAAATAAAGTTTTAGCTAATTTAATCTAATCTAATGCTTCTTATCAAAATCCTATTACACACCCAACCTTTTCCAAATTAATCTTTATAATCAGTTAGGTGAATGAGTTTGTATAAGAGTGCATATAAGCTCAAACCAACTTGTTACAGTTGTTACAAAACATGGTGTCTAAAAGTTCAAACATTATGATAAATTACCCTGTTTCCTGACACAAAAAAGTTTAAGACATTATAACTTCCTCAAAGTCATTCACATGCAAGTACTCCATTTTTGGAATTACTCTAAATAAAGTAATACTTAATTATTTAATCACTGCATCAAAAGATCTCATATAAATGATTTATTAAATATTTCTTGCTGCCACTCTGAGCTGAGAAAGGCAAGAAACCAGACTTAAGTAATAGTCTGGTGCTAAAATTATCCCTTTGATTGAGCTAATAGATCAACAGTCTAAGGAGAGGACTTTATTTGGGGCATGTGGTCTCTTATAATATAGTGAGTTTATAAGTAGGTTCTGAAAGCTTGCAGGCTCTAAATAAAGAATGAAACAAAAAAAGTACAGTAAAACATTTAATCTAAAAATCAGTAAACAGACAGAGTGCTTGAGAGACAACATTTATGTAACAGTCTGGTATCTACTGGAGAATTTACTGGCCTAATTAAGAAGCATATACTACTACTACTACTAATTTCCTAACTATTACGCAACATACTACAAAGCAAACTAGTAATTCTGAAAACTTAAAAGATCATGAGGAACATGGTTCTGAAAGTACAATTAGAAGTTTAATTGGTAACAAGTGATGCCTTTAAGCTTGTGTATATAAGTAGAGCATTCGTCAAAAGTTTACTCTGTGCAAGTAAGCATTGATTAGTATTTTAAAACTTTGCAACGTTCTTAACTGTGTAGCAGTGCCCATGGTATCAGTAATCTGCAAGTATATAAACATACATATAAATGAGGATTATGTTGTTTTTTTGGAGAGACATAAGCTAGCTCGATCTCCATGTCTATATCAGCAGGTCAGTGTCAGGCCTCATTCCTATTCTGTATCATGAGCTTCAACAGCATGGCTTCATAGTCATAGAATGCATGTGCTTGACTAGCCTGCCTGTATTCCAGGTCTGTCTCCTAAAATATAATAAAAAATAATGTTAATATTTGTTAGTGATTCCCTTTATCCTGGTCTGTCTTGTGAAATGAAATTGTTTTTGTATTTTCTTGAAATGTATGCAAAATTGACTTAACAAATTGTCAAACTAAATGCCTTTCTGAGAAGTGTGCCATCATCTGCATCATTAAGTATATCTGTCAGCAAAGATCATTTTGTTATAAATATACAGCTGTAGTGCAGCCAACACTTTGACCCTATTTTACTTTTCTCTCTTAGAACACCAAAAGACCACCAGGATGTTTCAGACACATTCTGTTATAAGAAGTGGAGTGAATGAGCAGTGGGAATCTCATCCATGGCAGCACTTCAATAGCTACCTATCAACCTCCCAGCATGGCACCTTTAACTACCACCGTCCTCAAGCCTGGAACCAATCATACAAGATCAAAGAGGTAAAGTGCGCCCAGTGATTATTAGTTATGTGATTATTTACACATATAGTAAAGGTGAAGCACAAATGTATTTTTTAACAAAAGTTGTTGAGCCTAATTAGAGTAGCTGGAATTTTGCAGCCTATTCCAGTGGTAATTAAGCAAAGCCAAGCCAGTATACTTAATAAAAGAACAATATTGCTAAATATAAAATTCATTGCTAATTTGCTGAGATGGCTCTTTATATTTCCTCTAATTACTTCTATTTTGGAAATTCCACATTGTTTGTTACTCCAACAGCTCAAACTTTAAGTTGTATAATGTCTTTCCCCAACCATTTCGTACTTCTGTGTTTCATACACAGTACCAGACATGACAATTGATAATTAATATTTCATGAAAAAAGTGTTGCATGACATTTAAAAAGTTTTTTAATTTACAAACTCACATATATGAGTATATACAAACTCATAAAATATGGTTTCGAAAATGGTAAGCAGCCCATTGTGTGATACAAATGTCAGTATTGTTATCTTGACCTAAAATACACAATTGTGTGTGTATCTGGCTAAACCCTACACATTTTCTTCAACATAATGTCTCCTAAAGACACAATGTGATTGCAGGCGAATGCAAATATCTGAAAACTGACGCAGAAACCACCCAAATGGCTCTTTGTGTGTAAGGATTCATTTCTCTGGAAATCTGACCCTGAGGAATTTGTGGCGGCATTGTTTAAGCTTTAAGTCCTTGCTAAGCTCGGACAGATTTTGTAATTGCAACCATGCTATTAAGATATGTGTATGTGTGTGGGCACATCACTCTGCACAGCAAATTCTCTGTGGAACTGTTATGGTCATTGTTTCTCCGGTTTAAGGTGATTTTTTTTTTACTTTGTATACAATCTGCATTGATTTTATTACCTACAATTCAAATTTCTAAGATTTACACACACAAACATTATAGATAAACAAGCAAAATACAAGAATTTTTGTTAATTATCTGTTTACACTATTTCAATGATGATCAGAGAAAAGGAAACATGTATGACTGAAAAATCATAAAAGAGCACAGAGGGCAAACAGCATCAGAATCTCTAAAAGAGAAATTATTCCTATCTGATACCCCCTTTAAAAAAAAAACAAACAAAAAAAAAAAAAAACAAAGATTAAGCCAAATTTGTAGCATTTTTTCTGTTCTCTATTAGTCAGCAACATCACAAAACAGGTACACTTTGGGTGGTGGATTGTTTATTGTCAGTTCTGCAGTGACACTGATGTGGTGAGGTGGTATAGTGCAGCAGTGCTGCTGTAGCTTTATTTACCTCAGTGACACTGCTGGGATAGGAATAATGCACCAACCAAATAAAACCTGCTCTGTGGTGCTACTATTGGGGTCCTGATCATTAGAACAGAGTAAAGGGGATGTATACAGTGTGTACTGTAGAACACAAACCGATGGACAGTCCACTACAGTCTGTGATTGTAGAACTGCAAAGTCCACCTTTATAACTTTAATAAGGGAAGCAAAAATGAGGAGAACATGATGTAAATCGCAATATATATGTGACATGTATGAGATGATATATGAGATGATATTTACAGAGGACATATATGAGAGAGAGTCTGTGATGTGAACATTTGTGTAAGATTATTAGAAGTGATCAGTTGGTCAGTTCAGATCTGATTCTACAGCAGTACAGACTGAGGAAACGATGATGAGACAAACTATAAAAGCTACCAGAGAATGTAACATGAATGGCATTGATTTTAACAAATGACAAGCCACAAATCTTCACAGCAGGGCGGGTTTCATCAAAGTGCCCTTTCACCAGTTTGCCATTAAATCTGTGTTCAAACAATTTGCTGTTTCTTTTATCATACACTGATAGATTAAAGTTTTGAGCATTTCTCCATAATGACAAGAGGAGATGACAGATTGGGATGTCCCTTTTGTTTTATTAGCGTGGTAATGGCCCACGGTTTAGTTCTTCTTTTAAAAAGACCCTCTCATAGTCGTTTGATCTGTGAGGATTGCTTCCTACTGATAGGATTAAAGCCTAAAGTTTCTTAACGTTCTCTTTGCATTGCAGTGCAGTCTGGAACCTGCACTTCACTGCAACACATCACCTTTTCACAGAAGAACCATTGTACAAATATTTGAAAAAAATTCTGACAAAGCAACAGGATGCATATTATATCACTGCTCATTTAAAGCCTAGTGTCCGTGACAAAAATACATAATGGCTACACACTGAACACATTTTTCCCCAAATCCGGTATTGATGATGCTTTATAAAACTATTTTATTCTAAGCTATTTATAAAGTATTTATAATGCTTAATAACACGTAATATTTCTTTGTTAATGTACATAGATGTTTATAAACACACTCATAAAGAGTTATAAAAAATACCTTCATGCTTTATAACACAATGTGACATAATGCATTATAAATCCTATATTTCACCTGTTTATTAAATTATTGTGGAGTCCAGTGTCATAAAACTTTATAATGGTGGTGTTCAATGAACCTTGTTGTCATTTATTAACTCTATGAAGGAGACATAAGTATATAATGACTTATGAAAAGTTATAAATGCCCTGGACAGACTTTAGAGTATTAAGTATTAAGTAAGAATATCTAAACATCGAAATAACGTTTTTATTATAATGCATTGTAACAATTTTTTTTATACATAATAGCTTGTCACATTGTTACTTCAAAAGTATGATTATGAACATTAATGTACATTAACAGAGGCTTATGACCAATGTTATAAAGTGTTATGAATACTTGTATAATGAATTATAAATACTGGATTCATAGAAAATGAGTTACTGAGTTTTTTCTAGAAACTTACAAAAATATTATCAGAAAACAAGCAGCTCAGTTTCAGGCTTCACGGAGATTGAATGTGTTGTGTGCAGGGCTGGACTATGTACACAGTAAATTTGTGTCTGCACACATGCTGCACAACCAGTGCCTCACATCGTCCACACCGTCTGTCCCCCCAAAACCCACTAATGAGCCTGCATACTCTGCTTTATGAGATTAATTCAGTACATGTAACAGGTGTCTGCCAAAATTCCAGCCCTATTTAAACCTCCCGTCCCATACCAGCTCTGTAATCCTATTAGCTCTAATTGAGTGAAGTCGGCAGCCTTTTTCACTTAAACCAAGTTCAGCCACTAATAGGATTCAAAAGATAAAGGTTCAATACAAGGAATATGTGGGTTCAGTGCGATAAGGACATTTTAGTGTCTGAGTGGGGTAAACTAGCAAAGAGGTTTGAAAATGAATGCACTCAGTTGCCTTTTCTCCACATATCTGCATTTTGTAAAGCAGTAAAGCCCAGCAGTTTGATAATGATATATTTCTTAATACCCTATCACAAGGACACATTATCACGTTGACTCTTTTGACAGAAAGCATCATAAATAGCAGTAAATGTGCAGATTATTTAGGTCTGGTATTATCTGTTAACTTGCTTTTCCTTGGCTTTTGACCATTTTCCAAATAGTAACCAATGGAAACTGTAATTCACTGTGACTGATTTACTTCTTACAGTCATTTTTATTTTGCCTCTATAAAATTTACAGGTTATTACTTCACAGATATTTTTTCCAGGGTGTCAGGTAGCAAATTAGTGCAGCAGATAGTGTCATGTTTTTTTAATTGGAATAGCAATATCACTACTAATGTTCTGTAAAAACATAACAGAATTTATTGAGAAAACTAGTTACAAAGCCTTTGGCTGAGGTTTCTGAGCCGGTCACTCTGTTACAGTCTCAGAGTGCAGGCTCCCTAATTCACAGTCACACACTTTTTATACTTCCTTCCCAAAAGCAGTAGTAGAGGCAGATAAGTGATAAAGTAAAGTGAACACTTTGTGGAGTTCAAGCGCTAGTCTGGTTATAAAACGTTATAAGTGCCATCATAAAGCAGTTTAAAAAATAAATAAACCTTTAAGGGATTTTTTTCAAATTCTAAACTTGAATTCTAACAGTTAAAACTTAATAAACATTTTTTGTTTTGTTTTACAGAAGTCCATATTATGAATGTATAGATTTCTTTCTCTGCTTAGCCTTTGATTCTCCCTAAGTGACATCCACCACTTTGACCTTTGACTTTGATCGGCATAGCAGGATTTGTGTGAAGTCAGAAAGGAAGCTTGTCTCACACCAGGCTGTTAGGGATTTCAATGTAATACATCACTAGAGACCTTCTCATCCCCTACAGCTAGCATCTCTCCACAGCGATTATACCCTGGTGTCACTTGGACACGGCTCTTTGCAGAAAAGAGACCCTTTCCCATTAGGGTGTGGCATACTCGTGTGAAGATAATTTGCCATGAAGATCAATGTTGAGATGTCTGTTTTGTGAGAAAGACTATTTTATATAAAAAAAGGACCTGCCCTGGTCTGTGAGGAATATTGTCAGTATTGTCAGTGAGTGTAGAACTGCATTACAAACACTGAAATACTGCTACAAAATACTACCCAATTTTAAAAATGGTTAGGAATTGAAACTTTTGAATAAAAAATAGATATTGCACAATATTAGTCAGAAGCATTGCTTGTCTATAGTAAAAAAACGAGGTCACATTTCTTAAGAAACAGGCAAAGTTATAAATTAATTATGTCTCTTATCATCCACTGTACATCTACTGTATGACAATCCTCATTATATTTTATAAAGCCAAACTAAACTTAGAGGTTTATTCAGATAAGGTTGATGGTTTCATATAGTTAGCACTTTTTTTTAGTTGTAGACAGGTAGCTATTTATATCTCTAATTTACTCTAAGGTTTATTCTAATTTATTCTAAGGTTATACAGACTGTGAAGAACATACAAACTGCACAGAAAAGACTACATGAAAAAAAAAGGGGGGGGGGGGGGGGGGCGCGCAGCATCAAATAACAATCAGGCTAGATGAATTTACAGTATATTTGGTTTTCTGCATAACTTCTGACTTGTAATGTTCTCATTTTTAAGTCGCTTTGGATAAAAGCGTCTGCTAAAAGACTAAATGTAAATGTAAATGTAAAAAGGACCAGCGAGGCCATAGACGAAGGCCATATTCCAAACTGTGCACTGTTCAACAATACTGTTTTTTCCTCATTGTGATCGAGAAGAAAATCTACCTTACACATCGTACCCTCTAGCATGTCAGGTGATGTGGCCCAGTGTGAGTTTTACACCCTTAATGAGGGTGACGCGTTGCTAATAGCACACCTATTCTCACACTGTGAACATGCCCTGTGGTGCTAAGTTGTGAGATCTGGGAAAGAAGTTGCATAAACAGTTACACGGCCAAGGGCTAAAAGGGAACGTATGCCCAAAGACACACTACTAGGGTCGTATAAAGGCTATGATAGTTTACCTGGACTGGTTCATGAGGTTAAATGTCATGCCAGTACCATCATATTTAAAATGCTACAAATGGATTAAGAATCTATACAGGTATCATTTATAAGGTTGTGTAGTTAAAAAAAAACATGACATTAAAAAAACATGTTTATTAAATTCACAGTTTCAAAAAGTTTAAACTGTTAAACCACGTATAATTATGTTTACCAAGTTTAAGTTAATCTTGCTCCGACATGTTGGGAGATCTAAAATGTTCTAAAGCTGCTATTCTTTATTAAAACCTCACATCAGATAAAGCCACATCATTGGCTCTTCAAAGTAGAAACATATAATCAAACCCTGGCCGTAAAAACAATTATTTTATTAATTTTTATTTTTAATTAATTCTTATTTAGTGTTCCTGTTTTTACACTTTACACCAACATTACCAGTAAATCTGAAAATGGCTGCAGGGTCAAATGTACATAAGCTCAGGTCATCTGATTATCTTAATCCATGTTTCTGGACTGTGGGTGGAAACCGTAGAACCCAGAGAAAACCCACGCACACACAGGGCGAACATGAAAACACCCAGATAAAGATTCAAACCTGGATCCCCAGCACTGAAAGGCAGATGTGCTGACCATTATGTCACTGTACACTTGCTACTCTTTACAAACGCCAAATATATCACACAACAATGTTTTAAATCCTTCTTATGTTATAATATTGAAATAAGGATTTGATGTATTGCAAACAAATTGTTAAAGAAACCAAAGGGAATGAAAAATTATACTTGAATTGGTAAATCCACAAATTAATTGGCATAATGCGAGACAGCAAGTACAGAGAACAGTGTCAGTACAAGCAGAATCCCAACCATCCTCAAAGTTAGACCATTTGCACAATTAGGCAACTCACCTCTGACTCCTACCAGCATAATTAATGAATAACAAAGAGGATAAAGACATAAGGTGCAGTGCCTTTTTACTGAGTGAAGGCAAGTTTTACATCAAAGATTGCAAGTAATTGGCCCTGTGGTTTTCATTCCTTGCCCTATTTCTTTCAATTCATTGACTCAAAATAATGGGTTCAGGTTCATTATCAACAGATCATAAGCTGAGCAGCAAAACTTCAACTAGGCTGTGCTTGTGTGCAGGGCTGTGTGAAGTGTGTATAGCATGTAGCCCTGATGTTTGACTCGTACCACAGACCTGCCGACAAGCTGGAAAGAATAAGTAGTGAGCAATATTGTCCCACAGAGGAGTGTGAGGCAGTCAGTTTATGGGAAAAACCTCATCATAATGCTGGAATATAGCTGGTATGGCCAGGTAAGTCAGCCTGGCGTTCAAACACGAGTTCCAATGTATTGTAATTATCAGTTCTGTATAATATCATGACATCTCATAAAAATCTTTGTGATTAAACACATCTAATAAACAATTAGAGGGTTAAATATGAAATAAATAGAGATCACAGTGCAAAAGCTTAAACCACTCTTCTTATAGGGAGACAGAGGTTAAAATAGTGATCTAGTAATTATTTCATTACTAAAATATTCTTACATCTTAAATACAAATTTAAAAATGCCTTTTGTATTAGCAAACTGTAAAATTGTATTGGATTTTGTGAGAACTGAAACAGAAGTGTATTTCTAATGTTATTTAACGATTTCTTACATAACCAATATCAAAGAAATATTACAAATATTACAAAAAGTAGTATATTTCTATAGTTTAACTAAACTAGTACTAGTACTAGTTTAATTACCTACCTAGATGAACAGCCACATCAATGTAACCTTGTGGTAACCCAGGAATCACAGCAAAAATGACGTCTAAACTCTTAGAATCAAAAGGTAAGGAATGCTCAGAATATTACAGGCGTTGATGATATGATCAAAAATAATAGTAATCTAAGCCTTATTTACTAACTAGACACTAATAAATCAAGGAAGGGAAAACAAAATATAAGAACACTTAATTATTACAATGTTAATAAATAATTAATAAATTAATTTGATTAATAAATTAAATTAATAATTAATTAATTAATACATCGACAAAAAAAGTGTTGATGCTTATGGAAGGAAATCTTATTTATCTAGAGAAAGGTAACAAAATATATAGGTGTGCAAATTTCTAAATTGACAATTTAAAAAATTTAACTGATGTCCACAAAAACATTAAAGGTTTACATTATTAAACCTTACTCTCTATCTCTATGCACACACATATATATTATATTATATATATATATATATATATATATATATATATATATATATATATATATATATATATATTTTTATAGAATTGAGATACGAGGGAAAAATCTTCTAAACATAAACATGAGATATGGTTCAGGCTGTTTTTAAGGTACAATACTTTATTCTATTTACAATGTGAGTTATTTACATAGAGCCTGTGAATGTTTCTGAAAGCTAAAAACCCAATTCAGAAACCAGTCTAGTAGATCACGTGCAATTAACCCAAGCTCATTCATTTTTTAACTTTTACTCTGTTCGTCTAACTCGATTGCTGGAATTTAACTGATCCAGCTTACGGCACGTGATGAGGAAAAATACCTCAGGCTTTTTCAAATACCCCCTCCTCATGATCCGACCCTGATCTGACTTTGCCTCCGACATTTCTCATACCTGGGTGAGCTACATCAGGTAACTAATAGCTTAATGAGTTTGATGTCAAGCTTTTGGTCTGAAGGGCATCCTGTGGTGATGAAAAGAAAAATGTCACGTCACATTAGTGTTATGTAAGTGCAAAGCTCAGACTACACTGCGCTATACAGAAATACTGTAGATTAACACCACTCAGGAATGTGGGAATTCCTCCAACTGGTTATGATTTCAATGCACTTTGCTGATGAAAGTAGGAGTTTAAACTTGCAGACCAACTTTCTTTAAATAGGATCATAAAAACTCATGAGATAGAAGGATAAAAGGACCTCTCATGGCGTTTAATATAATGTCCTCTCTGTATTCAGTGCCTGTATAAATAAGTGCCATGGCAATAATTTAGATATTTCACATCACACAGAAAAACATGTGTACAGAAAATTGACTTATCTAAATTTAAAGAGCAGTGTTTGAATATCATAAATCATGTCCACAGAGTAACAAACAATTCAAATAGGTTTAAGGTTAAAGCACCATAATAGGAGCAGTTGGACACAACATTTATCACTCACACGAACACCAGCATTTTTAATAACAACTTCAACCAATGGTGCAGTGGGAAAAAAATAATATTTTTGTACTATTAAATTCTAATTTCATATATTTTTATATTATAGGTTTGTATTGAAGGGGCATTTACAGTAAAAATTATGAAAATTATATATTTAATTTAACCAAATGAACAGTAGTAATAATGTCATTTTTATTAGACCTTTTAGCGATTAGATTTAAGTGACAATGCATTATAAAAATCAATTAATTACACTTCATTAACATATATATATATATATATATATATATATATATATATATATATATATATATATATATATATATATATATATATATATATAGCTTTATAAATGTGTTAATAATGCATTATGAATACCAAATTTATGTGTTAAAATGTTACAGATTTGTTTTTGTTTAATATCAACCGAATGTTTACAATCACTGTCATAACTATAAAGAGTATGTTAGGTTGCATGCCAAGTCAAAATAAGTAGAATAACATTGTTTTTGTATGTATGTGTGAGTGTGTGTGCATGTGCACAAAGACGTGTGTGATTTATATTAACTGTAGATGAAGAATGAAGTGTTGAAGGCATGACCAAAGGCTTCTGCAGTGTGTGGATTCCTTAACAGGGTCACGCGTGATCTCTGGGTTTAAATGCTTTTTACCTCGGTGTGTGAACTCTATAAAGTACAAGCCTTCAGTATGGACAGATGCTCGAACAGTCCGCTGTGTCTATCTCGATCTGGCTTTCTCTCTTTCCAACACACATAACACAGAGAAGGCGCAGCACAATCAGTCTTTTGTTCTAACCCAAACAGTGTATTATTAGTTCGACTAAGGTCAAAGTTGATTCAATTTTCTGCTTAGTTCTCATTAAATGGTGATTGCATTATTTAATTTCCTGCAATTTAATTATAGCTATAATGAACATATATCCAGGAAAAGCTTTTGAACAGCAGATTTAACCGACAAATGCACTTTATGCCAACTTTCAACAGTTAGTTATATTTTATTGTACTTTAAAAGGTCAAAGCAAGGTTTAAATGCAAATTTAAAACATTTTAATTTACATGTAAAACATAGGAGAAATATCCATAAATGGTTTGAGATTTGGGGCAGACTGCAATATCCATTTACATCCCACCAGAAATCTAATTAAACATATGTCCTTTATGGTGCGTTCAATAAATCAGCATTCCCAAACATGACAATCTGATATCTGAAGCCCACTTTGCTCCTTTGATTTAAATTTTGCATTCTTTAATACAATATTAACCCACACTTATGTTAAAACACGATTTATAAAAAAATGCACGTCTTTTACAGTTTCGATAGAGAGATTTGGATTGATATGGAATGTTGTACTAATGAATTATATGTCATATTTTGGAATGTGCACGTGTATTTAACAAAGGCTTCATTTACAGCGTGTCTTATTTACATTAATTTATATATTTCGATAGAACTGCATCCTCCTGTAGGCTTAGTGGTTAGCACATAGTGGTTTAGTGGTTGGCACATTTGTCCTTCACTGCCAGGGGTCTGAATTCACTCTATGAATTATATCCGTGAAGCATATAGTGTTGATCATGTTCAAAGCATTCAGCGTTAGTTAGCATTAATAGATGTAAAGCTATTGTTTAGAACAGTAGAGTGAAAACTTCACTGCTGCTTTTCAGACTGTGATTAAGTCTTGACATTCACATTCATTACTAAACCATACTTTGACCCCTTCACCAGCATAATAAGGGTAGACCATGGCAATCCATTTCGTTGTTGCAAACCAGTGATTAGTTAAACCCAGATAAAGAGCTCCTTTGAAAAGCACAGCTTACCCATAAGCCCAGACAGACACTGCAGGCACTCTGGGTTTTGTGGACCTGGTATGTGAACAAAGTCATATGACACAGTGTGGTCACTTTGTGAATGTAAAGCGGGATCAGTTTATAGTGAATGATATTGAAGGAAACCTGGATGAGAAGATTTAATGCTGAATGGAATCAACAGGCAAAACTTTCTGGCAGTATTTAGAAGTTCAGTGTGACAGTTTTTTCTTTCGGTTTTAGGATCAGTTAAAGGATTTGGGCAGCAAACTGCAAAGTTTGACTAAATAGATACTGACTTTAAAGCACTGATTTGAAATTTTGTACAAATTTAAAATCAATATCATGTTCCATTTTAATTACAACACATACTCATTAGAATAACAAATACTTAAATTTTCAGATGAACCTTGTACCAATCTGAATAAAAGATGCTATTTCTTTGTTTACTGGAGTTGTTGGAAATGCAGTGAACTGGTAAACTTAACTTTTTGTATTATAATAACTCTGAAGTTTGAATACATCCCACTCTTTGTCTGTGTTGACATGCCTGTGCCCACAATTAGATCAGGTTGTGTGGACAACATAGAGGTTGTACAGTATTCCTGTAAGGTGTGTCTGAATGCTTTAGTTTGTTGGCTCGGGCAAAGGCAGGATCCTAACTGATTTAGAGCAAAAATCACATTAGTCCCAATTACAGCCCTTCCAAAAAGACTTGCAGGACAATATTTCTATTTTTTCTAAACTTTCAAACCTATTAGGATGAAATGTAGCAAGGTTTTTGAGGCCATAAACATCTTACAGTTTTGGAGAATACCATGTTGTATAATTATCAGTCAAATAAAATAAGTACTAAAAGCCTGTATTATTTATTTTGTTATAAAAAAGTCTTTTATGTTTAGGCATATTTTTATGTTGTAGGCATGGACTTTAAAATTTGCTCATATTTATCGGCAGTTAATGTAGCCACGTGCAGTCTAGAATATAAATGTTGGCTGCATCTTAAAATAAACACTATTATATTAAAACACTCAACAAAAATAGTGTTGCTCTTTTTTTCTTAACTACTGACTTGTGGTGTTCTCATTTGTAAGTCTCTTTGGATAAAAGTGTCGGTTAAATGACTAAATCTAAATCTGAAATCGTCCAAGGTGTTATTAGATTGTACCAAATCTGTTCAGATCAACTGAAAAACTAAGCAGAGATACATTATTATTAAATCAACAACTTCTTTTTTGATTTATCTAAATGCTGTTGTCACTGACACTATTAATCACAATATCTTATAAAACAGAATACAAAAAGCCTTTTTTAAATAACGATATCAACCTACTTTCTGCTCAGCATTACTTGAAGTTACACATAGTAAAACTTAAATGTTATAAATGTAACTCCAGGGTCAGAATGACATGGATGTAAATGTTATGTTCTTTCATGGCATTTCATCATTAAATGTAGACTGAACATTCAGTGGACGTGTCTGTAAACTCAAATATATACCAGTGTTTAACAAAATACAATCTTAAGGCAAATCTGAATTTTCTTATTATACTGAATACTGGATGACTTGCTGTTGATAAATGCATTGGTGGCCATATTCTCAGAGGTAACAGATCAGCACTTCTGTAATACTGTAATATTGAAAAATATTTAATTTATATATAAATCATTAAAGTATACCTGCTATTAAGTATTCCGTTTCTACTTGGATAAAACAGTCCTCAGATCTGTGAGCTGAACTTTGAAGTCCTGTCTCTGAAGCAACTTTTTCAGGAGCTAGTTCATGTTTTATGCATAGTGTATATAGGACTAACAAAGATAAGCATTTGTACTGGGACACGGTGGAGTGATGAGAATGACTAACCACTAATTATGTCTGGAGTGAATCTACATTTATAAATGTAGACACACACACAAAAACACACACACACACGTTTAAATTAAGTTCCAATTGCCTAAAATTTTCAGCAATGGTAGCGGTGGAAAAACATCTGGACGATCAAACACGGCATAATGCACATGATTACAAACTTCTGATTGTTTTAAGAGTATTTTTTTCCAATCTGTCCTGTAAGATAGAAGCATTAACCATCAGAACTATTATTGTTTCTTAGTCGGTCTTGTTTTTTAATACATTTATCACATTAGTCATACTTTATGATGTTGAATCACATGCAGCTTCTCACAATTAGCCAACAGTAATAAATATTGTGTATGATTTATTATATGATCAGTCATGATTTGCTTCCAGTTGATTTATTTGTGTTTAGTGAGTTTGCTTTATGACTGTTTGCTTTATGACTGTTTGTTAGTGTTCAGTTGATTTATTTGCGTTTAGCTGACATTGACGTTCAATTTATTTATATGTACTATTATTTTATTTTTGTTCCTTATGTACAGTTAGGTTTCATTGGTGTTTAACTATTTTTGGTTTATCTATTGTACTAGTTTTGTGCAAATTGTAGTACCAGGGAACATGGCCTGGGTCCTTTCAGTATGGAGTTTGCATATGTTTCCTCCAGGAACTCCAGTAACGTCAACGCAGTCAAAGGACAAGTCATTTAGATGAATTGGAGAAACTGTATGCCCCTAGGTGCGCATGTGCGCGACCGTGTTTGTGTGTCTGCCCCGTAATGGACTAATGACCTGGTTGTGGTGTTTCCCAGCCTTTCACCTAGTGAGCACTGGAACCCAGTGACCATAATTAGGATAAGAGGATTAGAAACTAAATACAGTAATACATATTAATTGATTTATTTTTACTTATTAAAATGATATAATAAAGTGATCAACACTTACACACAGAGGAATTGGCCCTTCACAAATAACCCAAACATGCAGTGAAACACATGCACATACACACTGTGTGTAGCTATGTGCACAGCTCCTGGGAAGCAGTTGGGGTTAGGTGCTGTGCCCAAGGGCACTCCAGCCATAGTACTTGGTGGAACCGGTAACCGAATAATAATTTTTAATAATAATTTTGTCCAAAATTTACAAATGGATAAGTGAATATACAGGGTTGTACATATGTGAATGTGAAGTTTGTGTACATGGATACATGTCTGGGAGATAACCTGTGGCTGCAGTATGCTGAGTAAGACTTCGTGCAAAGGCAGAAAGGAAAGGAACACAACCAGGAACACAACCTCCCCCTACCCTTTGTCCACTGCTCACAACCATCTATTTTTGTCGTCGTCAGGCCTTTGCGTGACGGCTGGTGTTGGAGTGAACCCTGGCAGAGGAAGCCTGGGTGTCGAGAATGCTGATGTGTCATGTTTTCCTCCCCAAGCTTTGGCTTGCGGAGTATGGCTTTTATCATACACAATTCAGGAAAAAATACAACCCCACACAGACTTATCCTTCTCCTTTTTGCATCTGAGCGCACACACATATCAGCCTAAATCGCTTCACTGAGGTTTCAGCACATGGAAGCTGGGTTTGTGTTTCTGTGAGTCAGCTTCTATTGCGGCACATTTCTCCTGCTGGAGCCATGAGTCGTTGCTGTATTGTCAAAGTCATCTCGCTAACTGAAGTCCAGCTGCTGCCGGTAGGTAGCAAAAAAGACAAACTGTATAAGTAATCTGAGATTCCACAATTGTAAATCTCATATAGACACTATATTGTAATTGAAATTAATTGCATGCATTTGCTCGATTGTGTCTCTTAGGGGCAAGATTAGAAAAAGTTAAAGCATCTCGTCTTTAAATGACAAAATTAATTTTCATCAATATGAAGTAACCTCTATAATTGTTAGTGTGGAGACAAACTCCAAAACCAAGTGGTGTTGTTTAAATAAGCTTCAAATTGACTAATCTTCAAAAAAGTTATATTCAATAAACTATATAAATGCACCAACTACATAATACCTGCTCTGTGGTGCTACTATTTGGGTCCTGATCATTAGAGAACAGGGTATAGGGGATGTACGCAGTATGTACTGTAGTCCACAAACAGATGTCCTACAGTCTGTAACTGTAGAACTACAGTCTATCTTTACAGAAAGTTGAACTGATAGATAAGTAACACTGAACCAATGTACACTCTAACATACTCTAAAGCACACACCTTATTACTATTTTACTACTGTGAAATAGCTGCATACAAGAACTATTATTATTATCTTATTATTTAATCAATTTTTTGGAATATTTTTTGTACTTCTATTTTTTGTATTAATTTACGTTACATGTTTCACTGTGTGAGGAGTGCTCAAATCTCATAGTACATGTGTACAATGACAATAAATGAAACTACTAAAGACGCATCTTTTTAACAAATACCTGTTGTGGAGAAAAAAAAGAGGGGGGGAGGGTCACATTTCATTCATTCATTTACATTTACATTACATTTTACATTTGGTCATTTAGCAGACGCTTTTATCCAAAGGGACTTACAAAGTGAGCACAGGGTTCATCACAGCGCCCCTGGAGTAATGAGGGTTAAGGGTCTTGCTCAAGGACCCACATTGGTAACTTCAGTGAACCTGGGATTTGAACCCCCAACCTTCAGATTGATAGCCCAATGCCCTAACCACTGAGTCATTAATATGCATATTGCTTAAAATGGACCACTTCTGCCAAAACTTGAAATTTTATCTTTATGGAGACAAAAAAAAAAAAAAATTCTACTGGTAATGGTGGACATTAGAATTTCTTTCCTCTAATTCCTACTTGTACTTTCTGTTCCCTTTAGAAAGTATTGTGGTGCAACGTTTTTCTCTGATAGCACACATGCTCACATTTGTTCTCTGGAAACAGTTATAAAGCATTACAAGTAGTAATTAGGCAGTTATACAGTAACAACAAATCAAGGTGCTTAATATTATCCGTTTGAATTCCATTTTTTACTGGAAGCCGTTAACTCTGTGGGAGTTTGGTTCACAATTTCTAGAATGAGTGATAATCATCCACCCCAGGGTTTCATAATGCAACCTTTTCTGAAGTGAAACAAGAACTTGGCTAATACTGAAAGCACGTTGAGCAATGCAAACATGTCCATAACATAGATTACCTCCAGGCTTCCAGTTCACTATGTCTCTGTGGCTGTCCAATGGGTCACTCATTCTTGAGTCTAGACCTCAGTAAGGTAAGACCAAGAGTCCCATCGGGTTTTAATCCTTTAGTAATAAATTAGAAAATGTTCTGCTGTTTACGTAACTTTAAAACCTTTTTAAACAGAACATTCAGCATATTGTGGCTTCTTTAGGATAGCTGTATATTATGTTTTTTCCTCGTCATATGTAATTTAGTTGCATAAAAGTGATTTTTTTTTTTTAACCATGAATCTATAAATAGAATATTTATGGAATTTCTATTCTGACCTATTAGAGGAGCTGTGTGCAAAGTTAAAGCAGCATTCCTTATCTAAGTGAGTTAAATATCCAAAATGAAGTTAAGAACTGACAGCTGCACATCTAATTGAAGCTGAATCTGCTGTATTCTCACAGGTTGCGTGATATTGTGAAATGTAAAATGATAAAAAAAAACGTATTTTATGCATTTTTAGCAGATCAGCCTTCTAAAAAACATTTTATAAGTTTTGTACAGATAGCATTTACCTCAATGTCGGATTTTATTGAGGTCAAATAATTATGGATACATTAATGGCACTTTATGTCAGACTAATTACAAGGGCTAAAATATGCACACTTTGTAATAATACTGAGTATTGATATTAATAGCCTGTTCTGCACTCTGTACTGATTCATAGACAAAATAATGCTTTTGAATGATGTGTGTGTATAGCAAAATGGGGAACACTTTACATAAACCCAGTAATCATAATGCTTTATTAACACATATATAATGTTTTATAAAGAATTCATAATGCTTTATAACAGCTGTCACTTTAATACTTTGTGTTATAAAGCTTTATGTAATTTTGTTATAAGACTATGTACATTAAACATCGTAACAAATGTTGTAAAGCATTATAAATATGTTATTAAGCTTTATAAATGTGTTAATGATGCATTATGAATACAGGATTTATGTAAAGTGTTACCACAAACTGCAGCAGAGCAACTAACACACACATAGAATGCCATTTTGTTGTCTGCATTAATGAATGTATTTTTGTGGCTGTCCTCATTAACACCAGATTAGAAAAAATAAAATCCTATATGCAGCCATTAAAGACTGGAGCCTATTGTTTTAAGAGGAATCATAACTTTTCTGAACCATTGATTATGCCCTGTGCTCTGCTCTTCTGGTAGCAGGTTATTAAGCCATGAGTCAATGTTATGAATACTTTTACTGAACTATCTGAGTGCTGATCTACTAGTAATGACATCGTAAAGATATTGTCTTATAGGTTGTAAAAATATGACACAACAAATCATCCAAGTAAGATAAAGGTAACCTGGGTATTAAACATGTCATTTAATAATAAAAAAAAATCAAAATGAAGTCTATTAAAAAAAAAAAAAGATTTTTGCTATTTTTAGTCAGATGGCAGTAAAAAGTTATTTTTTGATTCACCCGCAAATACTTTAGTAGCCATTCAGTAACATCACAGTCGGCCCTTTGTGAACTCATCCAGCGGAACAACAAAACAGGGTCATTTTGGTGCCCTCAAAAGTGAAGAGGTCCATCCTATATTTAGTGTAATAATTTGTTGTGGGCTAAAATAAAATCCAGTTCTCAATAGTTAGTTTTTCAGAACTAATGAGAGACAAAGCCCTTCAGAGGTCTGTGTCCAGTACAAGCCCTGGAGTTATTCTGAACCCTCACACAACAAGCAGCATTTGTCTTTGAGCCCCTGAAGCAGAAGTTCAAGAGGTTTGGGGGGTGACTGAGGCCTGAATGCTTCGTACAAACAGAAAAGGGCGGTCCTTTTAAATTGGTGATATATGCAAAATAGGCATCCTGTGGTGATCAAACCAAGCAGATTAGTTCTCTGATGACTCTCTGTTTAAGGTGATTACCACACTGGGCAATAAAAAGCCAAGCCTGGCCTCCTTGTTAATTAGGTCTTTCACTTCACTTGGTCAGTTTATAAGGACAGCGCTGGCTAGGAGGAGACAGTCACAACGTATCCGTGCACAAGATAACCTTTGCCTACAAGACTTCCTTGTAAGAGCTGCAGAGGACCCACCACTTCTGAGAATGCCACACTTATCTGACTGTAGCTACTACAAGATGCGAGACAGCACCCGTGTTTCCAGTGTAAGGACTTGTTTATCATTCATGCCGTGGTCTTTATGTTTTATGTTTTGGATATTACTGTTGCACATCAGATATGCTACTGTGGTTGTCTTGAAAATCTTTCTTGTTTGGAGGATTTCAACCATCGACTTCACACTGTGGATTTCCAAGGCCATTATTGTATGACGGGATTAAATCTGATTTCCAAAACATACAGCAGAGAACTTATGTTCTTTTCATAATCATTGATTTTATCATATTTTTTTTTTATCGTATTTTTACTGTTAAATTTAATAGTACAATGTATTGATGCCTTACATCTTCACTTTTAGGTTCAGAACCACCTGGAAAATTCTAAATATCATCTTCACCAAGCCCAGGCCCAGCAGGTTAAGCAGTACTTGACTCTAGGCACTACGCTTGGTGGCCAGCCTCACACTCATCCAGGCCAGGCCCTGGGCAACATGCCTGTGATGCGCAATGGCCATATAACACCGGTCAGTGACAACAGCACACCTGGAAGCCCCGTCACCCTGTTCACCCTAGCCAACAGTCACGACAGTGAGGTGAGTGCCATATTACTTTTTACTTCTGAACTCTCCTGCCAATTTTTCTTGACCTTTTATCAAAAACACAAAGATTTTGCACTGATCAGTAACTAAACTCCATTGTTTACCTATCTGATAAGCAGTGTGTCTATCATGAAATGATGAAATACACTTTATGGGATTAGCAGGCAGCTTGTACTTTGCATTGCATTGTGTTACGATATAGATAATAAACAAAGTGGCTGTTAACAGATTGTTTTCATTTAGTTTCCAGTTGATGAGGTTATTGACGACCTTATGAGTCTTGAGCCTGCATTCAATGATGGCAGTTTGGAATGTATGGATCCCAGCATCATAATGCAAAACAATGTGAGTAGGAGCTATTTATTCTTTACGTGGCTTTTTGCTTGTTCAGACCGAATTGCAGCAATTTGAAAAACAACAACAAATGATGGTGTCAATACACCAAAAAGAGCTTATTAGCAATTAATTCACACTAATCTCTTTAAGGGACAGAGGAAAAAAGATCAGAGGTGCTAAAAGAATGTGTCTTTCATCTGTGTGCTAAGTAAAAAAAAAAAAAAAAGATTTTCTGTGAGGTCAGACGAGGTGCAACTATGAGTCAAAGTTCATTGTGTCTGCTGTGAAGAGCCTTAAATAATGTCTGTTTAACAATATAGATTAGTGACCTAATTCATCAAGGGCATGCTCTGGTATGCTGAAATATACTGCTAATGAGAGCGAAGCCTTTGTGGATAAATATATTACTTTAATCTCTAAAGGTACTCAAAAGCTCACTGGCACTTTAGAGTCAAAACATTGCAACGTGGCGTAAATGCTGGGAATAGATCACAGAGGCAGAGAAATGCATATGCAAATCAAATGCACTTTTAAAACTGCAGTTTGGCTGAAGAATAAATGAATTTCTAAGCGTTTTGCAGCATACAAGTGCTCACTGTGTAGTTTCAGCTCGGTATACTTTTGCTGATGCTTAACCCTGGACAAAGAACTGCTTGAGTGGTGATTATAGAGACACCTGAACTCACTGGAGAGGCACGCAGCATTAAACAAGAAACTCTTAAGTTGCATTTCAGTTCATTTGTTCCTACGTTTGCAAATTTTTACCAATTAAAAAGCATCTATATAGACTTAAGAGAACATTCAGGAAAATATACAAGAAATGATAAACTATTACATGTCAATTACCTTTTCTTGACGTTGTATCTGATTACAAAATGTACAAAATTTTTTTATTAAAATGTATTGTCCTTATTGCAATGCATCTCAGGTGACCTGAAAATGGCCTCATAATGTACATGTCTGTTTAATAAACATACACCAAACCCCAATTACAAAACATTATGCAAACCAGTACAATACATTGTAGATACTAATACATTAATATAAGATATTAACCTTTGAAGATTAATAAATCTTTGAAGACAGGACGCAAATCTGTCCCTAGGAACCGACTCACTCACACAGATACACACGTTAATGGGGCAATTTAGATCAGTAAAACAGTAGAACCCAAATAAAACCCACAAAGAAATGGAGAGAACATGGGAACTCCACCCAGATCGGGATTCGAACCGCCATTACAAAGTCATTTTAGGCAAAATGATAAAATGTTAGTTTATAGAAGTAACTTTTTGTGCTTATTCTAGCTATTATGAACTGAATGACAGTTGCTGTAGATTATGTATATAATATAAATTACATAGCACCCCTATTGCAGTGTACTTGTAAAAAAAATTAATTAATTAATTAAAAGAGAGAGAGAGAGAGAGAGAGAGAGAGAGAGAGAGAACAATGTATTACAGATTTTGCATAGAATGTGAGTGTCCAAAAAAAAAAAAAAAAAAAAAAAAAAAAAAAAAAAGACAGTAAGTGAGAGAGACAAAGAGACAGATTATGTCAGAGAGAAAGCACTGAGGCATTGCACTGGGCTAATGCCTCGACTCCCAGCGGGCTTGTTCAAAAACGATACCGAGCTTAAACGGATCAATTCGTTTTAATTAGTCATACAGTGTGATGCATCACGTTGCTCCGCCATGTCAACATATCCGTGAACACGGATGGAAATGGATTGGAGTGATTATGACTCCAGCAGTCGGGGAACTGTAGCAATCTTTCATTTTGATAAGCACGCTCTTCTTCTGCTAAGATAATGTAGTACAGGCCAAACGAATACAGCACTGCTACCATTTAAATGTTGCTCATCTTTACACCAGACATCTTACCATCTCTTTAACCTCCTGTCTGACAATGCAGGCTCTATTTAGACGTCTGTAGCATTACAGTGCACATTTATTGGTTCATAAGGTCATGCGTACCTTGTTAGTGTGCAAGCAGAAGAACACAACTGGTGCCAATAAAGGGTACACAGCTTGGAACAACTAGTAAATCAAGGTTAAACTGGTCTGGTAGTCACAGTGAGATATCACACACATCCTACCTGTATCTGTATCTATCTGTAGATAGACATTATAATGAGCTATAAAGAAAAGGGAAAGAAATGAGGGGTTTGAGATTAAAACTCAAATTTATTCTCACTCTTGCTTTCTGTTCTAAAGGTGGCCCTGAGCAGTGGAATGCTGGAAGTCTATGGCGGTGACCAAGGTATGACTGCCTCTCATGGTGGACTGATACCCCTCTCATGTCCCACAAAGCTCTCTGTTAAAAGGGAAGTCACAGGTATGG
Source organism: Corydoras sp. C115 (assembly GCA_019802505.1). Lineage (NCBI taxonomy): Eukaryota > Metazoa > Chordata > Actinopteri > Siluriformes > Callichthyidae > Corydoras > Corydoras sp. C115. The sequence goes on along the minus strand of JAFMOC010000017.1, from coordinate 3,511,432 downwards.
AGCACAGCTGTCTAGTTGCACAGCTGTAGAAAGTTTAGTCGTACAGGCCTCGAGTCAATCAGTCAGAAGAAGGGCAGTTTTGTATTTTGCATCATAGCTCTTCCACAAGCACTTGCTATAAGCAGAGAAAAAAAACAGGGAAATCTAGACATTGAAGCCAGATTGGATAATGATCAGGTTCGATGAAACAACAGTGCAGCTGTTTTTTGTTCTTAAATGACTGACTTGTGACTCTCATTTGTAAATTGTAAAATTTACTAAATGCAAAAGCAATGAGGCGGCATAGTGGTTTAGTGGTTAGCACGTTCTCCTCCCAGCATTAGGGATTCCCGGTTCGAATCACCATCTGGGTGGAGTTTCCATGTACTCCCCATATCTGCGTGGGTTTCCTCCATGTTCTCCAGTTTCCTCCCACAGTCCAAAAACATGGATCAAGTCAATTGCATTTTCTAAATTGCCCCATATAGAGTGTATCTGTGTGAGAGAGTGTGTGCCCAGTGATAGATTAGCGCCCTGTCCTGGGTGAATCTGCCCAGCGCCCATAACATTCTCCCCTGGATGGGCATGGGGAACCCCCCCGCGACCCTAATAGAGGATAAAACGGAAGATAAAGGATGTATGGATAAATGCAATGTAAATGTATCAAATAGAACCCGTTCACTGTGAATCTTCTTTTCAACTTAATACCAAAAAGATCAAAACCAACTGATTAGAGACCTGCTTACATGTACAGATGTTTCCATATAAACTTCTTACACATACCCATAACGATGGCAATTATGCTTACACAAACATATCTACTAATTCTTACTTTTGTCATTATTTTATAGCTTGTATCTTTTTCTTAGAACTGATGATATTAGCTGAGCTTAACTAACTTATTATCAAAGACCAGATGCCAGCCGCATCGGATTAGAGGTCCAGAAGGTTGTATGCACAGCTCGGATAGACCCGCCCCAGCTCCAGCTATTTCAACAAAAATACAGAAGCTGATTGTAGATGCACAGATATAGCAAATCCAGTGTAACATTGTCTTATTGCCACGTGAGTCTGTGACCAGTGCATCAAACGTAATAACAAGGCCGCATGTGAAAGAAAAACACAGCAGTGTGTTTTATGTAAGTGACCGCTTGCCCAGCTCAGAGACTCAAAGCCCCTATTGTTGCCTTTGCTCTTTTATAACATTCATTTCTCTTTTTCAATGTCTCAGTTATGTGAAGATGGTGGCATTTCTCACGTGGTCCACACTGCATTCTCTAAAAGAGACTTTTTTTCCCCCCTTATGAATGTCACGCTTTGACTAAAGCTAATTGATTTAGGAAATATTAAGGGTGCCTCAAGAATCCTTCACTCCATGCGAAAATAAGCCAAATACTGTCTTTTTTCACTAAAGTGTGCTGCTGCACAATGATGGGCTACACACAGATTAAGTGTTCCTATCGAATCAGCAGAAATACATCGAGAAATCTAATCACAGATCCCAATTACACAATTTAAAGAAATGCGAGTGAGATTCAGAACGCCGGAGCACTTCTGTCCTTCTTTAGCACGTCAGCAAATTTGCAAAGTTAATAGTCAGTTAGGGTGTCATAAAACAGGGCACTGAGTTTTCTTCACACTGAGCCACTGAATCGGCCTAAATGACCAATGACAAAGATGACGGTCATTTGGAGCCAAGCTGTAATCTTGCGTTTTAGTCTTTGTGCAGTTATAGATAAATACAAAGCAGTGATGTAAGAAGTATGACAAACATCACTGCAGGGTCAGCTGAAATCTACTGTACCACTTTTCTCAGCACTGACATACTATAATAAATATCATCTGCTTTTGGTAAAATGTTGCTCTTCTTTGTCTTTACAGAGCATGACACCAGGGTCTTAGCAAAAGAGAGACAGAAGAAAGACAACCACAATCTAAGTAAGATATCTTTCTTATATAAATCTACAAGTCCAAATGTGGTTAAATGCTATGAAATTAATTGTTTTTCATTTGACAGTTGAAAGAAGGCGACGATATAACATTAACTACAGAATAAAGGAGCTCGGAACGCTGATACCAAAGTCAAATGACCCGTAAGTAACACTTTGTGTGTGTGGGTGTGTGTGCAATTAGTTTAGGGGTTAGGATGCTGGGCTATTAATCTGAAGGTTGTGGGTTTAAATCCAAGGTCCCCTGAAGTTACCAATATGGTTCTTTGAGCAAGACACTTAACCCTCATTACTCCAGGGATGCTGTGGCCAACTCTGTGCTCGCCTTGTAAGTCGCTTTGTATAAAAGCGTCTGCCAAATCACCAAATGTAATACAATATAAATGTGTGTACAGACTAATTATGACATCACATTCCAAATTGGTTCCTTTTTTCCAACCTAATTTTCTACAGATCTTCCAAAATTTTTGTCCAATGATACAAAGGTGCATTTCTGAGACATTAGGAAACAGGCCCAGCGATGGATTGGCGCCCTGTCCTGGGTCTGTCTGCCCAGCGCCCGAGACGTTCTCCCTTGGATGGGCATGGGGAATCCCACCGCGACCCTAATAGAGGATAAAGCGGGAGATAATGAATGAATTATGAAACAGACATTAAAGTTGGAAGACAGAACCTGGCTCACAAACTTTGTCCTAGTTTACCCTAAAAGTGTGCTCATGGCTCTATGCAGGCTAGGTTCTTTAACAGCGATGTCATGCCTTTAAGAACTTAATGCCACTGTCATCCCAAAACAAAATGTTCTTACAAAGTTGGAAGCAAACCGTTGTCCAAAATGCATAACTGTGTGCTGATTTCACATTAAACCTGACACCTATGATCGAGATGCAATACTGAGCTTATCTTTCGCTAGAACAGAAACAGAAGGTAACCTTCGTCATTATGCCATTAACACAAGATAAAGAGATTATTAGCCATAATCAGAACGACGTCTTACACCCAGGAAACAGAGCAATTTAACCACATTTCCTACCTTTTACAAGTAATGGAATCAGCAATGCCTGCACTTTGACACTATATTTTAGCTTCATATTTTTTTTTTTACCTCTACTGACACCTATTTTTACACAAGGATTAATTTTACCACTGAAGAGCCACCGAATGGACTTTCTGCAGACACACTTAACTATTCTATTAAAATTCCCATTCAGCGGCAACATAATGTCCGACAATGAATAATTGGCCATGTAAATCACCATTTCTCAGTCTTATAAGAAGGAACGTCTTTGTGAGGGTGTGAGGGTATTTTCCCTTGTGTGAGCACAAAGTTCTGCTGATGTGGGACATGAAAAGGTTATCTTTCCTGTTCTCTTACAGTGATATGCGCTGGAACAAAGGGACTATCCTGAAGGCCTCGGTGGAGTACATTAAGTGGCTGCAGAAAGAGCAGCAGCACACGCGAGAGCTGGAGAGCCGCCAGAAGAAGCTGGAACAGGCCAACAGAAAGCTGCTGCTCAGGATTCAGGTATGGAGAGTAAAGCTAATGAAGTTAAAACAAATAGGCAGTTTTCATAGTCCTACTAATCTCCAAACGATGGCCCAGCCCTGCAAACATCACGTCCCTTTCGCACAGTGAGTGCATTTTAGTGACACATCTTTGCCCCCAAAAGTTAAAATCAGATCCCTGGGGTTTAATAAAGATCAGTGACTTAACTCCAAATGCAAAACACGACCTCGTGGATTAGATTTGCTGAAGTGAAGACTACAGAACATAAAATTCACTGTTTATAAAATAAAACAGATATATCAGATTACACTTTCAACCTGATGACGTAGACTAACAACCGAAAACCTCCAATCTGAATGATTATCAATGAATAATACACTATATGGACAAATGTACTGCAATACAACTCTTACTTACTCTTATTCGGGTGTTTTATTCAGATCCATTGCTGCAGCTGTCTGTCAGAATAGTATACATCACAGAGGTGACAGCATCTGTTGAGAAAGCAGCATAAAATGAGTTAAATATGTAAAGTTTATGTTTTTGGAGTGTTTAGACATTTTTGGTTGATTCTGTATTAATTTTAAGCACCGAGACATGCATTGCGGATGAGCTGCACGCTTTTAAATTCATGGAAACAGTATCACCTCATTGAGGAAGCAGCAGAAATATTACAAAAGTCCTTTCCATCCCAGAAAGACATTGTAATTAGGCTTCAGACCAATTATTTTTAGCAAGCAGCCACCAATAAGGTAGAGACAAAGTGTTGTAACAGTCAGTCAACATTAAAGTGCAATTTTTACGTCATGGTCGGTCATTTTGGAAGTTCAGTTGTGATTTGGACAATTGTGTTTAACAGGAGCTGGAGATTCAGGCTCGTGCTCACGGTCTGCCCAATGCTCTCGGATCAGTGGAACTCGCTTCACATCTTGCCAAACAGCAGCAGCAGCAGCAGACAGTTCCAACTCCTTCCGGAGCCCAGATGGCTCTCTATCCACAGGAGGAGCTCAGTGGCCCTGAATACTTGCAAAGGAACTCCATGCCTGTAATCCACACCTCAGCGGGAGGGAACTGTAGCTCCTCTGCTGAGCAGCCCAACGTCACCTCAACCACCTTCTCAGATCCTCTCTCGCACTTCACGGACTTCTTCAGTGCTACACTGAAAGAGGAACAGCGGCTGGATGAGCTGCTCATGGAGGAAGCGCTCTCTCCATTTGGGGCTGACCCGTTACTCTCATCCGCCTCACCCAACGCCTCGAAGGGGAGCAGCCGCCGGAGCAGTTTCAGCACAGATGATGGTGAGGATCTCTGACCACGCATCTGCAACCCTGCTGAGCAAGGTGCCTGTACAGAAGACGCTGCAAACCCGAAGATCCTGCTTTGTCTCGCTGACTGTTGATGGAGCATTAAAAAACTGACCCTGTTCCTTTACTCTCATGCAGACTGATGGACCGACATTAACGTTTGTGCTCATATGGAGAACGGAAACTGTACATTTATGAACTGGGGATGTTAATACGGACACGTGAAGCGAAATAATGAGCAGCTTTTGCCTTGTTCACCAGTTTGCTGTGTAACCATGTAAAGAGAAAGCAATGCAAATGTATATTATTAGTACTAAAACTAACACACCTTTTTATATCTTGGTTTATAAACCGATCTATTTTTAAAGAAAGATATTGGTTAATGTATTTATATACCTAATCTCTGTATAGGTGCAAATTCTCGGCTAATCCATCAGTATGTTTTATAACTTTGGGGGTGGGGAAATATATTAAACCCCTTTTTACAAAAGAAAAAAAAATAATCAAGCTTGGTTTTCTTTCACGTCTGTTTTCTTTACTTAGCATCAACAATCTAGGTTATTATTATTTTTTATGTGAAAGATGATTCTAAACATATTTGAAACATATGCCTTTGCACACACAGAACCCTGATTGTGGGTCATAGATCCTCCAAAGCGCTGCAAGACTGATGAGGTCCTGGCCTATCTGAGGATCTGCCAGCCGAGAGGTTTAATGTTTAAGTGACATCCTGATGAGGATGACTCGCAGCTGAAGGCTACTAATGACACATGAAATACCCCTAATTATGCTCAAGCTGAACAGCCTTTGAAATGCTCACTCCTGCAACACAGAATTCGGAATTGATGAGGAGGTTATTGAGTCAAATAACCACATGACTCCATCACAGGAACACCATGCTGCTCAATATTCCTCTCAGCCGTGCGCTGTGGGTTTGCTTAAAGTCTTACATCGGACATATTTCAGCTAATATGATCAAAAGTTTATCTGAATAAAAGCTCATGGGATGAACAAATTAAAAAAAAAATCTAATTAATGCATTAATAATACAACAAAAACACCAAGGAGAGAAACATGTCAATGACCGTTAGCGCGGACGCATACTCATCAAAGACAGGACGGATCGATTTTTCAAAGTCATTAGATTGTAAGTCTATTTATAATAAAGTTAGAAAGTTGTCATATGCTTGAAGATTATCAAGATTTTACTTTTAATTAACAGCGTTTCAGGTTTTTCATTTTAACCTGTAGATCCCAACAGAGTTTTATTAAATTCTGAGCTACAGATTTGTCAGAGTACAGTTGTTCAAAATATGGGGTCATATATTTTATGTTCTGTACTATGACTTTGTTGAAAAAAGACAACGTAGTATAAATAATAATAATACAAATAATAATAAAAATGCAGCACAGTGGCATGCTGTTTAGCACGTCACGTCTGTCTCTCTGCACTGAGGATTTATGTTGGAAACCTGATCTGGTTGGCATTATCATGTTCTCCCCGTGTCCGTGTGGCTTTCCTCCGGGCTCTCCGGTTTCCTCCCACAGTCCAAATGGATTCAACAAGGTGAACTGGCTGCTCTAAATTGCCTCTATATAGTATGTGTCTGTGAGAGTGAGTGTATCCATGGATTGCCACCCTATCATGGGTGTATCTTCCCAGCCTTCAAAATGTCCTCCCCTGGATGGGCATAGGGAACAACCCCCCCCAACCCCCTGCCACCTTCCTACATCCCTAGGATCAAGCAGAAGATAATATTTGATGAAACAATAATAATAATAATAGGAACATGTTAATGAACAGTAACATATGATTACTTCTGGCTATGCTCTTAGTGCACTGAAAAGAATTAATATATAAATCAAAGTAAATAAAAATAAATATTTAACATATTACTGTCGTACTTGTTTTTAATAAATACATTACAAATGAATTATTAATTTTGTAAACTTCTTTAGAAGCCACTTGTAAATGATTTGAGCTTAATGATGCTATAACTTTATTTCATTTAATAAAGCTTATATTTGAAAGATATCACCATTTGTTTTTGATGCAACGCATTAAGTTGTAAAGTGTAAAATAAAAAGAACAGATTACACAAATATATTTTCAAAAATTCATAAACTTCTGTTTAGAGTTGTTAATTCACATACTTCTCAGTCTCATTTCAAAAGATATCATTAGCACAGACTCATGCAGAAATCCAGATGTGGACGTCCCGAATAATAAAGACCCAGCTGTATCTCAGACAAACCAGCATTACATGAGCTACATATGTATATTGTAATATGATCCAATTTTTATGAGGCAAGTTTCATCAGATTTGCCTCCAGTGCAACAGCAGACACTTACTGCATTGAAAAGGGATTTTTAAAAATAGTTTTACGATATTACAATTACGATATTCTTCTGTTAACCAATGTGTGATGTAAACATGTGTCTGAAAACACTGTAGACGCACTTTCTCTGCGTCTAAATAACATTTTGCAGAGTTTTATCCTTGTGTGCACCATCAAATGTATATTAGCTGTTTTTTCTGTCACTACCCTGTTTCACCAGTAGATGGTGATAATACACTATGTCCAGCTGAACTGCAACTTTATTTTCGTGATATGGTGACTATAGAACACAACTAATTATCTTTACACTCAAATGCATGTGGAACACCCTTATGCCTCTTAACCCTCCTGTGTTTTTCATGGATTCTTGCCACTCACCATTATAGTGTGCTGTAAAAAACATATATAGTGCAATTAATAGTGTTTATTTTTTGACTAGCTACCTAGCTTATTAGGAACCTAACCTATTCACATTGTTCAGTCATGCAATCATTTAGAGCCATTTATTTAAAAAGTATCAGAGAACATCATCATTATTTATTAAAAAACAAAAAAAGGTGATTTGAGAACCTTGTAACCAGGTTCCGTTGTAATTCAGCCTTCAGCGCAAAGCTGAATTAAACGAATGCTCAGGTTTATAAACCCTCACATATATTACCGCTGTCTGTGTTAAAGCTTTTATTAAAGTTACTGCTTGTAAAAGTTCAGACCAGTAAGGCTGTGTCAGCGAAAAAGCCACTATTAAGTGAAGTATCCTCAGTAAGTGCAGGAGAACCAACGCACAGCACTGGCAACCTGATGTACCAAGAGGAACTTTAAAAATGACTTATATTTAGTCCATCAGTATGTATGCATATAAAGAATCACATCGGTCATCTTCCCCCTAAATTTATCAGATTTATCACTCTTTCCCATGAGCCGGTCCTCCTGTGCATTTGAATGCCTGCATAATTGATAACTAAACACATATTTGTATGATTGTTTTTAATGGAAGGCTTAGTGCATTCCGCTTTGATGCACTTACCACGAAAACAACTAATAATTTATAATGCGTGAGTACACCAGTAAATTCCCAGTCCACATATTTAACCACTTCTCTTAAATGATTTGAAAGCTTTATGTGCTGGATAGCGAGGTTAATTGCTGAATGGATCCTCAGCGTGGGTCATGACCCAGGATGAGCCCTAGTGCCTGGCCTCCAGGTCTCTTTCTGTTATAACCAGTTATGACAACATCTTCTGGGGGTCCTAATCTATACTGTGTTTATGGTGACCGCACCCCAACAGTACTTTACCGACTCCCACGTCACTGGCCGGCAAACGGCATATTAAAAATGGAATACAAAGAGATGAAAACGCTCCAGCTGGGCGCAGTGCTATAAAACCCACCAATGCGATTTCCAGACAGACTGTTTGAATTGAACCAGATGCCAAAAAACATAACTTCAAACAAATTGACTTCCAATTATTTGAGTGCATACTTCCAGATGTGCTACAGATGGAGGTGGGGTAAGGCTGGGGTGAAGGGGAGGGGGATGAAGGTGTTTTAGGCTGCGCTGTATTGCGTTCAACAATAAAGCCAGGGCTGAGGTGATTGTGTTTTAAATCATCCAGAGTAGGACAGGAAGTGAAAGGACAAATATGGCTAAGGAGATGAGAGGGTGCCATTAGGCACAAAATGAAGCCACTATGCTTCGCATGTGCTCGCTCACACATACACACATACACACACACACACACACACACAGCACAGTCAGGCAGGGTGCAGGGGGTATGGGGGGGGGGGAACAGCATGCCATCTTCTAGCCAGGAGCTTACTTTAATGATAATTCAGAAGTGATCTTCAGCAAAACCTTCATCCTAGAATTGAAATCAAAGGCAGAGGACCCTCACAGCTCCGGGTCTGCCGTGCACATGCATGAATGCATATTCATTTAAGGCTACTTCTGCATTTGCATGCCGGGGTTAAATGGACATAGACTTCAGAAGGTCCATCATTTATACATCTAGAAGTCATTCGTACTGTATTCCTGATCAGGTTATAACTAGTCGGAGCAAACAGAACTAATTATTGTACAGTTTAACTGTAATTATTATTTGAATATGTGCAGCATTATTTATTCAGTTTCAGAGTAAGCAGTAAATAAAGTACAATGAAGTAAATGGAATAAAATAATTGGTATTTCTATTAATGCAGCTATTCAGTAATAACTAAAACAACTGCAATTACCACCACAAAAAAAAAAAAAAAAAAAAACTACTACTAAGAAAAATAATAACAGTAATAATAATAATACAAATAATATATTATATTATTATTCTTATAGTTTTTACAACAAAGTTTTACATAAATCATTGTTTTGTATTAATAACTAAATACACACAGAAACAGCTAATTATTAACAAATGAACACGAATTAATTATAATCATTCAAATAATAAAAAATTAGAGCAAATAATACAATTATTACTATAATAGTCAAAATTAATTTTCATTATTAAGACTACTTCTGCATTATATTTTTCCATATTCAAATTATAATAGAATGTGTATATTATTACATTATTTAATGGAATGACAATAAAAAACCTGCTCAATACACTAAATATTGAATCTCGGTTATATATTTGGTTCAGTAAAACTCTACCTGTCTACACTGCAAAATAATCTCACTTACAAATAACTAAAGCACACAAATAAAGCCATTACTGACCGACTGTTCAGTTCTGGAGACCTTTGCCTTGTTGGGGTATGATAGCTCTACTTTTAGTGCCATGTGCAAAGGGTTAGGTGCTTATCTCATTAAAGGCTGTAAGTGGGGGTCTGCAGGGGGCTTTTGGAGCCTCGCTGTCCCAATGGGGCTCTGGTCCAGCACAGCTAACAGGCCCATTAAACTGCTTTCGTCCCCATTTGATCCGCAAGGCCAGCACTCCAATTCCCTTAGTCTTCCTATCTGTCTGTGCCTCTGGATTCAAATCGAGAGCAGCGGTAGATCGTGCTCTGAGGCCTCGCTCTTTAATTCAACACCCTACGTGGGAATATGCTAATCCGTGGCCAGTCTGTCGCTCTGCTGTAACCTCTGCTAATCTGAGTGACCTTGGAAGGGTGGTGGACGGAACCTACGATTGATTTGTAATTCAAAATGAGAGTGGCAGGGTTCGAGCTACGGAGCAGCAGAACGGAGCGCGAGAAGTCCGTCAAATAAAATAAACTATGATGTAAGTTTCATTCAGAAGTGTGTTTTGTGTGTGTGCATGTGTGTTGGTACATATATATACTGTATATATATTTGTGCATGTGTGTGAGGCTGTTTAAATGTGGCTTATGGTCATTCGCTGTTTATCTCAGAATATAATTGTAAGTGTACAGGCTAGTGTGTCAGGTTTGGAACGCTCGTTAGCACTCAGAGATAATTGGCGCCGTGTGGCTCGGCCCATTTGACCATGGCTCTGTGCATTATTCATCTGACAGCAGGCTGCTACCAGGCCCTTTAGAGATGGACTCATTCATTATTTATGGGTAATTGTTTATTAAATGCAGAGCCTTGACCCTATTATGCCTATTACAGACTGCAGAGTACAGGCGCGCAATTTTACCATATTCTAAAGATCTATGGCCACACGGGGACTGCCAGGGTGACACGGAGAGATAGAGGGATGGAGAAAAGATGGTGATGGAGAGAATGATGATGAGAGACGAAGACTGCTAACAGGTGAGGATACACACGAAGGGATTCATAAGTACCGGGTCAAAGGGGACAATGTAATATTTATGATTTTATGAATTAAACAGGATTAAAAACTGCAATAGGAGAATAAAGGTGCTGCACTTTTTTACAGTTCTGCTGTTCGTGTTAAAGGTAGGGATCTTCAAAAGGTAACTGGATTCAGACACGAGGTGTAAAAACTGATTAAATGAATACAATGCGGAGCCAACAGTGTTTTAAAACCCGCCTGGCACTTGGGCTACATTCAGTTCACAATTCCTGAGAGAATTGATTAAAAGAGAGCCAAACTCTTGAAATTCCAATTACACCAGTATGGCAAGTGGGCAATTGGAGCATCGTTAGTGAAGGAGTGGAAGCTCAAACATGACAGCTGGAGTAGTTCAAGGTAGGTTTAAAGCACTGAACGGGATGAAAGGTCATTTCTCTTTCCCAGTATGGTCAGGAGGTAGACACCACTAGATGACAGTGTTGGAGCAGAATTAGGGTTATGGGGTAATCTGCTCTAAAAACATTACACTTGAAAATTCAAACCAAAAATGTGGATGATTAACCAAAGCTATCAACACAACACCTATAGCTCTTACAGTCAAAAGAAAAAAACAAAGTCCATGTTAAAAATACTACGTGGTTAACCATGTGGTTTTACATGTTCATAAATAAATGAATACAAAATCAAAAACAGTTCAGTAATGCAAGTACTCTACGAATATCATATTTCATTATTATGTGGATTTTATATACAAATATTTGGATATGTTTTGTAATGATTTCCTTAGTGACAGTAAGTATATAGATTTTTTAAGATAATATTTTTCTGCAAAGCTTAATGCACCATGTCTTTTTTATTAAAATTCAATGATTTTAAAATGGACCACATTTCTCAGCTCCACCCTATTTTAAATTCAGTAAATAAATAATAGCCGTATTAAAAAGAGCATTCCATGGTTCCGAATAATATGTGATTTTTTTTAACGTAGTAAAATAACACAGAACTTTACCTTAAACATTTACATATTCATTTACTTTCTAAGCCGTTTATCCTAATTAGGGCTGAGGGGGTGTGCTAGAGCTTAATCAAGCAAGTCACTGGGTGAAAGGCAGAAACACACCCAGGGCAGGTTTTTATTCCCCTGCAGGACAGGGACAAACACATTCACACACATATTCAAACCTATCCATACACACACATACGTACTGTACGCTGTCTATGACAGAATCATTCAACTACAGCGAACTCATTACAACCTTGAATCAGTGGTCGGGAAGCAGCATGTGGACCTTAAAAAAGGCCAAATGCAAGTATGGGATTGGTTTCGGTGCTTTCGGGAGACTGTAGTGTTACAGTTTCTTTAAGCTGCAGGAATAATTTGGCCTGACATCCATGCACATTTAAGACATTCACATGCTGCAGGACGTGAGAGGCTCATCTTCTGTGCCATATTTGGTAACAAAGGCAGTAATGTTGTGGGAGGAATTAGGAGCAGTGGATCGTTTCATTACCTTTCTGCTACTGAAGCTGATTAATCTGAAGTGTGAGGTAGAGGGCTCGAGAGTGGGTGTGCAACTAATGACACTTTCCTGAAGAGCTTTCCAGCTCACAAACACAGCCAAGATTTGGGCTTGTTAACGGACAATTAATTAGTCCTGTAATTATGAGGAAGATGGTGCAATTAAAACCATCCCAGATTAATTAAATCACAGAAAACAAATGGAAGAAAATATTACCTTTTTATAAAGACAAAAAAAAATAACAAAAGAATTTGGGCTAGAACACTGATCTGTATGTTTCATTTGATAATTAACTTTAACATATTATTAAAAGCTGTATGAGCTGTTATTAAATTTGTACTAACATTATTATTTCAAATTAATATAATTAGTATTAGTAATTAGTACATAAGACTTATCTTTTTAGGAGGACATATGTACAATAAAGTCTATCACATTTTATTAGTAATATTAGACTGTAATCTTTTTTATTCTATCATTATTTTTATACCATGAGCTCTTTGAGATTTGCTACAAATAAAAATGTATTATAAATCCAATGTATTAGTATTATATTAATTATTATTATGAATCATGCTTTTAATTTATAAATGTATTTGTAATTATCTTGTATTACACCAACAACAGCAACAACAACAATAATAATAAAAATAAATAATAATAATAATAATAATAATTATTATTATTATTATTATATTTTTATAAAGGAAATTATGCACAATATTTCTTTTAGGATTTTCACATTTTTAGTGGCAGCACCTCAACCTCAGCAACAGACTGTTGATCCATTAATTCTATTAACTGTTTAATATCTAAACCTCTCTTATTTATTATAATACATACATATCCAGTGTAAACTCAGAATCAGTGTTTATCTCTGGTGTGATCCAACATTGAGCAGAAAAAAATCCTTTTACCCAAGTACTTTTAAACGGAACAACAGGTTATGGCTTATCTCAGACTTTCTAGACTGCGTTTAAGAAGCTGAAGGGGCAGCAGAGCAAATCAGAGACAAATACTAGCTTGTTAAAGAGATAGAGGTGGAGCTCACATACACACTAATGCAAATGCTGCCTCGTTACGTGCTGCGAATGGCAACATCATGAGAATAAAACAAAGAATAAAGCATTTGCTTTCCCCTCACTTATCGCATGAAGGGATTTTTCATGTTTGGTTAGAGCTGTCATATTTAAAGCGCCGTGTGCTAATGTGTGTAATCTGCTTTGCAACACATCAATTATGATGGATCTTCCACCAGCGCCATGTTTTTATTGCATTCCTCATGGTAATCACTCTTCACTAGTTTAGTAAATAATGTTCTGCATCACAGCAGATGGCTAAGCCACGGTTTGAAGCCGTCTTGCTGAACAAGGGGTAAATGGAATAGACAGTGTGTGTGTGTGTGTCTTTTTTGTTGTTGGCTGTTGATGTACTACATTTAAATATGTATAATTTTAGTATTACATAATATATTGTCAGATTCCATTACTTTCCTACAAATCATTTGAGAGAATGCATGTTTCAGATTGTTATAAAATATTCTACATTTATTTATTAATTTGTAAATTATTTTTTATATTTTTTGATTGCATATTAGAAATTTTACTGTTTGTCTGTTTTCTATTGAGTCCACAGCGGAGAAGTGATAACTGTAGAACTTATATCAGATTCTTACTACACAACTAAATCATGGTTGGTCAGCATCACATCTGAAGAATGTCCCAGATTCTCTACACACATTAGATCTTGGTTTATGTGTCCGGTCACAGAGATCAACCAGCTGCTTTGAGAAGGCGATACTTTAGACGGGTCTTAGTAAACTAGAACGTTGAAATCAAAGAGTGTCCATCTATAATATCTCATCTCATTATCATCCACTTAATCCTATATTAGGGACTAGGTTCACTAGGTTATATTGTGTGATCACAGAGGCGGACCGTTATGCCACTGTGCCGTCCAAGACTAATATCTTTCTCTTTTAATATGAAATAGTATTAAAACAAACAGAGCAAGTCATTTCAAATGGAACAAGCTCTTCAAACCGCCCTGGGGACAATGTACCATTTTAATAAGCAGACATAAAGTTATCAAACAAGACTTTCAAATGTAGAAGCATCAAAGTCTGTCAAATCCAAATGAAAACATCTGGCTGCGGAATTAACTGCCAAACTGCACATAAGCACAACACCTGTTGTTCAAAGATTTGTGAATCTGAAGTTTGGATACTTTTTGCTGAGCGCACTGATACAAAAATACAATTATCAGACTCTTTAGTCTCCTTGACACCAAAACATTAAATTAGCACAAGCCATCACTGGGCACCCTCACTCACACACTATGTAGGGGCAATTTAGAGCAGTCAAATTACCCTGAAACCATGTTTTTTGACTGTGTGAGGAGACCGGAGAACCAAAGGGAAACCCATGCTGACACAGGGAGAACATAAAAACATCCTACCCTATACCTGTGTGCTCTGTTTCAAATAAAGCAACCTCAGGAAGGTCTTATTAAATCACCTCGAGCACTGGGTCTGAATTTCTTTTCCAGTTTACAATGCAGATTATGTCATAATCTGATTGACATTCCAGATTTCCTACGTTGTATGATAATATTGATGCAATTACTTCTGACCACTGTGTAAAACTAGGGTTTGGCATTGACCCCCTGTCCTAGATCTAACCTACAGACCCAAGCAGTAATGAACCTGATCATGTGAGAGTTTTCACACAGAGCAACCTGCACTCATGTGGGAATCAGATCAGTTTAGATGGTTATGCTGCACCAGACAAACAGAACACGGACTACAGTAAATTACTTACAGACACAAAAATTAATCAGACAGTAAGGACAGGCTGAAACAGACCTTGCATTGTGGGTGATCATAAACCTGACACAGATATGTCTTTAGAAGTCAGCAGCTGACATTCAGAAAAGAGCACAGATTTATTAAAGACCGTTTAGAATTTGAAGTTAATATATAAAATTATCCAAGCCAAATTTTACCTCATTTTCTAAAGTGTAGCATTTAAGGCAAAGCTCTGTGTCACAATCAGATGGTTCACCTCATTGAACTGCTTATCTGTTAATAGAGATGTCATACTCGTGTCAATCTCACTCCAATTCTGTTTTGCCAGATGGAGTCTTTATACTCATTGGTGTTCAGATTAAAAGCAGCTGTTGGGGTCCCTGACCAGTTTAGTCTATGAAACAAACCAGCACAAACAAATACATCTGCAATCTAACTACAATACTGCAACATCTGTCAGCCATTAGTTCAATAGAAAGACAGTGAGACGGTAATAAAATGGGACTGGGATTCACTAACAGAAACCACATTTCAAGAGAAGCTGGGACACTTCATAAAAAGGGGGGAAATCATCTAAACATTAATTAACAAAAGAAATAAATAAAAAAAGATTTTTTAAATGAAAAACTTAATGCTAATGCTCTAAAACTCTCACGATTAGCAGTTTTAATTGTGGGGAGCTTCAGACTGCATGGCCCAAGGGTGAAACAAACAGCACCTGTGATGTCATGAGAGTACATCAATATCCCAGGTATGGACAATTTGTATATATGGAATGGTTTTATTGATTTTAGGGATTATATTAGTTTTTTTGATAAGACAGGTTGCCATCAAGATGTGTCTATTTGAGCAGGACATCACTGGGCCTCCTTCTGTATGAGTTAAAACACTGTGGTTTTAAGGACAGTGTGTGCTTGATACAATCCAGATCTGTTTCTATTGAAAATGTATAGTGCACTTATTATTTTTATTATTATTTTATAATAATATTGTCCAAACTTTTCTGGAAATTTGCTTTGTAACATAAAACAGTTCAATATTAAAAAGCCAGGAGCTGAATGCCATGTTAAAATTAAAGACGCCACAGTGGACACAACACTTGTTTACACTGTTAATTAATCCTCATCCTTTCACGATCACTTCAGTGCTGCATAAATAGATTGATCGTGTATCATGTATCATGTAACCAAATCCTACACCCCTGGCTAACAAACCTCTTGTATTAAAAACTAAAACATGATCATCCCTTATATTTTATGATGCAACTGCCCTGGCTTTTCCAAGTTTATTACTATTTTCACCCTCTTGCAATGAAAATGTGACCAGGCTACAGAGCGAATTTAATTTATCTGAAGGTTTCTAACACAGCCCGTCTATGTAGAGAGACATAATAATCCAAATCTAAATCGAGCATGTAATATTTAAACTGCCATTGTATTTTAGGAAACTCCAGCATTCTGTGAAAAGAGCCGATTGCCCTGTACCTGAAAAAAATGACCTCTCATAATGACCTCACACTGGAGAGAGCACAGATTAAAAGCACAACAGTAAGCCTTGTTTTCAGATCAGAGCAAACATACTGCTGTTTTACTTCTGTCTATTCTTCAATCTGCACTAGCCATAAAAAAGCTGCTGCTTGTATTAAACTATATGTAAATATTGCGTGACAGTGGAAACACGAACATTCTTCACATAATGCTGTGTGGTTCATATAACACATCATATAGGGGCAAAATTATGCCTTGTACTCAAATAATATGCATCCACGGCTGCGGCAGTGATTAAGTTTTGAACTTGTAGCTAGAATTACAGTAATGTTTCATTGAACTTTACAAACAAAATTTACAAACGTATTAATGGATTATATACATGAGGTATGTTGAATAATAAGTCAATGTATCTGTATACGTATAAAATGTAGCTGTATGGTGACTGTATGAGTAGATCTTACTGATTAGCTTGGAGTTTATGATTATTTGTGCACAGTATAAAATATCAAGTGGGAATAAATAAAGCAGATGCTTAAACCAGACAGCTGAATCAAAAAGACAAAGTAAAACCTGATACGGCTTTTATTTTACCTCCATTCAGTGCATCGAACAACTGATGAAAAATCACACGGGATAAAAAATTCCAGCTCGTCAAACTGAAAATGTACTTGTCACCGATGCACTTCCAAAGATAGTAAATTGTTAAACGGCAAGGAAAAGCTTTTGTGGTGATGGCTGAGATGAGAAATGTGCGCACATTAGTAACTAGATCATTTAATACACAGTCTATTGCATATCGTCCTCTGCTTGAAAAGATTCATCTTGTGCCAAAGTAACAAAGCAGCCACCGCCACACACACACACACACACACACACACACACACACACACACACACACACACACACACAGACACTTGCACATTTGCATGCATGCACTCAAGCCTCAGATATCATTAAACATACATACCTTTGCAAAAATTTTATATATATTTCAATAATTAACATATTTGTATAACAAACCTCAAATACACCAACCAGAAACTGAAATCAAAATTTTAAGGGGTCATATCCGGTGATTTCTGAGCCACAGAACACACACATTTCTCTCAAATTTTAATTGCATCTTACTTTGCATAGTGTAAAGTGTAACTTTAATAAGAAAACCAACTTCAGAACTTTATGTCGTTCAGAACTTTAATTCAATATCCATAATCTAAATTTAAAAACTAAATTTACATTTTTTAAAAGTCTTTTTTAAGACTGATGAAGTCACATGACTTCAATGTAAATGTTTAGATTTAGTCATTTAGGCCTGATAGCATGGCTCATATTTAAAGGTTAAAGGTTAATTTTGGTGAAGCCAAATAAATACCGCTGAATGACGTCTAGTAACAGTAAAGACCTTACCCAACAAAAAAAAAGCATATTCTTTTTTTCCTAAATAAAACAATAATCATTTTAAATGTATTTTCCAGCTTTACAGAATAATACAATACATACTGATACAGTTTATTATATCACGCTGGTGGAGGGAATGCGGCAGCCATGCAAATCGGTATATAGATTAGGTTGACAAATGTTTTTGATTGCATCATATACAGTGTAAACACATTTTTAACAGGACTAGTAACAGAGTACATAATTTCTTCTACAACATAATCACATTGATTTAATTTTTTCAATTTGCAGTCTGTGTTTTACAAATGAATTAAATGATCAGTGTGCTTCTGAATTGTTACTATCTTTAGTTAATCTTGACATGATAACATGGTATCATGATAACCTGGTAGCCCTCATGCAGGTCTGATATTTTTCTTCAGCACAATGAAAAGTTTGGATTAAATCTATTTAAACATTTAATTTAAAAGTTGATGAAGATATTTCTTATCTAAGCTTTAATCTAGACTCATCCAGCTGTGTCAGGCTTTAGTTGGTGAAATAGCATTAAACTCTTTTTCATTTGATCCTGAGGTTTAATGATGAAATATAATTATTTAAAGATTGTACTTATGCATAATATATATTATATGTATAATATATTAGAATGTACAGAAGTTTAACAATCCAGTCACATGGCTGGTGAAATTGCAGTTTATAATGAAATAAAATACATGTATTTTTGATTTACATGTTTACATTATTTTAGGGACGGCACAGCGGTTGATGTAATTATTATCTAAGTTTATGAAAATGATTTTCATATAGAAACACCAGTGGATAAAACAATGCTTAAGATTTTTCATGTTCTAAAGTTCTGCATCGGTCACTTGTCTAAAAGCTACAACAGACAAGTTCCAATTTAATTATTTACTATGCCTCCTCAGACACTAAATGTTATCGTTTTAATGATATTTTAAATTTAAACTTCAAAATATTAGTATTAATGGAAAAATATATGTCTGTCTGGTTGTATAACATTTCAGTTCAGTGCTGGTGATAAATCTTATTAATCCAAAAGCATCTAAACTGATCCAGGGACAGTGATCCAATGGGGATCTAACGAGCTGTAGCTGTAAGCTGAGCTTTTAAAGACATTTCTCTCCTACATGAAAGGAAGTCCATGCTACCCAAAACATGCTTATGAAAAAATCTCTATACAAATGTTTGTCACAGACAGATGATGGGTGAATAAGTGAGTGAGCGAGCGAGAGAGAGAGAGACTATGTGTATTATCTTCTAAAACTAGTGGCTGGTTGAAGGTCACTAAGACATTGAAGCAATCACCCTAATGAAAACAAACGAGCGAGAAGGAGGCGGCTCAGCCTTTGCCTATTCAAACACAACCGGGACAAACAGATTCAGAACGACTGTGTGGGTTCAGATAGTCTGATCCATTCTTTCTGGCCACTTGTGAGGATTTAAAGATATGTAAAGGATAAGAAGCTGTAAGAAACTTTAGCCAAAGTACATTGGTGCTGAAATTTAACTGCAGATTTGGTCATTGTAGCAATTATTACAAAGATTATTGACTGATGTTCAAAGGAAAATAAAAAAGCTGATTTTTAAAGTTTTTTTTTCTTCTCTTTTTTGTGTTTATATTATAATGAAAGTAAGAACACAAACGCATAAGTGAAAGTTTTATTAGTAGTTTTAATACTATTACTTTTTTTTATTTGTTTGCTTGTTTCTTATATTATACTAGATGTCTGGTAAACACATTACCAAGAAGAAAAATAAGTTTAAAACTATATGAATATTTATCTCATTTCATCTCATTATCCTCCACTCCGGGGTGGTGGAGGGGGGGGGTGTATCAGGTGCTGGGCAGATACACCCAGGACAGGGTGTCAATACATCTCTGCGCACTCACTCACATATAGGGACAATCCGTTTTTTGGACTGTGGGGGGGAACCAGAGAACTAAGAAAAAAACACCACATAAAAACAGGGAGGAAATTCTAACGTCACAATGCTATGCCAACGTACCACGCCCTGAAAGTTTAATAATAAATGAAGAATCTATACAGTTGCCTAATAGCTGAACTGTAAGGAATATTTACAAAATTCTGAAGGTTATGGGTTTAAATCCCAGGACCACTGACATTACCACTGTGGGTCCTTGAACAAGACCTTTAACCTTCATAGATCCAGAGCTACTGCATCAGGGGTGTTCTCTCCTTAACCAAGTTGAGATAAGTGTATGTCACTTTTGGATAGTGACCAAAAATAAAAAAAAGCATTTCTTAATCTGTGAATCTAATTAAATAATTAATTATTCAATATATAGTATTCAAATATTAAACAATGGTTGTTTAAAACTAGTTTATAAACAATAATAAGCAATGCTTTATTTTACCGCAGTAAGATTCAAATGTAAGACTCCAGTCAGTATGAAGTTCATTTGCACAGTGGGATTCAAACAAAGAATCAGGTCATATCTGTTGTTACTTTGTAAATGTTTCACAGAGACTCTATTCCATTTTTGCAATCAGCTTGAGACAGAGTGATAAAGACTTGATTAGGAAATGGTGAGCAAATCGCTAGAAATAGAAAAAGCATGGTGTGACTGTGAAGCCTACTGATGCAACACTGCAACCAGTCAGGGTAATTTCAAGTTTCATCTCACAAAACATGCACACCATGTATCTTAATTGTCAGGCAGCAAAGGCCATGCAGTGCAGTGGTGGCGAGTGCCAGCACACAGACAGCCATAGTGAGCCAAAGTCTCTTCATTAGCATAGAGGCTAATTAATGAGCAGCTGTAACTCTGAGTGTAACATGAAGGCAGCAGATGTGCTTACTGGTGGGAGGTGTGTGAGTGTGTGTGTGAGTGTGTGTGTCAGTGTGTGTGTGTGTAGTAGGAAAAGAGAGGTGGGGGGGCTTCATGAGGAGATCATTGAGACATTAGCACTGATCAATACACTGAAGCCCAGTATTGCATATAAACCATCCCAATGGAGCGAATGCCTGAGGCAGGGTAGAGAGGCAGGAAACACGGGCTTTTCATGGAGTACACACACAACCATTACTCACACACAGAGCCATTAAACACTTGCTCACGAACACAGCATTCCCATTGACTGAGCTGCAGGTGAGCAATGGATTTTGACACACTGCCTCTCAGGACATCTTAATAAAGAAATTATTGTGTTGCAGGAGTATTTGGAGCTGTCATCATTCATTATTAATGCACTTTGAGTTGCTATAAATGCCATGAACTATGTGTGTACTATGCATCTCCAAAAGGCCTACAGCAGCTGACCGCCTACAATCATTTTGATTTTTTTGCACACGAATCCGCATTTACCCCAAAAGGGAACACGAACATAAGAGCTTCTAAACTGAATTTATCCCGATATCTGTCAATCTCAACCTGTGCAGACCTACCAGCTTCCTCTGAGGCATGTGATGCTATGACATTTTTTAATTTACTGGACAGAGCTACAAATTAAATAAGGGCACTAACGAGGAAAGTCACTATTTAGTAGGCATCATAAGGAAAAAATTACTGTTCTATTAAATGTTCTGTATCTCGCATTTAGAAACATCCACCCATCCACTATTTTCCACTTGACACACACTCACTTACACAGACACAAACACACTCTATATGGGGCAAATTGGAGAATTCAATTGACCTTGATCCATATTTTTGGACTGTGGGATTTTTGTGTGGGAGTGTTTTTTTTTTTCCAAAATAATGATTTTCATTTTTGTATGTGGCTACATGAGTGTCCATCTGCACTGCAATGGCTCTGTATACAGCATTTCAGAATAATAAGATGGTTTTATAGCCATAAAATGGTTATTTTTTTATGGGATTGATTCAAATGCACAGCCCATCACTGATATGTAGACATAATACCCATTTGAATAAAGTGAATAATGTGCATGATCATTGTGAGCTTTTAAGGTAAATAATAAAACAGTTGTTGTGACCGAGCCTCTCTCTGAGTCAGCAGTCTCAGTAAACAAGCAGTTGCACTGTGTATATTCCTTTAAGCAATGTGGCAGGTGTTCTTCCCCTCAGCGAGGGATTTCCTCCTGACTCTTATCCTACAGCATGCAGGGTACGAGCAGTAAACAGTCAGTACAGCTCCGACATCTCTGCAGTGGGGGGTTCGACACTTATCCCATCCTGAACGCTTTCACACAGACCTGTAATAGACCCTTCACAAGCCTGTTCTGTTTCGTGACTCTATTGCCTGCGTATGTGTATGTGTGTGTGTGTGTGTGTGTGTGTGTGTGTATGTGTGGCTGTTGACGTGAATTGCTTCAGTAGTGTAAGCTCTTGAGCAGTCTGCAGGGAGGATTGACTGTAATCGAGCTGAGCTGCCGTCCCTTAAGCTGAGAAGATGCAAGCCAGATTGCTCCAGGGCCTGTGTCATTCGGTGGGTCAGTGGCACATACATACATTTATACTCACTCACACACTCACACACTCACACACACACACACACACACACAATGCATCCAGATGTGCTTTTCCCCAGGAGCCCCCATTATGGTCTCATGATTTAATTTCTCTTGTAACATATATATATATATATATATATATATATATATATATATATATATATATATATATATATATATATATATATATATATATATATATATAAAGTTGTAAAGTCTAAAGTGTTTTTGTTCAGTGAATATCATTAATATGAACTCTGGAATGTGAGGAGGTGAAAGCCCACATGTTATTTGCAGACACTCCTTTACAGACTGTTAATTCAACAGATATTTTAATATAAAACCAACTTTTGCTTCTGCTCACTACTGACGTTACCGAACAAAATATCGATGTCAAATTTAATTAACAGACAGTTTAACTGGTTCACTTGCAAAGACTAACTATTGGATAAACAGGAGGAATCTGTGAGATGCTGAATTTCTCGATTTAAAACGGAACTTCTCTTTCTGGATGTAAACTCATATGATTAAATTAAATAATGTAGGAACTTATATTTAGTTAGATTCTGTACACCCAGAGCTCTAATCTGCTTTTGTTTATGGCCCTCTCATTATTTCATGTTGGGTGTTTCTCATTCTGGGTGGCTAGTGGTGATTCAAATCCCAATCTGGGAGGAGTTTCCATGTTCTTCCCGTGTCCGTATGGGTTTCTCTGGGTTCTCTGGTTTTCTTTCCCACAGGCCAAAAACATGGATTCAAGGTGAATTGGCTGCTCAAAGTATTCTGATTCTTAATTGTCTCTATGTGAATTACCCCATATGGTGTAAGTGTGTCTCTCTGTGTGAGTGTTTGTGCCCAGCGATAAATTGGCACCCTATACTGGGTAAATCTGCCCAGTGTCCTAAACATTCTTCCCTGGATTGGCATAGCAGAACCCTCCCCACGGTTTTTCCTAAAGTGATGTAGTGAGCAGCTCCACTACGCTGCACTAGAATACCAACAGAATTTAATAAATGAACACAACTTGTAGAGGTTTAAATGGAATATAATAATATAAAATGAGAAATCTGTGACAATGGGACTGAATAAAACTCCTAATGTCAGTTACTGAGTAGTGGGTGCCAATACTTCTATCTGTATATGCAAATTTCATATTTGAATTCCAGAATATAATGAAGTCTGACTCATAAACTGATATCCCCAATGCATTTCACTTAAAACCAAACAAACTCGGCTCACATATTTAAGAAAACATGTATAATTCTAACCTGTGCCTGAACGTTCCTGCCATATCAGTAATGTAAGCAACATTAGGTTGTGCTGAAGGACAAGGTATCAGTAAAAGAATTTAATGAGCCTCCTGAAAGGCTCGTTAGGAACCGCCACGCTACTTAGCATTCAACTGGGAGGTTACAATAAATTTTTCATGTTGATATGGGAATATTTGTGTGGATGCAGCAAATATTTCCCATGCTGTCGAAAACAAAAGGCTGAAAGGCCCAGCCTGTATGAAAGCGAGCCGAGAGGCATCTTTGAAGGTTCTCCTTCAAAGGCGGCACTGGCCTACATGGCGCGCCGGGGGATTTGTGTTATTAATTGAAGTTAATTTTCTGGGATATCAGTTTGCCAGGCACGTGGGGAAGATTGATGGCCCCTGCACATCTCCCCAGCGCTGGGAAATGACACTGTTCCTTCACAGACACACACTTTTATCATCTCAAATCAAATTATAAACAGGGGGCCAAGATCACGGCAACCTGGCTGGGGGAGATCCGCGCAAGATTAATTATGCTGGCTTGGCGACGACAGGATGGGAAAGGAAAAACAAAAATAGCAGAGAGGGCAAAGGAACAGGGATGTGTCAGTGTGTTTATGAGGGTGCCAGTCAGCGCAGGAGCTTCACTGCCACGAGGAAACGAGGAGCCACTCGGACGGTGGGTAATTAGTGCATGCTGGGGCTCGTCAAAGGCAACAAGGACATGGGTCTCTCCCTCGCTTGCTTTTCCTTTGCACCGTTTCTCACTCATTGTCTCTCAGCTTGTGATTGAGAGGGCTGCAGTGTGAACCCCGCATTTAATTAGAACACTTTGATACCCAGAGGAGAGCAGTGCCCTGGGGCATCCTAAACACTGACTGACACCCGGCAGCCCTGGCACTCAAATTAGAGATGCACCAAGCTGGGAGAGGCGCCTCCCCCGACGCACACTTACACATTCACACGCACATATCCCACACACGTCAAATTGGCATTCGGATTAAGCGCCGTGCCAAGGTGCCCTAAAGGATGGCAGGTGGAGAAGTCGAGTGTTAGCAAACTGATCGGTGCAAAACAAATTACAACAAAATTAAAGTTTAAAATTAGAAAACACAATTCCAAAAGCCGGTACAACGTTTCCAGATCAAACTTTTTCACGGGGTCAGTGTAAATGATCATAACGTTTCGGGTCCCAGGCGTGGCGACCACAATACCAAAAATCATGCGACCTGGAAAATAGATATAAAGTCTGAGAGAAGGAACGCAGAAGCACTCGTGACTTTTCCCAGGTCGTATCTAAAGGGGGCAGGAAGTTGGTTCCCTAGAGACAACTGTGGGCGAAACAATGACAGCGCCAATGGTTCCGCTTGCTACTTCTCATTTTTACTCCAGACAAATTTTACAGTTCACGTGTAATAGATGTATAATAATTATTGCCTTAATTGTTAGAGAGTACATTTTTGTTACCAAATAATAAAGTTACCAAATTGTGGTGCACCACAATAACGTTACTGTAACACAGTTAGCAATAAATTTGTGTAACACTACAAATTGTTTTATTTCTAGCCCTTTCGTTTGCTTTTGTTTTCATTGAACAAAACATTTTGTAGCGTCACTGTCTCTCTGTTATCGTCATTCCGCTGTCAACAGATTGTCTGACAATATCAGCAATCAGCACTTGCTGTGTAGGGAATCTGACTGGCTATTTATAAATGTTGTCTCAGCATTTGTAATTGAATTTTCAAATTTTCCAAATATTACTTTTTATTTATGTAATGTCGTACATAATGTTAACTTCTCAGCCATCGTAAATCTGGGATGCCCATTGCTATCAACATAAGCTGCAGTTGTTTTTGACCTGGCTTTAGTTTAAAATGAGTGAGGTGGCAGAGGAAAACAAGAATCGCTTGAGTTCCATGTCGAAGCCATGTTCAATATTAATGCCACAGCAACTGAATAAATGATGGCAATTGCAAAAGCTTTGCTGCATTATGCTAGTGTTTTTTTAATGCACCGGGACGAGACTGACACTGCAACATTTCCAGCTACTCCGCTCATGAGTGCAAACACTGCCCGTGAATTATGCATCTCCGCGCTTTGATCTTCACTTTGCCGTGTTTAGTAAACAAACCATTTTTCTTATGCTAGCAAGCTGTTACTGTGAATAATGGATATATAATTGAGTGTCACTTGCCAAAGGGACAGAAAGTGAATGTAATTTGTTGTATAATTCAAGCCGTCTTCTAAGTAGCTGTCAATCTGAACATACAACAGAAGCAAACAATACATAAAGATGGTACGTGAACCCGCCGCAGAGCCACACTGTGTTAATGCGTCGCAGCAAATCCTGCTTATATAACACAAGCTACAGAATGTTAATGATCTGGGTTTTGTGGCTGAGAACAAGCAGAATGAAACCAAACAAAGTGTCTGGAAACAACATGGGGAACCTGAACAGGCTGTCAGGCTTTATGGGGTAATACACAAACAAGAAGATAAAGCTGTCAAAGAATAGAAGGCTCTTTAAATATTGTTAGATGTGACACCAGAGAAGATGCGGCTGTCAGAAAGCTGAAGGAAAACGTTGTTTATCTGAGATTCAGCACGTGGCGTTGCCGTGTTCCATACACACTGTTAGTTTAAAGATTATCTTTATCGATAGTAGCTGTCGCGCGAATGCGTGCGAGTGAAACGGACGACTCTGATAGCATTGTGGTGCTTCCTCATCGGGTTCGTAACACTTCTCTTAAAGAGCCTTAATGAATAATTTATGCATCGAACAAACACAATGCATTTATTAATGTTAATCCGAATCTTGAGGACAATGTTTTATTCAACAGCTGATTAATTATAGGATTTATTTATGATATTAATGTATGGTAAATGGCTAAATATGCCTAAATGTGTTCGATTTTCCAGCTTAAAATGAATAGGCACACAAAAAAAAAAAGAAATGGAGGTCAATGGGCGAAAGACAGAATGGTACCGTGGATCGCTGTTATCTGATTCTATGTTGAGACTGATCTGTGGTGGAAAGCCATTCACTTTGAAGACCCGAGGCTTAAAGAAATCATGTTTGCTGTTATGATTTGCTTCGGTCTGGAGAACCAAGACCTAAAGTCTCTGAAAATCATCAGCCTCCCTTCTCATGCTATATGTAAACAGGTCTGTGACTGAAGCCCACTATGGGAATGAGCTGTGTTTAAAAGCATGTAGTCACTGCAATCATGAATATACTAAACACGCTACATGTGTTCCTCTGGGAAAGATGTGGAAACTAAATGTGGAATGAAATGCAAACGGTGGAAATGTCCACCATTAAACCAAACACTACAATCACATGGGTATGATGAGTAACAACAGTGATAGCGGCCGTTTTCTAGTTTAGTAAGATGCTCTGTGATAGGTTCATTGTTCCCGAGTGTATAGAATGAGTCAAACTAAAACTGATGGTCCAATCAGGGATGAAAAAAAAAAAATCGGGACTTCATCATCTCAGCCATCAGGCGGTGGAGCAAACCTCTGACACCGAGCTACATATACACACCAGCTGCAAGTCATTACCATTTGTTAAAGATTCTGTACATCAACAAGGAAAACATTAAATAAAGACTTCCATATGTTTAAAAACGACATTTGTGTCTTGAACGTTAAATGGTTTTGGGTAATTTAACATGATTCTCTTGGAAAAAAAAAAAAAAAAAGGTTTTAATTCTTTCCAGCGAATTCAATCCTTTCTAGCCTTGGAAAGAACAAGCGAGCATAGATGGAAACCACACTGACACACAGACACAAACCAGTACAATAACATTTACACTTAGAACCACAGCCATATTGCGATGTGTTAGGTAAAGCCTAATGCCCCACAGACATCTGCAGGATCTCGCTCCAGCTCGCAATGAGTAAATGAGAACCTGTTGCATTTTGGCTCGCGATGCTGGCTGAAACCCAGCATCGCCTATTAAGGCAAAATGCCAACAGTGCAAAACAAACAAGGCCATCCTCGTGCTGTGACACAGCGCTATATTAAGGCCTCAGACTCTGACAGTTCACCGCTAAACTGTTGTAAACACCTCTCACCAGAGTGAGGGAAGCTAACAGCAGTCTGCGGGTAAATTAATGAGGGGCTTCCCGCCGCCCTGCTTGGCACTGTGCCAGTATTGCAGCGAGCGGGCGTGGGGGACGACTCTTATGGAGCACCGATGCCGCCGAAGCTTAATGGTGGAGAAAAGCGATAGATTCCAGATTCCGAAGAACAACTGTGAAGTGTATATCTTTAAAACGAACTGCAGGTTCAAAGCATCGGAATGAATGAGCCGAGTTTTAACCTCGCACCCGCCCGCATTCGGCTGAGCTCATTTACAAAGTAGCCTGTGTGAAGACCTCCAGCCCTTATTTTGCTCCATTTCCCGACTTCAAAGCAACTTTATAAGAAAACAGATTAGCCCACACTTAACCCCCAAAGAGCCAGAAGAAGAGCCCATTGAAAGCTTTCCCGACACCATTTGATAGTTTCAGTATGACTCACCAGAAGCAGACAGCTGGCTCACTGTGGCTTTTGAAATACATCAAACTTCCTCCTATGTCTTTTACCTATGTGCTGACTATCACTGTGTGCCGCCGCTGTGCCTCTTTCCCCCTTCCACCACTTCTCTCCTTTTTTCCTGCAAAATAGGCCAAGGTAACTTGCAAGGACCCTCCCTAGGGACCCGTGTGATATTTAACCACAGCTACAGTGGCATTTACTAATTTTATATGTGCAGAATTTATGTCAGATTCCTATTCAGAGATTTGCAGAGAGCAGAGCAAAGGTGGCTGCTCTCTTTCCACTGTGTATACAGTGGTATTAAGTGAACTATTCACAACACGTCCTGTGACATGTGCAACGCTGCTTTGTCTATAAGTGCCGCACTTTCCCCCCTCGCGTCACAATTAACGCCTAACCTTAGCATTTCCAGACAGAGCCCTGAACAAGGGGGCAATTTGTTGAGATGGACTTTAAAGATAGGCAAAGGCAAAAGAGAAAGAATATTTGATTGTGTGTCCATTTCAAGGGCAAACAGATAATGCTGTAAAGAGCACGCCAGATCATTTTTGCATTACAGGCCTCGATAGAGGGAAGGAATGTACTTATTGTATAGACCTTTTGTACTGGGAGCAGAACAGGAAACAACATTGCTCAAATAAAAGTCCTATTACAGTCCAATTACCCAAATAACACAAGCGAAAGCAAGACAATCTGACATAAAAGGTTGCTACACAAGATTTACACATTCAAATAAGCAATGGCAGCATCAATCATACAACATGAAATGATTCAGTGGAGAACTTGTCCATACTAACTGACAACAGTTCTAAAGATTAGGAGTCGATCTAAAGATGGTGCAGTATTAGGCTTGTGGTTAAGGAACCAGCCTTGTGACCTGAAGGTTCCCGGTTCGCTTACCGGTCTCAACAAGTACCATATCTGAAGCACTCTTGGGCCAGACACCTAACCCCAGTTGCTCCCAAGTTTAGTATTGAGCAATAAGGACAGCTTTATTCATGTATTTACTTTTACTTATTTTAAAATACAATATTAACCAGAAACCAATCAAAACAATAAATTAAAGTAATTAAAAAACAAAAAATTACTAGTGATGATTATGATCATCTGAATGTTATTTGTATTTTAGCAATAGATGAAATGAAGACCAGATTGTTTCTAAATCGTCCGTCATATTTGATTTACCTTAAGGACAATTTACATATAAAATCTGCCATAAATATAGAGTTACCGCTTACACGCTATAGTAGCCAAACATGCATAATGCAAAGAATTTAACTGCATTAAGTTGGATTTATACAGAACCGTGATCTGTCTGCTCAGCAACTTCACACTGAGCTCACTCATACTGTAGTTAAAGTCTGTGTACTGCAGTATATCAGAAGAGCTCTACTACTAAGTACTGGTAGATTTGAATCAAGCAGTACAAAGTATGTTATTTGGAACACAGCCATAAGACCCAATCGAGAAGAGATGAACCTATGAGGTACATGAGTAAGTGCATGTGTATGAACATGCAGTGCAATGTGCAGAGTCAGCAACAAATGCCTTCACATAATCCTAAAAAGTCACAAGTACACTGCAAAAAGTCAGAAAAATTAAGTAAAATAATAAAATTATATATATATATATATATATATATATATATATATATATATATATATATATATATATATATATATATGACATGAATACATTTCTAATTAAGATACATTACATTATCTAGTTTATAGACACTTTTTAATTTTAAGAAATCCTAACAACATACATTTACTCACTGTATTGGCAGATAATAGCATTTGATTCATATATATTTTTCTTGATTTGTATGTATTTTTGTTATTTGTTTACATACATTTTCTGCAGTGTAAACAGGCAGTCAGGACTTCATTTCCTTTATCACTTTCTACCTGCATCCGCTCAGTTGAGAACTGAGTACTAGAGCTAGTTGCATGCAGACACCACATATTTGCTTGATCTAAATAGTTCTGTGCAGTAAACTCGTGAGAACTACGATAAAGAAGGCTTAAAGCCAGGGTGAAAAAGATTGACCTGAGGGGTTCGAGAGCAAATTGCTCAAATATTGTACTGCCTGTTCTCTCTGCTGTGCCAGTGTAAGCTTCTTATTGACACCCATGTGCTGATACTACCCATACTTCTGGTTCATCCTTCTGTCAGAGACCAAGCTGCCCTGAGGTGGGGAGACATAACTGGCCTCTATTCTCCAGCGAATGCCAAATCCCTCCGGTGGGAATTTCCTGTCTGCTGAGTTCATGAAATAATTAGATTTCGGTGAGCACAGCTGTTAATCAAATTCTATAACATGCACAAAAAAAAAGGAGACGTTCAATTTTTTCCACTTCTGGCTCCCCAACTGTCCAAAGTTGCTGGTGTGCAGAAGACAGAAGAAAATTGATCACGGAAGCACTTTTTTAATTTTGCATTTAGTCTCGAGGAGGAACGCTTATTACTCCCCGTGCTGGACAAAGATGCACATAGCAGCAGAATGACCCCTGACTTTAAATAAAGCCGAGCTGAGCCGAGAAAATGAAAGTAATCATTAGGTTTAAATAAACCCCTTGTTTTATTTCACCCTGCCATTTTTATACATATAGTAGTAAAGTCTGCTGCGTTTGGCTTTGATGGCTCACTCAAACTCTGAAGATTCATAGCATCTGAACAAACAGCCATAAAGATGGAGGCGGACTGAGAATATACAAAACATTAACATTACGACAGCCATGTCGAGGTTTAATGTAACATTTAAGCCGACGCGTTATCAGAATTAACAAACGAGTTGCAGACAATACCATGGGGAAAAGATGTGCTAACGCCACAGTGACAACAAGCCAGGGTTCTATCGGCGGAGGATGCTTATAACACTTTGCAACTTGCCGAGGCTCTAAAATATGGAGTGTTAATGCAGGTCCTGACACATCTGCATGTTTCTGTTCCGCACCCCCATAACAAATAGAAGTGAGCCAAGGGTTAAACTAAGGATATAATTACAAGTTCACAGAAATACATTCCACACACCTCTGTCTAGGACTAATTAATGTTATTTCACTTATTTTGGGCTACACTGTAGTAACGCACTGTGCCTGTCTCTCTGGTGGCTGTGTCTTTAATTTATATCTCTCTGGTGGCTATGTCTTTAATTTAACCCATCAGCAGCTGAGGCTCCTAATACAGGGTGTTTGTTCCTGTAGGGCATTTGGGTAAGTTTTATGAACTGACAAGACAGCAGTATTTCTCTGCTCTATGTTTCTGTACAAAGAATTCGGAGATAGTTAGAACATTAAGGGTCTTGACTAATGTATCAACTTTAAAAAAAAAAGTTTGAAAAATAAAATAATGGTAGAAATAGTTCACATTAACAGTCAGACGCACCATTAACCTCAACAGAAATATTAAAAATGATTAAGGCTTACTTATGCGCCACTTATGTTGGCATGCAATTACGTGTCGTTGTGCAATTCAAGGGTAATTATGATAACCAATTTATCATAGCCTCATCTCATCATCTGACCGGAGCTGGGCAGATACAACCAGGACAGGGCGCCAATCCATAGCTGGACATTTACACATACTGACACTTTATAGGGGCAATTTGGAGCATCCTATTTGCCTTGAATCCATGTTTTTGGACTGTGGGAGGAAACCAGATCACCAGTGTTGAGAGTACCACTTTGGCAGCATGCCGCTTAGTGTACACAGTGTTTTATTTTATTATATGTTATTACATTTCTCAAAGATGCCTGTACTGGGATTTGATGCAGGATATTTTTAACTCTCTTTTTATACTGCTTAGTGCAGTGCTGTCCCTTTTGTGCTGCCAACAAAGTGAATTTCTCCACAGGGGGACTAATACAGGTTTATCCTTATCTTATCTTTAATGTATTTTTATTGGGTTAGATGCTTATTTGATATTATATGAATATGCTGGTTGTTATGCTTTGATCTACAAAAGCTACATAAATCATAGTACACACATGATAACTGGTCATACGGCAACATCTTTGTTTTTAACACTCAGCACATCTCTGCACGCTCAAACTCTGTGACACCAGATGTGAGTCTCCTGAGAGGACGGAGTGTGAGTAGTAATTAGTCTTCATGACTTATGGACTTAATGTGATTGCTTATTCTGCCTACAAAATAAATGTAAATAACTGGCTTTAAATAGTTACACTTAACAGTTTTTGGTGTATATAAAGTTTTTTTCTTTGTTGTACTTAACCACATTAATTACAGAAGAGAAATCAGATGTGCATGATGAAGCACTAAGACTTATCTGAAGTACATGGGTCTCGGAGCTCTTTCATCCCAGCAAGCCCATCACACAGCATGTCCATTCTTAAAACATGAGTCCGGCATCAACCAACAAAGTAATCAATAAAACATGCAGGGTCCGACGTTCAAAGCCGGGGTAAATGCAGCTGCCGAAGAGGAGGGGTCAAGCAGACGTGTGTGTTTTGGCAGATGGGCTGAAAAGTAACAAGGCACACACCACAGGTCACAGCTGGAGAAGCTAACTACTACTACCACTCACACTGAAAGCTGGGAGACAGAAAGAGACGGATCTTTGAGTAGCACGCCACAACTGAGACAGTGAAAAAGAAGTCTGAAATTCTGATAGAAACTGAAGACTCCATATTTAAACTGTGGGGTTTGGATGAGCTTCTTATTTTGATTTTTGTTCAATTCAGTTTTGTTCTTCGCACCATCATGGGGCATACATATATAAAAACAGGGCTCAACTCTCCCTGAGTCCGTGTTGGTTTTTCCGGGTGTCTCCGGGTTCTCCAGTTTCCTCCCACAGTCCAAAAACATGGATTCAAGATAAATTGGCTGCTCTAAATTGCCCCTATATAGTATGTGTGTCTGTGTAAGTGAGTGTGTGCCCAGTGATGGATTGGCATGCTATCCTTTGTTTATCTGCCCAGTGCCTGAAAGATCCTCCCCTGAATGCCCCCCCTCCATCTCTTATTATTGGTTCTCACAATTGACTTAATTTTCTCAGTATTGTCCCTTTTGTTGCTCGGATGTATTTTTAAACTCCTTTCAGTTGGTAACTCTTTTTAATTTATGCTCAAGATCATGTGATATATAAATAAGTTGCTTGTTGCGGCTGTGATTTGGTCGCAGGCTCCAGCCAGAGGTGAATGCTGCGGATCATCACGGCTGTAATGTTATTCCGAATACACATGACCTCGAGTGTTCGCTTGCTTTATTAGGCAATAATTGACCTGTTCCAGCTTCATGGTGGCAAAATCTCACCACACCTCGAGATGTGCTGCATTTTAATTAGCTTGTGCTTTACAACAACTTTAGCATAAGTTATTAAATGTAAGTGTTTTATTGCTCGTTCATATTGCATGGTTTGGCTGGTTAACAAGATTTTTTGTCACACTTTGGTAAATGTGTTTTTGGTTCTATATTTTTTCTGGATTTTGAAGCAGGCATGGTTTGTACTCTTCAGTACTTCTTTGTTGGTTTTCAGTTTTTTCTTTGTTACTTATTTCTAGTTGTAATTGTTGAGGTTCCTCTCATCTCATCATCCATTATCTTTCACTTAATCCTATACTAGGGTGGCTGGGGGGTTCCCCGTGCCCATCCAGGGGAGAAGTGTTGGACAGATGCACCCAAGACAGGGTGCAGATTTAT